>CM059582.1:81452500-81920000 GCA_030407085.1 Trichopria drosophilae
CTCCTGATAGGAAAATCTTATTAGAGTCACCACGCTATTATTTAAATTCAAACGCCTGACGCGCTTAGTGACTCGGCGATTGAACGATACATGTCCCAACAGGAATTTCGTGGCATTTTATCCCACCTTCCATGGCATAAAATCCTTTCACCGCATATGGGCGGAATGTGGGAGAGCGGAGTACGTTCCGTGAAATACCACCTAAAACGAGTCATTGGCATTCAAGTTCTTAGCATACTCGAGTTCACCACTTTATTTGCAAGATCGAGGCTTGTTTGAACTCGCGACCTATCGCCAACCTATCTCACGATGATGATACTCTCCGTTATTTAACACCCGGACACTTCCTAGTAGGAAGTTATCTTAGGAAGGGATCTTTAATGTCTGAAAATCAAAATCTGCTCAAGCGGTGGGAGCTAGTTCAGAGCATGACCGAACACTTTTGGCGTCTCTGGCAAATCGATTACCTCCACACTCTACAGAAACGTCATAAGTGGCATAATGATCAACCTGATCTACAAATTGGCGATATCGTTCTCATCCAACAACCGAATCTTCCCCCAACTTGGTGGTCGTTGGGTAGAGTAATAGCCGTCCACTGAGTAACGGACGGGCGCGTTCGTGTATGTGATGTACGTACTGCCAAAGGAGCAGTCTCACTCGGAATTCGTAAGCTCGTACTCCTGCCGGTGTACGCAGATGATATATAGTTATTTAGTTATGTTACAAAATTGTAAATTTACGGTTCATTGTTAACGTTAGTTAATAGTTAGGAACGTAAGGATTTTCTTCCCTGTTGCGTCTATCGAACGTATTGATTCGAAAGGAATCAAGGCAGGCGGGATCTTCGCGATCACGCATCGCCTGCCGCATAGGTGTCAAATTGAAACTACAAAATCGTGGCAATCAATTTTGCATGAGTAATTTGCGTCAAAAGGCCCGCCGGTAGTGGGAGTTCCTCGCGCTGGCCCGTTGTCTGTCGAGCAGAGTTTCCCATCTCTCAAAATCGCGGTAAGTGGTTCTTTTTCGCAATTTTCGCGGTGGTTCCGGCTAGTCAGTCGCGTTCACTTTCTCGCATGGAATCGACACGCACGTTTTTCTGTCGCGCTACGGAACCGACATTTTGTTCCACGAGGCTCATGGCAACCACATCCATGCTTCGAGTTATTTCGTCTTTAAATTCACCGATCGGCAAATCAGTTACACGCGTACAGGCTGCGCCGTGCTCGTGTGCGAATTGTAAAACTCTTATGAAATGGAAAGTTGCGAAAATATAATTTTGTGAGCATAAACTCTTCATCTCTTCTCCTTTTTTTTAATCCAAGATCTTCGTCCAACCTGCCTGTAACCCGGCGCTTAAGACGATCGTCCTTCAAGATCGTCCGCGCGAACAAAGGTGAACAAAATACTTAAATTTTAAGGAAAAATTTTACTTTTAAACCCTACATCATTATAACGACCTCAAAATGGCCGCAACAATGGAAATTTTTTAAAAATTTTCTGGACGCCCTAACTCAAAACTACGAGCTTTATTAAAAAAATGATAAGAATAAAAAGTTCTTAGAATTCACTGCGAAATATCACGGAATTTTTTTACATTTTTTTTAAGACATTTGGGGATTTTAAAAAAAATTCTTTTTCAAATTGTAATTTCTTTACGAAAAATTTACTGTATTCTTTAATGAATTCTAAGAATTTTGTGTTCTTTGCAATTTTTTCCAAATGTTGACAGTTTTCGAGAAAAAATCCGAAGCTATAATATTTAAAATTCGTTTTCTCAAAATCTATCAACTTTTGGAAAAAATACAAAGGAGAACAAACTCTTAGAATTCATGAGATAATACGCTAAATTTTTTCAGAATTTTTTGAAAATAAATTACAATTTTAAAAAAATTAAAAAAAATTAATACATCACAAAATTTGAATAAAATTCCATGATATTTCTCGATGAATTCTAAGAACTTGTCATTCTTACTATTTTGTTAAAAAAAGATCGTAGTTTTTGAGTTAGAACGCTAAAAAATTTTCGTTATTTTGGCCATTTTGAGGTCGTTTGAATGATGTAGGGTATAAAAGTAACATTTTTCCTTAAAGCTAAAGTATTTTGTTCACCTTTGTTCAGAATTTCAATAGAATCCCAATATTCTAAGGGTTCGAACAAAATTGATAAGAATAAATATTTCCCATTTTTTCGGACATTTTTTTCAAAAAACAAAAGCGATCTTGAAAACAGTAGGATATGCATCTTTTAATTTTTGTTAACTTCCATTTTGATACAAAATCCTCGATTGAAATAGAAGGAAGAACGAGTGTCCTTTGGGAGTTAATGGGTTAAGTGAATCCAGTGATTAGTGAATAACGTTAAGAACTAGATCGTAAATTTAAGTTAAGACTTTGAACGCTACGCAGCGGTTGAGGAGCAATCGAACTTCGAACGCTACACAGCGATTGTTTGTGTAGAGAAATCCGGCAGCCCGATCTCGTAGCACTCGGATGCATGCTGGTTAGGCGAAGATCAGGAATCGTGAGAGGAAAGAGATAGAATAATATATCCGCATCAGAGCTATTTTATTTTTGGTGAATTATACACTGTCCGCGGAAACACGAGCAGTTGTGACTGCGTGTAATTCCACCGATTTACGCTTTTATATGGACGAAAAGAGCACGTTTTTGCGTTAGAGTTGGCGAAGCAGGTTTGCTTGGTTCAAAGAACAGAACGGAACTAAGAGGCCGGACGTGTGTTCCCGCGTTCCGGAATTTGCGAACATATTTCGATAGATGGGCGTCCTACTGCAGAAAAGGAGGACCATGAACGAACCTTTGATTAAAGCGCCGATAAATAGAAATCGTCCCAGTGCCGAGAAACGCATTTTTAAGCTACAGGTGTACTCGTACGCGAACATCCCGCCCGCCTTGATACCTTGCAATCAATACAAATTGTGATCGCGTTGCGCAAGTTAGAAAGACATCTTATATTACTTGCATAAAGACTTAAAATTACGTATTCCTTAGGCTTCGCCGTCGTGTACCGGGAGAGGCACCAGATTATGAACACCGAGCGATAGCTGTCCCTTAGCTGTGCGAACATTACACACGCGAACGTGCCCGTCTGATTCCCGGTGAATTGCTACTATCTTGCCCATCGACCACCAGGTAGAGGAAGGATGGCATTTTCGATGAGAACGATGTCGTCTATCTGAAAATCACATAGGCGCAAGGAGTGGGGTACCTATTAGGAAATGGCCAGGGGTCAAATAACGGAGGTCGTCGTGTTCGTGGGACAGGCTAGCGATAGGACGAGAATTTAGACAAGCCTCTATTTTGCACATTAATGTGGAGAATTCGAGAATAGTAAGTGTTTGAGTACCTACGACTCTCTTGAGGTGGTACGTTACAGAGCGTATTCCCGCTTTCCCACATACTGCCTATGTGTGGAGTAGAGGCCGGAATGAATTTCCAGTCGATCTCTCGCATAGCCATGGACCGTTCGATCTTTGGATTGAGGAGCGATTTTTGAAACCTCCTGCTTAGTTCACGTATTGCGCCTAAAAAGTTTGTACCATTGTCGCTTCAGACGACAGTAGGAGTGGCACGTCTGGAAAAAAGCCGATCAAAGGCACTGACAAATGCGGCAGTGGTGTAATCGTCGACCACTTGGAGGTGTACATCTCGAGTTGCCAAACATACAAAAAGTGCTAGATAGCACTTACGAGCTCGTTGACCGCTGCTAACGAAAGTCGTTAGTGAGAAAGGGCCTGCAGACTCGATGCCTGTGTGGGTGAACGGACGAGATGGTCGAACACGCGGCAGTGGCAATGGAGCCATCTTTTGAGCGCCGAGTAAGGCTCCTTGTCTGGCACAACCAGTGCAGTGGTGGACAATTGAGCGTAGAAGTACTCGAGCTCGTATAATTCAGTATTTCTCACGAAGGGTACGATTCATTAACGCCATTCCTCCATAGAGCGTCTACAGGTGCGTATTGAGCAGCGTCAATGATTTGAGATTCGCGGGGATCACTGGATTGCGAAATCGCGAGAAACCAGGGCGTTTTCTAGTCGACCTCCTACACGGATAAGTCCTTCTTCGTCAATAAACGGGTCAAGTGATCCAAGGCAACTTGATTTTGATAGGATCGCGCACTTCCGCAATCGAGGAGAAGCACTCCTTTTGGATGTTGCGAATCCAATGTAACTCTGCTCGACATCTGTCAGTGAGGTTCGTCGATTCGAATTCCGTTTTACGGTGCGTCAAGCGTTTAAATATAAATATTAACGCAGTAATACGTAAAAGTTGCGACCACGATGAATATCGATCGGACAAGGTCCAGGTAGTAACCTTTGTAGTTAAAGCGACGAGCTAATTTTCCTCAGGGTCTGTCCCACGTTCTAGATACAATGGCGGTATTGGCCATTCCGAGCTGGGAAGGGTGAGCCATGTGGGCCCACTCCACAACAACTTATTTGATGACAAATCAGAGCAAGTAATGCTCCGTGAGGCCAAATCAGCTGGGTTATCGGTAGATGGGACTGTCGGCAAGCTACATCGGACAACGTAGCCTTAATTTGAGCAACTCAGTTGCTATAACTGGTACGGAGCTGAGCTGTAAGGAGTCTACGCTTCACTTAAGCAATTTAACCAGGAGAAGGGCAGCACAAAGCTCCAAACGTGGCACCGTTGGCCGTTTTATAGGAGCAACCTTAGTCTTACTCGCGAGAAGAAAGCATGTTTCACTGAAAGGGGAGACAACATAAATGACTGCTCCATAAGCCTTCTCCGAGGCATCGGCAAACCCATGGAGGCAAAGACATTCCGTGGAATCGGCACGAATCCAACGTGGAATGAAGATTTAACTCAGTCCGTGGATGAAATCCTGTCACTCGTGTAGAGTTTTTTCTGGAAGCGACTCGTCCTTTCCCACGTGCGACAGCCAAAGTTGTTGGATCAGAATTTTGGCCTGGATGATCACAGGCGATATCCAACCAAGGGGATCGAAGAGTTTGCCTATGGAAGATAGCATTGAGCGTTTGGTCCACGTTTTGGTGGTCGTGATAATTTCGTGCTGAAACATAAATACGTCAGCGGAGGTACTCCAGAGGATGCCCAGCGTTTTAACGGACGCATTATCTAAGAATACCTTATCGAGCGCTATATCGCAAACATCCTCGGGCAGGTCCGCCAAGAATGCAGGACAGTTAGATGTTCTCTTTCGCAGGCTAAAGGCACCTCCACCGGTGAGGGCAATCATTTTATCGCGGAGACTCTTCGTTTCAAGTAACGTATGGCCACCAAAAAGAATGTCATCGACGTAGACATTGTTCAGAATTTCTCGGCTAGCATCGGGAAAGGAAGCTTGTTCATTAAACGCGAGTTGATACAGCACTCGCAAAGCAAGGTGCGGTACAGAACTTGTCCGGTAGGTTACGGTATCTAGTCGAAAGATTTCTAGAACGGAATGTGGCGAGCTTTTCCAAAGTATTAATTGATAATTCGCGTCGTCTGGGTGTACGCGAATTTGTCGAAACATTTTTGCGACGTCGGTAGAACACACGTATCGGTGCTGTATGTCACCAACGTAACAATATTGAAGGGAAGTACAACTGTAGTTTAGGTCCGGTTAATAAATTGTCATTGAGTGACTTAGAGTTCGAGCTGGGCCTCGACGCATTAAAAACAACCCGCAACTTGGTGATCGAGGAGGATGCTTTCACAACTGCGTGGTGAGGAAGATAATAATTTGGAGCTGCAGAGTCGTACGAAACACGAGACATATGACCGAGATCTAGATACATTTTCAAGAATTTATCGTATTCGGCCTGTAAGATAGGGTTCTTTGCTAGCCGCCGTTCGCCTGATTCAAATAAACGCTTCACACGCGTGAAGGATTCTACGAGGTCTGGAGGATCGTGTTTGAAAGGTAGTCGCACATGATACTGACCCGTTTTATCTCGGTGTGTCGTGTCAACAAAATACTGCTTGCATCGGGTATCGTCCTCGGACCACAGATCGGTCACCGGAATTTCCTCTATTTCCCAGAACTTTTTAAGACTAGAATGCAGATCAACAATAGATATCGTATGCAGACAATGTAGGGCACGCGATGTCTCACCAGTTGACGAGTAAACCGGTCCGAACAGTGTCCAGCCGAACACGGTATTTTGTGCAACAGGCATATTTTCGCGGTGCAGTAGGCCATCAAGAAGAATATCGCCGTAAATGTCAACCCCGAGTATAGCATCAATGGGATGCGCATTGTACGGTTCGGAATCCGCTAACATTACTTCCGTGAACGCAAACCTTACATCAATTGAACAATGCGCAGAAGGCGCGTACGCGGTGAGTTTTGGTACTATAAGTGCCTCGACCGATAGAGGCCCACGACCGATTTCCAAGCTTGGTAACATGGACACGGTTGTTGCGTGTTTCACCTGTAAAGATTTACTTATTCGAACGCCGATAATGGTCGCTGCGACGCGACGACATGACACACATAAGAACTGAGCAGCCCTCTCGGAAATGAAAGAACAATCAGACCTAGGATCAACGAGTGCCCGGAGTCGCAGCATACGTCCGTCGCATTGGAATCTTGTAAATGCTGTACCAAGTAGATAGGAGGTCCGAACTTGCGCATGTCTCACCCCGTGATGAGCAACCATGGTCGGTGAAATTACAGGTTCCGAAAGATCCGCTTCACGTATTTCGACACCATTTGCACCATTCACTTTTTTTTAATAAAAAAATGCGTGTACGGTTCAAATTTAATGTTCACGACCCTTACAATCGTTCGAATCCTCGAGTATCCGGCTCGAAGGACCAATGTTTGCGTAGAGAAATCCGGCAGGTCGATCTCGTAGCACTCGGATACACGCTGGTTAGGCGAAGATCGGGAATCATGAGAGGAAAGAGATAGAATAATATATCCGTATCAGAGCTATTTTATTTCTGGATAATTATACACTGTCCGCGGAATCACGAGCAGCTGTGACTGAGCGTAATTACACCGATTTACGCTTTATATGGACGAAAAGAGCACGTTTTTGCGTTAAAGTTGGCGAAGCAGGTTCGCTTGGTTCAAAGAACAGAACGGAACTAACAGGCCGGACGTGTTTTCCCGCGTTCCGGAATTTGCGAACATATTTCGATTGATGGGCGACCTACCGCAGAAAAAGAGGACCATGAACGAACCTTTGATTGAAGCGCCGATAAATAGGAATCGTCTTTGCATGTCTATATATATTTTTTACATATTATATATTGTTATATTCTTTCTTTTGATTTATTATAATGCATGATAACAAATCATATTCACATACCACTCTACTCCAATAGCAACTTTTAAATCGAAATTGTATCAACTTTATAATTATTGAATATGATTTTATCTTTCCTTTTTTCTATTACCTTTTCTCGTTGTTAATTTCATTACTAGTTGAGATTATAAACGTTTCGACAAGGCCTAAACCGAGCGATTACGGCGGAAGGTGTTTGAAATATTTATGAAATTTCCAAACTATGGCATTTTAACATCTAATGCAATTGGTAGGTCTGAGCCGTTAATTATTTTATTTTAATTTTTAAATGCACCTACGTTAAATCTATATTATTGTTAATTAGCTCTGGGCGAGAATGAGCTCTCAATACTGGCCAGATAACATTCTGAGGAATGAACTCATGAACACTGCGTAATGTGGCGCGTATTGTGGCTCACTATGAAATCACACGCGCGAGTTCATGCGAAATGTGTTCATGAAATCGTAATGAGCTCATCGAGCACACATTCGCGTGAACTCACGTACGTGATTTCGTAGTGAGACGCAATACTCGTCGCATTACGCAGCGTTCATGAGTTCACCGACGGAATGTTATTTGGGTGGTTTTGTGTTAAATCTTTATCAATGCTTCTCTTTAATTGCAAAAATCATAGTTTCAAAATTTAATTATGCACATTATACTAACATTCATTATGAATCATTTCGAATTGACAGTTTGTAATTTATTTCCTGCATGACCCATCTCAAACTAACATTATCCCCTCACTAACTCACATGTATAATGGTAACGGTATTTCCATCATCAGTATCTAGTTCTGTAGTTGTCTTGCTGAACATTTTTAATTGTTATTATCATTATTAGTATTATTATTATTATTATCGCGTACGAATACATATTATAAATATGTATAATTATCAATTAATAAACCAGACGAAAAATTTGTCTATTCACTAAGGTCCGAAGTAATAGTCGCGGCTCAAGCCGAAGCTTAGCTGAGCGGCTCAAGTACCGGAAGTAGCGTGTTCCAAAAGACATATGAAAAAATACTTATATAAGTGTATCGAACCGAACCAATCCATGTATGTACACGTATACCGACCTTTAAGTCGTAACAAGTCGCCGCCAGACGATTTAAAAATTCAAAATATTAAATTGGATATTCCGAAAAAATTGTGTTTTAGTAAAATTGTAAACGACAGATATTAGTAAACAAACAGAAGTAAGTGGTAAATATATGTACAAGTTTGTTGATGCATCGTTGTATTGATGTATGGTTATATGTCTTAAATTAATTGCACTTGTCCATGAAAATTACTGTTTTTAATTTTTTTGTTACCAAAGAATCAGAAAAATCACCTAACAATCGATGTCTTTTTTGGCTGTGCATATTACTTTGAACTTTAATTCATGTGTGTAATGCTCTGCCAACAATAAATTAAACCTCTACGTCATGTAGCATACATATATGTCACCTTATGAAATGGGTTTGTTATAAAGTTTATATTATTAATATTTTACATTTTTAAAGTTATTTTATGATAAAATTATTATTCATAATAAAATGTTCTCTTTACTGAAGGAATGCATTGAAATCCTTGAAGTAAATTGTAATAAACTGTTGAGGATGATGCAGTCGTGCAGGTTGATTTTAATTTAAAAAATGTTAATTTAAAAATGTGACATTTTACGTATATTACAACAGTGGCGTTAGAATTAAATAGTATAATGCAAAGAAAGTTTTCCAGCATTTTTGTTTCAAATAAATACTTTTATTTTACGGTTTCTCAGTTATTGGTCACTTTATGCGAAGGAAGTTTTCAGCATTGTTGTTTCAACTAAATGTTTTTAATTGTACGATTTCTAAGTTGCTGATCAATTTGTGCAAAGAAAGACTTCCTGCATTTTTGTTTTGAATAAACATTTTTATTTCTACCATTTCTCAGTCGAAAGATTTAATATCTGAAAATGTCCTTACTTCATGATGTAATTTAACATTTTAGTCCCTAATAATGAATTGTTTGACTGATATTTTTCTATGAAATAAGTTTTTAAATATTTTTTTTACGAACTGTTATAAGTACATTTTCTTCAACATTGATTTATTGTAAGGTATTATAGTAATCACATTTTTAAGCCCTTCGTATGTCACCTTAACTTATAAATTTCTGTAATCAGAAATGCATTACAATGTGTAGAGTTTAATTCATTCTTTCATTTTAAAATTCGCTATTTGACTTAGATAATTGGGATACAGTTTTTCTACAAAATTTTTTCAAAATATTTTCTAATGAAATTTCTCAAATAATTTTTTGTAATAGATTTTGACAACTTGTATATTTTTTATCTAAAGTCTTCCTTCGACACATGTTTTACCATATATGCAAGATCTTAGATTCAAAATCTAGTTGCGAGAAGACTTTTAAGACCGACAGGAATTTCAGATCCGAAACCTTCTTTCGTAGAGAATTGTACCAGCGATACAAGATTTAAGGTCTAAAACCTGTTTACAACAAAATTTTAACACCGATGACATATTTTGGTTCTAAAACCTTCTTTCGACAAGACTTCTACCACCAATAAAAGATTTAAGATCTAATACCTTCTTTCAACATGCCTTTTACAATCAATAGAGTTTCACATCCAAAACCTTCCGTCGATTAAACTTTGACAACTTCTACAAGATTTTAGATATAAAATAAAACCCTTCGGTCCTGTATACCCCCACCCTACCTCCCAGTCGATTTATTTAAACAATTAATTATTTATTTGATGATGTCACGCATGACAGTTGGAGGTCGTGAGAGTAGGGGGGACAAAGTCGCGAGTGAAAGGGAAATTGTAAACAATTTCGTAAACAATTTCATAATCGAAGATTGTGAAGGTTGAGAAACATGTGTACTACATATTAATATTCCATATAATTAATGACCTAATCCAAGCATACGCAACAAATTGTTATTAACAATTTACTATTATTATGAATAAACATCCGCGGCCGAAGGCCGTCGCCTATAAGAATACCAACGCAGATCGCTCTATGCGCGAGGAACCGCAGTGATACGTAAAAGTCCTCGTCATGCTGTTTACTACTACCTTCTCTCTCGCACTCATTGCCGAGCTCATATTTGTCGTGACAAGAACATTTAGTTTTCACGGTCATTGATACCCCACGTTCGTCATCTGTACCTCTAAACTTTCAAATGCGTGCGCCCTTGTAGACAAGTTATGACGCGTCTCCCGGATCTTTTCGTCGTACGTACTATTCTCCACGTAATTACTTTTGAAATGTACGAATAGACCTACACCAGACGTGGTCCACATATATTTTTTCTAAATACATCTAATTAATCAGTCCGTAGCATTTCTCAATTTTCGGCTCGAGGCCTTGTTGTCAGGGTTTCCAAACGTCTTAGAAATACACGGTAAGTTAGGAAATTTAAGGCAATCAAGCGTAAAATTTTAAGGACGTTTTCCATCTGTTTACTACAGAACCCGTATTTCGTTAATGATCTCTAAATTTTTAAACGTGTGCGTGTGTAGAGAAGTTTTGATAGTTCGTTTCTCGGTAAATGGTTAGAATATTACAACATTTTTGTAAACAATTTACATGGTCATTGATTTCCCATAGACAACATTCGTCATATCTTAAAATTGGGAAGCATTCCGATGTAGTATTGCCATATGTGAGTAAAATGACCTTTTCCTCGTGCGTTCTGCTACCATCTCTCTCGCTCTCGCATACTCTTTGTTACACCCATTAACATTAGCAGTATACCGTTTTCACGGTCCTCGATTATCCGTCGATCACTTATTCACCGTACATTTGTTTTTCCGAAACCCTCGAAATTGTATACAGGTCCAGATATCGTTTCAAAGGAATGTCGCGTTCCTGAGTCTATGTTTGACAGTACGTAAGCACCTCTATCTCAAATATTGTATTTCTACATCAATATGGTAGATGTCAAGAAGATTTTGTCGTCATGGGAAGAGGCCTTGAAGAAGGTTTACAACACTCTTGAAGAAGACGCTACTGAGGAGTCCCTTCACCCAAAACTGCTAAGACCATTTTGAAATTAATATAGAAAAGCCGCTAAGCAAGTCTGAACGCGTTCAAAAGATCTGGCGCCGACCCCCCTAATATTGTTATAAAAATGTCCTGCCTTTAGATGGTAATTGCAAACGGTCTCTTTCGAATGCGTGATCTTAAGAAATTAGATCATAAATATTGAAAAATACTAGCTGTTACACATTCCTATTGTCATGTGAGGAATGTCAAAAAAAAAAAAAATGCAAAAGTCGCTTTCATTAAAGGTCAGCTATTGCTACATCATAGTCGCTTCTCGATGCCTATGTGGAAATTCATCGTAGGCTAGGAACCGTATTTTCAAAGTGAAAGTAAAAGTGTAATAATGACCTTTTCCTCCTGCGTTCTACTACCATCTCTCTCGCTCTCGCGTACTCTTTGTTAGATCCATTAACTTTAGCATTATACCAGTTTCACGGTCATCGTCATTGCCAATTACCCTCGGATCATTTTCACAACATATTTTTCCATGTATACAGGTTCAGACGCGTTTAAAGTCATTGGGCAATTTCATCAGAACATATACTAAGTGACACATTTTCTCTATCCCAAATTTAGGCAACCTCCGCCATAATAGAAAGGAGATGTCCTCAGTTCCGTATTTTATCTGTAGGAATGACCTAGCGGATCACCCGTAGGCCAACACACCCCTTCGTTAACAAAGGTAGCATAAATAAATAAATAATTTACAATTATAATATTCAAATAGTAATAAATCTCACATAATCCGAATAGCGTGTATTAAAATGTATAATATAGAACTGATGGAAGAAGCTAGCAGTAATTAGAAAGAGAGAGGATGACACGCTTATTCCTTATGCATTTATCTATTCACGATATTTAGGTGTTTTCATGACGTTCGAATCATAGCTGTACGAGTTTGGACACGTGGGTAATGTAATTAATCAGGTTCCTGACCATCTTTTAATATGTGTACAATTTCCCACATCTCAAATATCGCCATATAGGTTTCAACCTGTTAATTATCCGTAGACTTTACTATACGGTAACAATGAATCTGACTTCCCATAAGTGACGAACACATACGAGTATCGACTTGCTTTTAATGTAATTAACTAACCATCATTTAATATTTCCCACCTTTAAAATTTTTGAGAATAATAAGATCGAAATGAAGATGTAAAAATTTAAGAGAAGCATGTAAGATTCAACAGTTTCTTTCTATCTTTATGCACAGTTTAGTGTCTTTTAAGTAAACAGTTAAAGGATGTGACCATGCTGCCATCTTTTGGCATGTTTAAAAAGATTGCAGAATCTGGTTAACGCAGAATTAAATATGCGGGTGCGTCTGAAATGCATGGATTCATCGTAGACTACGATGATACACTTGCTCATATGAGTGGTTATGGAGCGATTGCAATTGAATATGAGTCAATGCATAAATAAACTAATAATAATAATATCGCCATGCAAAAGAATATGAAAGTTAAATTGTTTAATATTACCGCGCATATACTGCAAAGCGAAAGCAATCTCGAGGACCCGAGATTTCTTATTTCTAAAATACCTATATTTCCATTACTATACATCCCTCTTAAATTGACACTTTGCACAGTCTTTAATCACCGGCGGTTGTCTATCTGCGGTATCATCACTCGTTTCAAAATGTTTATCGATGACATTCACGTAAATCTGGATGCATTTACATTGTGAGTGGTAAGCATGACCATACATCTTTAATTTCACGTTCTGCAAACGTTGAGATGAAATCCATAGGTAGACACTCGATGTCTTATGTTTCTATTAATGCAAAATGTTTCACTTTATAGTAAATTCTCATCGACTTTTGAAGAGATGCAGATTGAAGATTTTTGAAGAAGAGTCTTGACGATTTTCCAGTTGTCGTCCTATGAGCTTCGGTAGAGGTGGACAGGTCAATATGTCTATGACGGCAACATTGTCAGTATCTAAAATTTCCTGCAACCTATGTCTTTTATTTGTCTGCGCCTATTTATGTATATCTTGTGAGCTCATGAAACGGTGTCCTTCAACGTTTCGTTCATTGCATCAAAGGGTATATCGCCCGATTCCCATCGTAGACTATGATAATTGTGTATTAACCAATTGTTTTACGTTCAAAACGTACTTTACAACATCACTGTCGGAAATATCCATAATAAACATTTTCTTCGGTATAAACCGATTACCAAGTCCGGGGAATACTTGCACGTCGGCAATATTCTACATTTCTAGTACCTAATATTGATTTGCTTGTCCCGTTCATTAATTGACGCATCATTCTCTCTCTCACACACTCATTGCCACTTCCACGTATGGCGTGGTGACTCTAATTCATGGATATACGTCGTACCTTTCTCTCTAGATCGTAGTATCTCTTCGTCAATTCCTATGAATCGGAAATCAAATCAGAGTGTAACAAAAACAGATACTTTTCACGGTCACTAGATCCCTCTCGGTATCATCCGACGTTCCTCTCGAGATTAGGATAGATGGTCCCATACGTGTTCATTTTCGATAGTTAGCGAGTTACGACACTCAGATGATGAAGAAGTTAAACGCAATAGTAAATCGTTTCAAGTACTAGCACCAGTATGATGGGCGACTTCGAATGAAATTTGAATCCATCGATCCTCAAAGTTTCTTAGTCGTCTGGGGACGTTCCGTACAGGAACTGTTGTATTTTGCACCTTTCCTATTTAGAATACCATGGAAGGGATGTTGAAAATAATAGTTTTATGTCGAATGTCTATACTATGATTATTCGAATAACTTAAGTTGAATCGGTCGGTAATGTAGGTAACAGAACGCAAATATGCGCGAAATTCGAAGTAGAAAAATATGAATGCGTTTCTACACAACGATAGTCCTTATATAAACAATTCGTTTTTGTTTGTAAAACAAAAAAACAGTCATCATCACCAACCTCGAGTAGGTTAGTTAGTATTTGACGCGAATCCGACCGACTAATATCGTCGCCTCTCCGCTTATCAAAGTACATCATAAACTCGGATTATTTAAACAATATCGGTAGTTTTGATTGAACAGTTCCGCTCCCTAATTCCTCCATAATAAGTAGTTTAGATTGTTTATTTGCGAGGTCTCGGACGACTCTTTTAAAGAGTAAGATAGCAAATCATGCTAGTAGCTCTACTTCCGAAGGTAAGATAATGTCTTCTTGTCGATGATATTGCACGACGATTTAATGAAGTAAGATAAATGAAGGTATTGCAATAGAATATAAAAGTGTAAAAATTCAGCCAGGTTTTAGTAAAAACAAGTACGCGAATCTCTGAATTATTTAGTAATGTTTCAACTTCAGAGAAGTGAACCCGATGATAATCTAAATTAAAATTGAATGTAGTAAGTAAAATTGATTCGCAACGAATTTCAGGATGAGTGATGTTAAAGGAGGCCAAGAGGCTAGTATGTATTCATTTTAGTACCTACTTATTAATCCTGTTTAGGTACGATCTAAGCCATCAAGATTGATCATGGCCGTAATGATTACGGCAGAATTCGATCGACAAAATTTCCACACTTTTAAAAAAGTTGGCTATAAAGAATTGAATTTTTCGTGTATTTATAAGGATCATATTTGACACATTTTGGAATTTTGGTAATGATTACTGATGTTTCTGCGGATAATCCCAAAAAGGTTTATATAAGTATGAGTTATTACAAGAGTCGCTATGTTCTGAAGTAAGAGAATTGTAAAATGTGGATGTTTTAGAAATTCTCTAAGAAAACCTATCTACCCATACGGTGTTGTCGCCAGAAGTATTTCCTTAGCAAAGAACGTCAGAGTGATGCGTTATAAGATACCATTTTCTAACGAAAGATGGTAACTTAAATCATGCATTATTGTAGTGCTTTCGATTATGTCACCATGGGGAATAATTATATTCTCCCTCAAGGAAAACACTACTTAATAGCTGTAACGATGTGCCATTACCAAGCGATGGCATGAGGGACTTTTATCCTATACACCTTTGATGCCTAAAAAAAATGACTTTGTCGCTATTCCCCACGTCCTCCACCTCCGAATATAAATTAATTAGTATACCGATCGAATTGTACTCAATATATATATATACAAATTCATAAATTAATATAAACTTATATAAATAACACATATCATAATATATTTTACATTTAACAGGTTATTTGATGTAGGTGGGCAACGGAGCGAGAGAAAAAAATGGATACACTGTTTTGAAGATGTAACTGCAATAATATTTTGCGTCGCCATGTCTGAATACGACCAAGTTTTACACGAAGATGAAACTACGGTACGTAAAATACTATTGAATTAAGGTAGAATGGAAGTATACATTTTTTTCAGGGGGAATGTAAATTATTGTTACCAAATTGATATGATACATTGTAACTTCTTATATAATACAAGCCTGGATATTTCAGTTATGAATTTTCACAGATATACTACCCCAAATATTTTATTCTTTACTATAAACGATATACAATCTTAAAACAAAAAACATGAATTTAACTAAAAGTAAAAAAACGATTTTCGTAATGTACTTACGAAATCCGAACGAAAAATTCCGAGCAGCACCACAGATTAAATGTTAAAATTAAATTATCGATGAGTCATCCACCTCTTAATAATTTTGAAATGCTCAATAATTCCTGCAACTCTCTCCTTCTCGCTCTAATATATAATCCGACTCTTTTTTGCTAAAATACCATTATTGGACCTCGTAATCACAATTAAGAATATAATGCTTAATTTAGCTGACACGTTCGGGATCTCCAGTAACATTTTTCTGCGTATATAAGTAGGATATTGTCTTGCTAACATTTTTCTCGTTATTCGTATATATAGCTCCAAGGCCATATCTTGCTAACTTCACGGATTCGCTGACTCATCGACATCCGCCTATGTGGCAGCCGTATATTTGCGGGTCACCCGCGATTCGGTACCATCTCTAATTTCGTTCCTGACTAGTACGGAGTATCTTTTTCTTGACGTTAAGGCTTCCCCTTACAACATTCTATTTATTGTTATTTACCGCCGTCCAGGGGGCATTTACTTTTAGGCTTTTTAGTTGACTTCAATTTATACATGTGAATATTTAAAAATATATTATTACACGCGACTATCTGCAAGATTTCATCTCCGACTATTCATTGTTCTCCGTACCTTTCGGCCCTACCCATTATTACGGATTAACTGGCTCGCAGTTAGGTGTTATGATTGCTCACTCTAGTGATAAAATGAAAGTCTTTTCAAAATCTTTTTCGCCCTTTTCTGCGGTCATTGAAATTTAGTAATCTTAGCCGTTGCTGTGCAAACAGTTACGTATCGGAATTTTATAAATTGCGATTTTAATTCTCTTGAAAATGATCTTACTATGCAACTTAGTCTTAAACGGCCAAACTTGCCTGCACTCGAACTCAGCAATCATATATCTTTTTTCTATCCTAGTGAACCTACGCATAGCTTTACCACGTTGTATGATTGTATTACGGATGTTCTAAATACTCACGCACCTTTTACTACTAAGAGAATCGTTCGTTGGTATATCTCGTGGCTTACTTTAAGTTGCGAGCTAGAATTACAGAACCATTTTAACCCCTTCTGTTAAATTACTACTTGTCAAGTTATTGGTGATTCCTCATCTCGACTATGCCACTCTGGTCATCGCTGATCTCTCGGGGTATCTCAATAGTAAATTATAACGCCTACAGAATATTGCCCTAAGATACATCTATCGTTTACAGCGCGATGATAGACTTGCGCTCTTTAGATGGAGGGAAAACTGGTTGTCTGTTACATCCAGAAGATCGTACTTTCTTGGCAGCCTTATCCAATACCCATCAGCACCACATCACCAAACAGCCATCGTATCTTTCATCCACGTTCATTTTAATCGACAGGTCATTGGCCTATCATGACTTCGTGATATTAGCTTTGACGCGGTAATTTTGAGATGCCTACAATCATTTCTTAGCAACCGCTCAAATTCTATAATCCGCTTAGAGAGCTTCATATCAGAACCTCAGAACACAACATTAGAAGTACAACCTGGTATAGGGCACTCTACTGTAGGCATTGTTAGAGGATTGCCCGAAAAGCCCGAAGAGAGGCCATGGAAACTTGGGATACTACCGATACACAGACTTATACATATACAGTGATGGGGAAAAGTTCCGGAACGGTTAAATATCTCAACGGGAATGAATTTTCGGGGAAAATGTTTCAGACAAAAGATTAAAGATTTTTCCCTGGCTATTTAATTGTACCAGTGAATTTGACCTTGCCCATGACCTTGAAGGTCATTTCAAGGTCAAGTTCAATTTTTCAAATGGGAACCACTATTTTTTACCTCGAATTTGGAAAGTGGGAAAAATTCTAAGGTCCGGACATAACCTTGAATATACCTTGAAGTCAGAGTCAAGGTCATTCATTTCAAGGTGAACATCTCATAAATTCCTGAACGACAATAATATCTCGACGATGAAATGGGAACCATTATTTGCAGAGCGGAAAGCCTTACATTAGAACATATCATAACCATACCCTTTAATTTAATTTAAAGATCATTTCAAAGTGAATGTTCGAAAATTTCAAGTACAGCAATACTAACATAGCGAGGTTTTAACTACAATTACAAACATTCTACATTCTTTTCTAACAATACCCTCGGCATTAGCATTACCCGAAATGTACCGCGCGGGGTTTACATATCATCGGGGTGCTTTGTCCAGGTAGTTCCCCTTGCCGTCACCTGTGCGTGCGAGCGTGCGTGCGTGCGTGTTTTTTATTTTACATATTTGCAAATTTCGTTTGGGGGTCTGTATTGATTTGCTCGCGGTTGTCCCCACTATCGATACACCCCCAAATTTTGTCAGATTTCGCGTATCTACTACCTTTCTCGAGATATTTTAGAATTTTGAATATTCCAAATTTTGCAAATTTTTAGTAACCGCTTGCATGCAATATTATCAAACCCATTCTTCGTAGGCCCCAATTTTAAAACTATTATTTTACGATACTATTATTAAATCATGAAAATCTGTCACATTCTATCGTGAAAAAACGATACCATCGTAAACAATACAAAGCAGCTATTAATATATTATAATTTTATCATTTATTGACTTGTTTTTCGTGAAAATGTGAAAATCGTAACAAATTGTACACAAATAGGAAAATCTGCAACTATTTTTTAAAAACAGATTGCTTTTTATATTTTTAATTTTATTGGATGATTATTCTTTTACTACTAACTTACATTAATTTCATTTTAATTTTAAAAGTTTGCGCAAATATAATATTACATTTTTTATACATAACATTGGACTTATTTCTGCAAAGTTATGTGGTATAAAAAGGTATATAACTCAATTAACTATAATCGTACCAAGTAAATTTAATTTAATTTCATATAAATATTTTTGGATTTCGGAATATTCGAAAGTGAAGTGATTTTTGGAACATGCATGTATAAAAACATATTTAGAAACACTGTTTAGAAAGACTGTTTAAGACAATTCGACGAAAGAAAAGTAGAATAACGGATTTGAATTCAAGTAATTAAATTAAATTGGAGTTTACCGACGGGATTATGCCGCGGATACGCAGAGTTAGTTAACTGAGTGCATGCGGTTATTAAAAATTTGCAAAATTTTGAATGTTCAAAAGTCTAAAATATCTCGAGAAGGGTAGAAGATACGCGAAATCTGACAAAATTCGGGGGTGTATAGATAAGGGGGACGACCTCGAGCAAATCAATACAGACCCCCATACAAAATTTGCAAATATGTAAAATAAAAAATTTTCAAAATCTTTAATTACCTTAGAACATATGGCCAGAGATACGGGAAATATGTCTGTACAAAAAATTGACTATCTACAATCTTAATATACAAGTTCTGAAATTTTATTTCGTAACATAGGGCGTAGCGTAGTGGTTAGCGTGCATGCTTTGCGATGTTAGGGTCGCTGGTTCAAATCGCCCGAAGCGAAAGGTTTTTTTAATTTATTTGGGAGCGTTAATAATTGTAAGAAAATAGGTTAAATTTAAATAGACAATGCGATACTTTAATATAAAATATTTATAAATTTAAAAAATCTTTTAAATTTATTTTGTTGACATCAAAATAAAGTCTTGAAAGAGTCTGGCACCCGTTCGGAAGTAGTCTAGCAAATAGTATGGGAAACGCTCATACGCCAGACTTATCCCATATACCTTGACCCAAATAAGGGGCATACAACACCCATATCATAGCCATACTCTTCCCAATACTTAGCCGTACTCTATCCAATACTCAAGCCATACTGATGCCGTACCGAAAATTTCTACGCAGGAATATAAAATAATTTAGTAAAATAAAGTGAGAATAAAATAGGAATAAGAAAATAAAAGCGGTGTTTTGTATAGTAAATCATAGGTTGAAATCGCATAATTCCACTAAACTACATTTGGTATTAACATAGAATTGAGAGATTTGCAATCCATTTCTCTTATATTACGCACAATTTCTATTTTTAATAATCTAAATTTCTAATTTGGTAATCTGAATTGAAGAGGCAAGATATTTACAATTTTACAACCGACATAGTCAAATGCTCTTTGACCGATAGTTTTAGTTCATAATGGACATTGCATCATAAGATTGTTTTTACTACGTGTATAACAGTTATGATTATTTGTTATGTGTACATAATTCCTTATTGTATAACTCGCTGCTTCACAATAATAAGTTTTCCTAACATCTAGTACTTTCGAAATTTTGAACAGTTCATTTGTAGGAAAGAGTTTATTTTTGAATAACATGGTTTTTAGTACTTTCTTTTGTAACATTTTCAAAGGTTTAAGGAGGTTCACCAGGTTAAAGAATTAACATTGAGAATTTAACGAAAAAATTACAGCAGATTAATCAATGAAAGAATTTAATGCCTGCAAAGTTTCAAGCCCCTAGGTACCTTCAGAGCAGAGAAATTAATAAAAATGTTCACGATACTTTAACATTGGGTCTTATGGGAACATGTATATATTCATGAAATTCGTATTGAATTAACATTGAGTTTTTCATAAAATTTATACTGCTGATAAAAAAATGTGTGACATGATATTTGCAGAAAGAATTAAGTCTCTTCCTACCTTTAGGGACGAGAAATAAAATAAACAAATAGCTAAAAAGGTCGTTTACGGTTATGTGGATGGACGATGCTCAAGGCGCGGCAACGTCGCAATATTTCGTGGAATAGCGCGGGACATTTGAAAAGAAGCAGACGTTAGATTCACTTGAAATATAGCATGACCGTGACACGGGCGGAATAAAATGTATATAAATACTAATTACAGTTTCAAAATTATGGTTTCTTACATATATTGTATGTTCATATGTCGTTTTAACCTTACCTGTACGATGCCGATCCAGATCACACCTTTGTCATTTTTTTTTATTTTTCAAGTAATCAAAATCTGATTTGATCCAAATTTGCTTCTTTATTTTCATAAAATATTTAGAAATGTAAATAATTGAAGTGTTTTCATTATTATTATGTTTATTTGTTGATTGTATTAAAAGAAGTATACAAAATATATATTTTTGTTAGAAAAAATGTATGCTGAAAAGCAATTGCTGCTGCTTCATCAAGACAAAATTTGTCTCTCGCGGGTTTTTGGGATTGCTGATTACAAATCGGACCTCAGATTTGCAAAATTCAAAATTAGAGATTCAAAATGTCAATCAAATAGTTTTTTGAGAAATTTACTTAAATTAAAATAATTTTTTGAATCTTGCTGTTAGTACTGAGTTGTAAAAACAAACAGTTAATATTCTTTGAAAGAAGATGCAGTAAAAAGTAATTACGTGGCATAAATTTTAATTTCAATAGGTTATCACAGAAATGAATAACAAACTCTATATAAGTATATTTTGACAAATGATGACAAAGTGAAACATATTTTCATAATTTTTAATATTATTATATTTTTATATTAGCCAGGGCTTTTAAATGCACAATTCGTCGCCCTTCAAGCTCAGCTTCCTTCTCGTCAGTTTCCAATTTTTCGAGGTTAGAAACTAACTTTTTGCGACTTTAAAATAAATTTCGTATATTTTTCCCGATGGTTTGCTGTTGTTTCCTTTTCAAAAGCACTTTCCCGATCACCCGCTTTCCTTTACAATAACACTTTTTTCTGGGCTGTGTGGGGGTTGATTGGGAGAATGTGTGAATGTATGAACGCGACGTTGCCAAGTCACTTTTGTCTATCCTACCACGGAAGTCATAATGGCGATAATTCTACATTTGACTCGGTAGGTACCTGGTGAACCTTCTTAATTACACTGTTACTAGCGCTTCCCCAAACTAGGACAGCATAGTTTAATATAGAATTAAATAAAGCATATTAAATTTTATGAGTTTCGGAATATCTGTTTTGATTTAATGAATTACTTTATTCCATGAAGTATCAGTAAATAATATTGCAGTGTCATCCGCAAAAGATATAATATCTTCGTCAATGTCTATATTAAATAAATCGTTAATATAAATAATAAACAATACTGGACCCAATACCGTTCCCTGCGGAACTCCATAGTTTATGATTTTGGTATCACTGATATATTCGCAAATTTGTACAAACTGTTTTCGATCCTTGAAGTAACTTTTAAATAAATTGAGAACTATGCCTCTAACCCCATAGTGCGGTAATTTTTCTATAAGTATACCGTGATCTATCGTATCGAATGCTTTTGCCAAGTCCACAAAAATGCCTATAGCTGGTTTACTTTTATCTTATGCATCATAAATATTACGAGTAAGTTTGGCAATTGCATCTACATTAGATCGACCCATTCGAAACCCAAATTGACTATTGTTCAAACAGTTATGTTTGGAAATAAAAGAAACCAACCTATTTTTCAAACAGTTTTCAAATATTTCTGCAATAATTGAAATTAGAGATACCGGTCTATAATTATTAACATCCGCAGCTTCCCCCTTTTCAAATAACGGAGTTATCTTAGCAACTTTAAATTCCGATGGACAATAACCCGTTGTAAAAGTTAGATTTATTATATAAGAAACTTGTAACTGTCTTTTAGATTTATTATTAATTTTTAATAAGACGTCTATGCGTCTAACTCCTAGTAGAGTTGATCTCGTGCCGACAGTTACAATAGTCGGGCACTTTTGATAAAAAAGTGCACGGCCCGTAAATTTTGATTTTGGAGTCACGTGTGCCACTATAAAAGATAGAACGCGGTTGTCCCAAATCAAAACTTATGAATACCCGGAAAACACAAGACAACTCACAATACGTTTTCACAAAACTCTTAGAGTGAGATAATGTGAGACAACATTAAGAGGAGGAGAAAATTCAAAGGAAGGTGATAAAAATAGGACTTAATATAAATAAGTTTATTTCTAATAATAAAAGATGAATTTATTGCCCGAGAGACAAGAGAAAGCCGGGATAGAGCCGGTACTTACAAAATTTTGGTGCGTCGCCCAGGTACAACGATCTCGCTCTCTTTTTCTCTCTCACTCTCAACAGACAGTCGCAATGGACGTCGCTTGTCCCGCGTAATCGCCGGGTGCAATTTAAGGGACGTCGGTCGTCCGATAGCACGTCGCACAATAAACAAATACTAAATGGTAAATATGGACGACTGAAAATAACCTGTCCTTGGCAATAATTCCCGAACCGATATAAAATACAAAATATTTCTAACGATGTTCGCGGGTCAACAACAGGTAGAGGTCTGACTTTTCGGTTACCGGCGAGTACCGTAGTACTCTCCACAGGGTTGCCGGCTCTCGTCGTCTTGGCAGTCGGCTAGTTCTGAAATGTTACTAGCCATACAATTATTACACAATACGGAGCCACCGCCGGAGCCTGGGGAACAACGAAAATGCTTTTCCTATAACCGGGTATTAACATAAAGATAAAACAGCATTTCCGTTACACCCCCCGCCCAGACGCTGGCTATCCGACAAGGGTACCAGCTCTGACACCAGCACCCCAGTCTCAGGCATAATCGATCATAACCAAAATTAAAAGAAAATAAGATAACTTTAAATTAGGTTTAGATAAAGAAAAACAAAAATATTAATAATTAGGTTAAATTATTGGGATTCAAGACTCAGGCAAACGATATGTGATAAGAAAAAGACAGGACAAATGATATGTTTAAAGAGTTATATTTTATTAATTATGGGGTGTCTTACTTTCACCCTACAAAAAGGGACCATTCCTTAGGGATTAAGTCCGGTATGGACGTCAAATCAAATAAAAGATATATATATGGGCGTCTACCCCCTTAAAATGGTCGTCTTGACCCACTCCTACCGTCGTTGGTGCCCACAGAGGATACACTCCTCTCTGATTCTTACCAAGGGCGCCCTCGCCCTACTAATTTGGACTTTCAGGTCCAATTGGGCATACCCAAACCGGGATTTTGCCCACTCCAATTTCCCTTGGGCCCGTTTCCGCTCTCTGTCGGTTGCCCCCGGCCTTTCCTGGAGGTCTGCCACCTCCTGTTGGGCGTCTGCCACCGCCAATTCCAAACCTACTAATAGAGGCTGTTGACGGGACCGGATATCCTCGACTCGCCGAATCTCGTCCTTCCGCTTAAAAGCGCGCTGGGCCCGATACTGTTGGCGGATCACTAATTCCTCCCGGTAGTCCTTTATGGCCCGTTGGAGTAATTCCATGGAGGCCGGAGGTTGGAGGTCTTCTTTAATTGATCCAATTGTTGGAAGAGATCCTCTTCTTCCTTTTCTAGGTGGATCCGGTTTTGCCGGACCGACCGCATTTTCGCCTCGAGGATCGCCCACTTCTCTCCCGTGGTGAGGTCAGCGGTAGTTTCTTCCGAGGTGGAGGCTGTACTAACTTTTTGGAGGTCTTCTTGGGAAGCCCCCCATACCGGGAACTCCTCGAAAATTTGCAGTTTGTCGAAGAGCTCATCGATCTGGTCCCGGGTGGAATGCTCCACTAGCGCCCTCTTCATGGCGCGTAATTCGGCCTCCAGGATTTGATGGTCGTCTTCCATGGCCTAAGGAGAGTGAATATGTGGATGAAGGTTAATGTCGATTGAGGGGGAATGAATTGAATTTAAAAACAAAAAATAAATAAATAAAGTATATCACAGATGATCCATCACCAACGGATTTTCATGCTATTATCTACGACTACGCGTGTTATAATAATGAGGTGGGACACAAACAGAAGGAATTACTCGTCCATACTTTCTAGGACGTCCACGCGGACGTATACCAGCAGGATTAGGCATATTGACTTGATTAGACGGACCAACAGAGACCTCTACGTCCGCTCCGCTCGCCCTATTCGACTTCGCAGGTCGCCTATCTATTCTATCGAGACTGACGGGCGTCACGTCGCCTAACCTAATCTTTTTTTGGCCTACCGCGGGGTCGTCGTTCGACCTCAGCGCCCCTATGGACGTCCGCATGTACAATGATTTGAGGCCTATCTACCACTTCTTGTTCAGGCTCAAGCAATGTTGATTGTTGATCGATGTCTTCTTCTTCTGCTAGATTCATCGAATCTTTCTCAATACGCGTTGAATCCTCTAATGGTGGATCTTCTTCTTCATGGTACGGCTTCAGTTGATTTATATGGCATTTACCGATACTTTTCCCGGATCCATCTCTTAATTCATAAACATTGGATCCCAATCGTTTGGAAATTGTATACGGTCCTACAAATTTAGGAGCTAATTTTGCAGCAAATCCTTAGGCTGCCGATGATAAAACATAATTCCTTTTAAGAACGACGTCCCCTATCTTAAATTGGACATCTCGTCTTCTTGAATCATAATAATGAGCTTGACGCTCCTGAGCAGCTTCAATATTACGAGTCGCTTCTTGATGCAGCGACCGCAATGCTTTTAGTCGAGTCATCCAATCTTGGACGGCACTTCTTTCTTGAGCTTCATCAGCTGCTTGGTCTTCACGACGTCGATAGTGATCAGGTGGAATCAATTGACGGCCATAATTCATCATGGCAGGACTCTCTTGCATGGAGTCGTGTATAGCCGTATTATAGGCAAAGGCAAATTCCAATATATATTTGTCCCAAGTGCGATGATTTTCTTCGACGAAGGATATGATCATCCCTTTTACGGTCTTGTTGGTCCTTTCGACCGGATTGGCCTGAGGGTGATAAGGAGGACTTGTCGAAGGTTTGATTCCCCGCTCTCTTAAATATTTGGTTAGTGACTTGTTTTGAAAGGCTTTGCCATTATCGGTATGAATAACTTCTGGCGTCCTGAAACGAAAAACAATTCTCTCGTTAACGCCTTGATTACCGAGGTTGCATTTACCTTTCTTACAGGCACGCATTCTATCCAGCGTGTAAAGACATCCTGGAATACTAATAAGAATTCTCGACCTTGAGAGCTTTTAGGAAAGGGACCCATGGCATCAGCTGTGACAATTTTCCATGGTCCCGGAACTGATCGACGACCCATCAGTCCTGCTGGAGCGACCGGAGGAATTTTCATCCGTTGACATACGGAACATTTCCGCACGTATTTCACGATATCTCTCCTCATAGTCGGCCAAAAATAATACCGAGCAACCCTATCACATATTTTACGGTTGCCTAAGTGTCCAGCCGTTGGGACGTCATGACTCTCCCTTAGAATTACTTGCCGATTTTCTTCTGGAACAACTAGTTTCCAGGCATCCTCATCGTCCATCATTGTATCCAGTATGGGATCGGGTCGATAAACGTAGAGTCGACCACCTACTAGTTTCCAAAAGGGAAATTTATACGGATCCTCTTCTACTTGTTGACGTTTTTGGAGATACCACTTGTCTTGAATATCTGGAGTCTCTTCCATCGAACTAATTGGGATTCCATCATCCGTCTCATACATCCGCGAGAGTGCGTCTGGCACATCATGTAAGGCACCCTTTCGATGTTTGATATCATACTGATATCCTTGTAGTTCTAGGGACCATCGAGCTAATCTACCGTTGGGGCTTCGTAAATCACAGAGCCATTCGAGACTCTTATGGTCTGTGATTACTGTAAAATGATAACCCTCAACGTATTCTCGAAATTTCCGTATGGCCCAAAGAACAGCCAAACACTCGCGCTCCGACACCGAATAATTTCTCTCTGCGGGAGTTAAGGTTCGACTGGCAAACGCTAGGACACGTGTGCCATCTTCAAATGGTTGACACAAAACAACACCTAGACCCGTATCACTGGCGTCTGTTTCCAAAATATACTCTTTTGAGAAGTCAGGCCTGTGTAAAATAGGCGCTGTACTCAATAAATGTTTGAGTCTTTCAAACGATTCTTGTTGTGCCTGCCCCCATATATAAGGCTGGTCTTTCCGAGTTAACTGAGTGAGAGGCTCTGCTATTGTGGCAAAGTCGCCCATAAACTTCCTGTACCACGACACCATGCCAACAAATCTTCTCAATTGTTTTAGATTCTTTGGCGCCGGGTACTCGACAATAGGTCGGATCTTCTCGGGATCAGGTCGGAAACCATCTTTATTAACTAAGACGCCTAAATATCTGACTTCCTCCTTGCCAAAGACGCTTTTATTTAAATTGACAGTTAATCCTGCATTTTTAATTTTATTCAAAACATGCTCTACCCATTTGATATGCTCCTCAAAAGACTCGGTGACAATGATTATGTCGTCTAAATACGAGAAAGCATATGGTTCCAACTCAGGACCAATTAAGGAATCGATCATCCGTTGAAAGGTAGCCGGAGCTCCATTTAATCCAAACGGCATCCTGGTGAATTGGAATAACCCTTTTCCTGGTACAGTGAATGCCGTGATGGGTTTGGATTGAACATCCATCTTGATTTGGTGATAGGCACTTCCTAAATCTAGGGTGGTGATATACCTAGCACTTTGCAATTTCCGCAGAATGGAATCCATATAGGGTAGAGGGTAGGCGTCTGGCCTCGTTAAAGCATTCACTTTAGGGTAGTCGACACAAAATCGCCAAGTACCGTCTGACTTCTTGACCATGACGACGGGACTCGACCATGGACTTGAAGACGGTTCAATAATGCCTTCTCCCAGCATCTCTTGCACTTGTCGGTGCATCTCTTCTTCTAACTTCTTAGATATTGGGTAGTACCGCTGCTTTATAGGCCGGGCGTCACCTACATCAATTATATGCTCGACCAAATGGGCACATCCAATGTGAGGCATATGGTTAGGCTGGATTGATTGGACTACGGCTTGTATGCGCCTTTGTTGACTGTTCGTCAATTTCCTAAGACCTGATGTCGTTTGACTCTCTTCAGGAGGAAAAGAAACCAAAGCAACTTGTACAGGAATCCCCTGGACACTTCCATTTATGGTTAAATAATTTTCGCGAGGATGAAGTATTGCGTTGAAATCGCGAATAAAGTCTGCGCCTAACAGACACTCTGGCTCTAAATCAGGCATGATTAGAGCCGTCAAATATTTTTCTTCGGTTCCAACTCTGAATGGCAGTCGTATTTGGCCGGTTATCGACACAGTTCTTCCGTCGGCGACTCTGGCGCCGTCTCCTCCATATGGTTCAATAAAAATTCCATAAACATCGGCGAGTCGATAAGCAATTCGACCGATGACTGTACGGGCTGCTCCAGGGTCAAAAAGTGCTTTAAGGTGGTGACGATTAACTACAACGGTCACCCACCAGCGAGTGTGACCCTCTTCCGTCGCCATATGAACATCCGACGGGATAGGTTTGGCGGCTCGTACTCGATTTTGTGAGGTCTGTGTCTGATACTCAGGGATAGGTGAGACCTCCTTTACGCATCCCTGATCTCGTTTCCCCGGCATCGAGGGCAACTAAATTTCGTATAACCCGGTAATTGGCAATTATAACATTTAACTCCGTTTCCGGGATTATCCCCTCTCCTTGCCTGCGCCACTATGTGGGGTCCAGAAGTGAACGATTTATTGGATTTCCCAACAGGTGGCGTCACTTCTTCTTTGTTCCTCGTTGGACCCTGATCATTTGGAGTGTACCCACTTCTTTTTGGCGCTGACCATATTCTTCTCGCGTTCGTTGCACGTTGGCCAGAAGGTGGCGTCGGTTGTCCTCGGTCTTGAATAGGTCGTCTATTATCTTGCGGAGACATCTCTCTTTTTAATGAAGTAATGGCGCCTGTAATTTTGGAATCAAGTGCTGATACCAGACGTTTTTCCACAGACCCCAATAAGTTTGTACAGGTGTCCTCGACAATTTTCTTGACGTCCCACTCTGATATGGATGCAACTGATGGAATCGACTTTTTCTTATCCTGGACGACTACTTTATTTACGTCTATTGCAGCAAAGTCCACATTTTTCCTAATCGCCCCTTTTGGTTTGCCACGATATGCAACTTCCGGGCAAAATGAGTGTTCAGGCGCAGGTGGTGGTCGATATGCCTGACTACATTTAATGATCCTCTCGGCTTCCCGTGCTTGATATAAAAGGTCGTCAAACGATTGGATCCCATCTCTATGTACGGCCATCTGCACCTCTGGACGCAGATTTTGATGTAGCCAGTCTAATTGAATTTCCATTGATGGCGTCGGCACCCATCTATTTAAAATAGACTGAAGACAGATCATGTAGTCTCGGACTGACTCGTCTGGGCCTTGAGTACGCGTATGTACTTCTTTTTCTAGGCGACGTTGAACATTTCTGTCGACACCATAACACGAGCTGGCATCCTTGCAGAAATCCGCCCAAGTACGCCATTTCTTATTTGAGAAGCGATACCATTGCAGCGCTACACCAGTCAACAAATAAGGTAGAGCTTGTAAGAGTTCCTCTTGTGATGTTCCTGACACTAGACTACATTCCTGCACTCGTATTAAAAAGTCGTCGACACTATGTTGATCATCACCGGAATAGGTGACGTTCCATCGACGAACAATTTCTCCTAAGTCTTTAGTTCGTAGGGTTTGATATAGCCTATTACGATTTCTGTCTTGATCGTTGCGTCGGCTATTATTTTCGTTCAGCTCAAATGAACGACTTCCCCCCTCCCTAGAGACATTCTGGCTGGGTGACCTCTCCCCTAGGTCCCCAAGATGCGGTCTGCTCTGTTGTGGTAACTTGTGTACCTCCTCTACCATTCGTATCGCTTCTGGCGGTGAAGGGTAGTTGATATCGAAGGTATCACGAAATGTAACTTTTTCCGCCCTAGCCGCCTGGTCTAATGTGGTACTATTCGCCCTATTTGGCCATTCACTTCTCAACTGTTGAATGACTAGTTGGCTTACTTGCTGGGCAAATTCATTTAAATCTGGTCCGTCTTGATTCGAATTATCCTCTTGAATGGAATCCTGCATCAAATCATTGATTTCTTTTCTATGGTTCGCTGACGACGATTCTTGTTCTTCGTGTACTTGAGCCTGAACTCTACATTTATTTCTATTTTGGGTCTCTTCAATAAAACCCACGAAAGTCTTTAATAAAACATCGCGACGCGCTCTAGACTGTGATGCGCTTTCCCCTAATCTAGACTGTTCAAAGTCCGCCGCGGTATAATTTCCTTCCAGTCGATCTAGAAGACGATTGACACGAATTCGTGGTCGACCCGATTTATTCAATTCGAGGCGTTCTAATGCCTCGTCCAATTCATAGGTTGACAAATGGAATACCCATTCGTCCAATTCACGGTATTCGTCTTGCCTCATCGTTTTCTTATTAATTCGGTTTTCTATATTTTCGGTAATCAAATAAGTTAATATTATGCCAATACTTACAAACACCGTAAACCAGACGAAGTTTTCCATTCATTTAATTAAGAGCCAAAAATAGTGAAAAAAAAATAAATAAAATTAAAAAAAAATAAAAAAAAATTAACAAATAAGTAAAAAAAATAAAATAACAAAAATAATTAATTGAAAAAGAAATTAACAAGAAAATTAAAAAAAAATTTAAATAATAATAATAATTAAAAAAAATAGAATAAATAAAATATTTAATTTTAATTTTTAAGACGTCCAATTAATAAAACCAGAGTCTCAATAAATTAGTATCGACTTTATGTCAGTTATTAAAAATACACAATTTGAATTTCACTTTAACATAAATTATTGAGACGTATTCACAATTATTCCATTTAGATCACTTAATGCTTTTGTTAAATAATTAAAATAAAATTGTTACGTCTGAATATATAAAATAATTTATAAGTTAAAACTTTCGTCAATTAATTTGACGTCCTATTTTTAAAACACCATAATCCACTCTCAATCGTCTTCTTTACAAAAATGTTTGATTAAATAGACAACTCAATTATAATTTAAATCTTTAAAAGTACACCAACAATAAAAAATTAGTTAAAATCGTTTTCTGACTTTCCAATGTTTATTTGATGGCTACTATTAGTTAGCTCCTTGCACCTTCTATTAGGATTTTAAAACAATTTTTAATTTTATAGAGTCATCATTAAACTAAATTTCACACCAACGCTTTCCGTTACTTAGACTTGGTCGTCTATTTATTAATTCGTCGCTTAATTTTAAATTAAACCTACAATTAATTAACTATACCTTTTAAATCTTAGGGATTTTAAACCAATTCGTAGGTTTATTGCGGAAATAATGTAAAACCTAACCTTAAAACAAGTAGTCCTTGTCGTCTAATTAGTAAAATAAAGACAACACTTTATATTAATTTTAATGTTAACGATCGACTGACTTTTCTAATTTGATTCATCGCAACGTTTTAACAATGAGCCTATACTTAAATACTAATATGTTAATCAACCTAATCAAGTCAATATAATTAATCTTTATTTTAAAAAAATATACTAAGGCATTCACAATTGACATCAACTAATAATACTTTTCTCTTTCACTTATTAAATGTAATTATATTAGAATAAACCTTTAGACATTTCTACCAAATATCCAATTTTCGTTAATGACTAAACTTATTTCATATTAAAACAATTATTTAAATTATTTTGCAGCTGAATTAACCATTAAAATATTTCAAAGTCAAGAAACATTAAAATAACGTTGATCACCAACACAAACACTTTTGAAATGTTATCGTTCACTTCAATATCTGATTATTTTAGTCGACCATATTCACTATCAGTCGACTTTCTCAATATTAGTCGGCTATTTTTAATATCAGTCGACTATTTTCAATAAAAGTCAACTGTCTATAATAAAAGTCGAACAGCGAATATAGATTAGACTTCAACGTATATAAGAGTTATGTACTTCAAGAATTGATATCAATTTTGAACTAATAGTACCAATTAGACTTCTAAATATTAATATACCACTTATAAAAGACAAACTACAATTATATACTATTTTGTTAACCAATTACTGACTATATCATTATTGTTAACGTCATTGAGTCCACATTTGAAAAATTTAAGGCCAAGTCGACTAGTGCAACTATTATGTGGTTTCTGTAACTGCCATTAATTATGGGAATAGTATCAAAACTAAAATAAATACCATATATACTAATAAACCACTTAATTAATTTAAATAGATTATATCTACAAGAATTTATTCATCTAAATATAATAAAAGTCGTTAAATAATGTTAACTTGAAATGATAATCGACTCTGATTATTTACTGAGTTGACATAGACGTTAACTCCAATTAAGGAAGACTGAAATAATTATTTTAAATATATATATACTAATCAGTTAAATTAGGAATTCGAAAAGATGCCAAGAAGTGTATATAAACAATGGCAAGTAATTATTATCCTAAACTATAATTTGAAACGTGTTTGAATGTTATTGTTTCTTAAACGTCTAGTTTAAATAGGGAAAGTAATCTTATCAATTACTCATCGACTTATACTTAACTAAAAATACTTAATTAAAAATACTTGTCGACTATTGTATTCCATATGACACATCCACAACACATACACAAAGATTTGTCCTTTAATGAATATTAGCACAAAAGGGTTATATGAAGTTTTGTAACTGTGGTGCAATCATGAAATAATTAATAATTTAAAAAAAATAACACAGTTGAACTTTTATAATTCAATTTTGTTCGGGCGCCATTTTGTAACTGTCTTTCAGATTTATTATTAATTTTTAATAAGACGTCTATGCGTCTAACTCCTAGTAGAGTTGATCTCGTGCCGACAGTTACAATAGTCGGGCACTTTTGATAAAAAAGTGCACGGCCCGTAAATTTTGATTTTGGAGTCACGTGTGCCACTATAAAAGATAGAACGCGGTTGTCCCAAATCAAAACTTATGAATACCCGGAAAACACAAGACAACTCACAATACGTTTTCACAAAACTCTTAGAGTGAGATAATGTGAGACAACATTAAGAGGAGGAGAAAATTCAAAGGAAGGTGATAAAAATAGGACTTAATATAAATAAGTTTATTTCTAATAATAAAAGATGAATTTATTGCCCGAGAGACAAGAGAAAGCCGGGATAGATACCGGTACTTACAAAATTTTGGTGCGTCGCCCAGGTACAACGATCTCGCTCTCTTTTTCTCTCTCACTCTCAACAGGCAGTCGCAATGGACGTCGCTTGTCCCGCGTAATCGCCGGGTGCAATTTAAGGGACGTCGGTCGTCTGATAGCACGTCGCACAATAAACAAATACTAAATGGTAAATATGGACGACTGAAAATAACCTGTCCTTGGCAATAATTCCCGAACCGATATAAAATACAAAATATTTCTAACGATGTTCGCGGGTCAACAACAGGTAGAGGTCTGACTTTTCGGTTACCGGCGAGTACCGTAGTACTCTCCACAGGGTTGCCGGCTCTCGTCGTCTTGGCAGTCGGCTAGTTCTGAAATGTTACTAGCCATACAATTATTACACAATACGGAGCCACCGCCGGAGCCTGGGGAACAGCGAAAATGCTTTTCCTATAACCGGGTATTAACATAAAGATAAAACAGCATTTCCGTTACAAACTATATCGCAAATATAAGATGATTTCGTTTGTAAAACAGCTACACTTATTTTATCAGAGCCTGGTGCTTTAGTAATTGAAATTTTATTAATTATGCTAGCTATTTCATTACGGTTAACAGGGTTTAAGAATAATGATTCTGCTACCCTAGTGCACTTTAGTTTACTGTAATTTGCCCTACGAATTTTCGCTGCAAGTTTCTCACCAATTGATGTAAAATGATCATTTAATTCATTAAAAATTTGCAGAGGATCTGAAGTTAACAAATTATTTTTAACTTTAATTGATTTAGGTAATGTTGTACCACATTTCTCATTAGTATGTAGTAAATTATTCACTGCATTCCACAGTGTTTTCGGCGAATTATTCTTATTAAAAAATGTACTTTGTATAAAAATTTTCTTAGCTTTATTTATCATAGCATCCAATAATTTTTTATAATTTTTCAAGGCAGACCAAGAAATTGTGTCATTACGTTTTTTAGCAATTTTATATAAATAATCTCTAGTTTTAATTGATTTAACTATACCTCTAGTTATCCATTTCTTTCTTTTCTTTTCTACTTTAAAACTCTTATTAAATGCTAGGATAGTTATATTATTGATACGATCTAATAGTAAGTTGACACAGATGTCCGGGTTCTGTTTTTGCGATTGAGATCCAATCCTCTTGTTCAGCAAGCAAGGCAAGTTTCTTGTAGTTAACTTTGCTTGTAATTGTATTTTCATAGCAATTTTCTTGAGAATCGGTAGTGTTATTGTAACTTTTTGTTGTAAATGATAATACAATTGGATAATGATCGATGATAGAAGTTTCCACAACAACAGCTTTTACTTCATTGATGTCATTTTCCGTTTTAATAAAGAAGTAGTCAATTATAGATTTAGAGTTTTTGTGTTCTCTGGTAGGAATATCATTAATTGCTGATATAAATCCATTTGTATACAAAGAATTTAAATAAGCATCGAATGTGTTATTCAGCTTTGAAATATCAATATTAATATCCCCTACCAGTATTTGATTATTTCCAGAATTTTTCAAATAACTTTCAAATTCGATAAGAAAGTAATTAACATTAGTAGTATGCGATCTGTAAATCACAGTTATTTTCAGTTTGGTACTAAAATAATCGCAAATATCTACTTCGAGTGCATTTACTTCTCCAATTTTAATTTCTCGTACGAAATGCTTAATTGTGTTACGAACATAAATAATAATGCCATCACTTTTATTTAGCTTACTAAGATTCTGGTATGTATCGTAACCTTGTAAAGTAAACATCTCAAGTTTTTGTATTTCCCAAGTTTCGGAGCATATTATTAAATCAACATCTCGCAAGTACTGACAGGCTGTTACTTCAAGTTCATTAAAATGTTTATTCATACTGCGTATATTTGTATGAAAAATTGTAAGTGTTTGCTGATTATTTGCATTTAGAGGAATATAAGTATATATAACCTCAAGACTAGTTTGTGTGGTAGGAATTTTAGTCTCAATAATTTGATCTATAGTGTTGAATTTATCTCGTTAATAAAGGGTTGTAAGGATAGTCGCTCCTACGTATGGTCCGTTGCAATAACATTTTATATGTTTCACACTCTTGAGTGTTTAACGCTGAATGATTAATCGATCTATTTGTTTTATATTTATCATTGGATTTTATATAATTTATAAATTTTTTTACATTTTGGGACGTGCAATCCTTTTTCGGATGGTTACCAGCACATAGTATACAAACTATGTCACATTTGCATTTTTTAGCAGAATGACCGTACATGCCACAATTATAGCACAGATTTAAATTGAAATCATCATAAACAGCACAAAGATTGCACCCTACGAAAATCATTCACTCCCAAAAACAGGGACCACGAATCGTTATTTTTTGTTCTAAATTTGTGTACAAATTTTATTAAATCACCTTCTTCAAGATTATTTCGTTTAAAAATATCTTCTTCAAGTTTAATGTCATTGCCTTGAGCTGCTAGGTCGACTCCCACTACCTTCAATCTTGGATTCCTCAGTTTTTTAATTTGCACAGTAATGTCAATGTCTTCTAGGTCTTCGATTTTGCTTTTGAAAGTATTTATGTCCATTTTATTTTTACAAATTATTATAATTTTGTCTCTTACAATATGCATTTTATTGATTTGTATAAGTTTTTTGTTGTATAAAATTTATAATTATCTGTAGCGTATTAACAATATTTCCTTTCGTTTTCGGGTAAACTAATATGCTTGGTACAATATTGTTATTGCCGTTATCTTTGTGTAAGTAATTTTGTTAACTCTTCTAGAATATATATATTTTTTTCAAATAATAATTTATTTTTTCCTTTGATTTCAATATTTAACTCTGTTAATAATTGATTCTTTTCTTGTAAATTACTAATTTTGTCATCGCCGGTATTGGTATTTAAAGTTACCTTTAAATTTCTATTAGTTTTCCTTAGATCTATAATAGTCTCCTTCAATTGTTTATTTTCTTCTTGTAACGATGCTACTATTATTGTGTCTCTGTCTGTTTGTGTTTGTTCTTCTGAGTACGTTTTTGAATTTAGTGTCTCAATTAAACTTTCATTTAATTTATTACCTAAGGACTTTCCCCTATTTTTAGCGCTACATTTTCCTTGTTTAAAAATTCGACCTCACATGATGTTTGGAAGTTAATTAACTTTACTAAAATAGGTCGTAAGGATTAAAGTCAAATAAAAGGAACAAACGAGGATTGGTTAGCTAAATAACTCGAACACACTTACGCGGTAACTTTACGCACTTGCCTAGGCATAAAAACTCCCACGGAGTAGGGAGAAAAGCCCGGGCAAGCGGATATCTTTATTAAATTACAAAGTACAAATAAAGTACAATTTAACGCGCGGAATTCGATCGCACACATTCATACACACACTCAACGACCAGACTCTTACCTCGTGCCGCTGCACACTTAACCTAAACGGATCTTTCTTATTTCCTAATTGCAGTCTTAAAATCGGCGCTGCCTCGCACAATCTTCAACTCAATGGCCGCAAGGGGCCGGGTGCACTTCACAAAAAACACAGTCCTCTGGGGCGCCTCGACTTCTCGTAGGAACCGACCCAGGGAGACGAGCGACACAGGGTCGCCGCGTCAAGTGCAGGCCGGGAGATGGCACGCAAAAAACTCACACGTGGCCAAATCTCCCACTTTCAACGCACGCAAAATAATAGGCAGTACTCGCACGCTAAGACCGCTGATAACAATCAAACCAAAAATTGTCGCACCAATAACTCACGAGAGACCGTACCGCCAACCGAAAACTATTCCGCCTCGAAGCCGGAACAGAACTGCCGTCACGCTTGCGGGGCTAGACGCAATTCACCGCAAGATCCCCTCCAAATATGCTCGCGCATCACATTCGCGCCTTCGCGGCGACAATCGGCGGTATAGGGCCTTATCGAGATGCAAAAGAACCAAACATCCCGCCCGCCTTCGTCCGACGGACGAACACTCTACCCTACAGTAACCTTCTCCGTCTAGATGGAGTGGACAAAGTCGAGCGATGTGTCGCTTAAATGAAGCGGTGGCAGTCTTCACTGTAACGACTCGGACCAGGCCGTCGGGGCTCTGGTGAATTTCAGTGATTCGACCTAGAGGCCATTTTGATGGCGGATAACGATCGTCCTTTAGGAGAACTAGTCGACCCACAACAAAATTCTCATGTGGAACTCTCCACTTTTCGCGCTCTTGCAAGTGGAGAAGGTATTCTGAGGACCAACGCTTCCAAAACTGATTCCTAATGCGTTGAAGCAACTGAAACCTACTCAAGCGATTCTGAGGAACATCGGGAATATCGGCTTCTGGGAGTAATCCAGAGGAACTTCCGTTCAGGAAATGGAACGGAGTCAGCGCATGAAGGTCGTCTGAATCCGTACTAAGAGCGCTCAATGGACGCGAATTAAGACAAGCCTCAATTTCTACAAGGACAGTGGACAGCTCCTCGAATGTGAGGGTGTGTTTACCCACCGCCCGCTTTAAATGATGCTGGACGGATTTGACCCCAGCTTCCCACAAACCGCCATAATGGGGAGCGATTGGTGGAATGAAAGTCCACTCGGTGCCATCGTTAGCAAGAAGTGAAGCAACCCGGTGGTAGAACTCCGAAGCCCGATGAAACATATCCTTAAGTTCACCATCCGCCCCTTTGAAGTTAGTAGCGTTGTCGCTATAAAGCCGGCGGCAAATGCCACGTCTACCTACAAACCGTCGATACGTGCAAATGAAAGAAGCAGTCGTAAGATCGCTAACCAGTTCAAGATGAATGGCCCGTGTGGAGAAGCAGACGAAAACTGCGATATACCCCTTATACGACTTGTGCCCTCGACCCTTTGTCATACGCACCTGAATGGGACCTGCGTAGTCTAGACCCGATATAGCAAATGGGCGTCCGATTGTCACCCGATCGGCAGGAAGATCACCCATCAACTGCTGGGCCGTTTGCGGCTTAACCCGCTGACACGTTACGCACTTTCTTATAATAGATTTCACAAGACGATTTCTGCCAAGAATCCAGACCTGTTGCATTAAAATGCTGGATGTCAAAGTGGGGCCACCGTGCAAACAAAGATGATGTGAATGCCGAACAAATAATCTGCTAAGCGTGGAAATTTGCGAAAGAATCGGGGGATGCTTTTGTTCAGACGTAAGATTGGAGTGGGACAGTCTACCTCCTACGCGCAGAACCCCATCGTGATCCAAGAACGGATTTAACTTCAGGAGACGACTACACTTCGATAATTCTTTCCCTGACTTTAGTAGGTTTATTTCCTCGACGAAATCACTAACCTGTGCTAATCGAATGACTACGAGTCGTGCAGCAGATAACTCATCGGAAGTGATGAACGTAGGTAGTCGATCCTTGCCTTGGACGCGCCTACGCAGATTAACCAGCGGTCGTTTACACAAGGCTACTATGCGAATCAACTGAGTCAACGAGGAGAAACGATTAAAAAGAGTCGATTCCGCAGGCCGAGCCTGGGTATGGAGAGTTCGTGAAGTTTCAGAAGTTTGCGGCCAATGTTCACGAGATTGAGAAAGCCATTTAGGTCCACGCCACGATAGATCACTCCGAGCCAGATCAGCAGGCTCGCAACCACGAGTAGCTAAATCTGCCGGATTCTGCTTAGTGGGCACGTGCGACCTAGTGGCAGAGGGTAGCTCCGTTTGGATATACGATACTCTATTTGCGACAAATGTTTTCCAATTGCATGGGTGTTTGCGTAGCCACATAAGCACAATCTGGCTGTCAGACCATGCAAAGACAGGAAGAGAACGAAGGAAATCCAGCTTTCTAACGTGAGTGGTAAGTTTTATTAGCAGAGCCGCCCACATAGTTCCAAATTCGGTATACTAACAGTTTTAACCGGCGCGACCTTAGATTTAGCAGAGATCATTGAGATATGGACTCGACCGTCACTCTCCTTAACCCGCAAGTATACTACAGCAGAATATGCACGAGAGGAAGCGTCTGAAAATCCGTGGATCTCACACGAACGGGCAGCCGTAACTCCCAGCCAACGATCGACGGACAGTGAAGTCAATGAGTACAAAGAGTCGCAGTAGGTATGCCAGCGCTCACGAAATTCAGTGGGCAGTGGAGAATCCCAGTCGCATTTCTGGATCCATAGATCCTGCATTAGAATTTTTGCAATCACCGTAACTGGAGTAAGCCATCCTAGGGGATCGAATAAGCGAGAAATAACGGAGAGGATACCTCGTTTGGTTGAGGCTGTCGCCAACTCTTCAATATCATCAGCTTGAAAGCTAAACTGATCTCGCATAGGGTTCCACTGAACACCGAGTGTTTTCACCGAAGAATCTGTTAGGAACCTTGCTCTACCCGAGGAGGAAGAAGGTAGGGGTGATTGGCAGACCACTTATCCAATCCTATTCGCGCAGAGGCTAGTAACGAGATGAGTTCGTTTCGCTTCATAATAGCAGTGGACAAGTCGTCCGCGCCTGCAAAGGTATCGTCTACGTACGTCTCCGATTGGAGACATGCAGCGCCTAGTGGAAATCGAGTGCCCTCATCACAAACTCACTGTTGAAGTGTGCGAATCGCCAAATATGGAGCGCAAGCCGTCCCATAGGTGACGGTATTTAAGGGATAATCGACGGGATCGGAGTCAGGTGAAGCTGCCCATAGTATTCTCTGGGAATCACGATTTTGGGAGTTTACTCGAACCTGGCGAAACATTTTTACAATATCAGCAGAGAAAGCAAAGGAATAACGACGCCAGTTCAATAGAATTAAAGATAGGTCTCCTTGGAGCGGAGGACCTTTTAAGAGGAAATCATTCAACGAATAGCCATTCCGAGTTTGTCTCGAAGCATCAAAAACGACCCGGAGCTTCCATGAAACATTCGATAACTGCACTATGGCATGGTGTGGCAAATACCATGCGTTTCCCTGCTGAATCTCGTTAGACGGAATCCGCGACATGTGTCCCAGTCTCTCGTACTCCCCCATGAAGCTGCAGTGCGCGGCAGACAGTTTGGGATCACGTGAAAGACGGTGATGAAGAGACGCAAGGGACCCTACAGCCATTCTACGAGTTTCAGTGGCCACCAATGGTAAACTCGGCTTTAGAGGAAGACGAACTTCATACCGACCCTGTGAATCGCGGCAATGCGTTTCTCGAAATAAACGTTCCCAGGATTCATCTTCTGGTTTCAGTGTACGAACAGTTGAGGGTACCTCCTCGAGTTGCCAAAACCGCTGGATTGATTAATCGAGGTTACATGTACTACAATGCAAAACTTGTGAGGTCAAAGGAACGTCTTTCTCCGCCCGCCGTGAAGCATCCACAGGCAGAGAACCAGAAATAACCCAGCCGAAGGCGGTATTTTGAGCAACGAGACGCGAAGAAGGAATGCGTTTCAATCCCGAACGAAGCAACAGTACGTAGGCATCGGCACCTAAAATGATATCTATCTTATTTGAAACGCAAAATTCCGGATCCGCCAAGGAAAATCCTTCTAACTGCGAGAAATCGAAATTTTCAATAGTTTCCGTCGGAAAATACGAGGTGAGTCTGGCAAGAACAAGAGCTTCCATTTCAAGCTGAAATTCAGAATCGATTTGGGATCGCAGAGCAAAGTGGGTTTTCGATCGGGCAGTGCCTGCGGTACTGGCGCCCAATCCTGATAGCGACACATTAGTGCGCTGCTTTCGCAGCCCTAGAAGTTGTACAATTGATTCTGATACAAAGGATGATTCAGGTCCCTGGTCCAAAAGAGCTCGAGCGCAAGTATTATTGCCATTTGGTCCAATCACCTGGACCTGTGTAGTAGCGAGGATAACTTTACGCCGCGTTGATAGAAAGCTCGAAGCATGCAAACTAACAACAGGCTTGTGGACTGTTGTCCTATCATCGTCGTGTCGCGAAGTTGGGGCGTTGCCATGCGACTTCAAATGAAGTGCCGTATGATGCTTACGTTGACAGACCGAGCAACGTACAGAAGAAGGACAGGCGTTTACTCGATGCTGTCCAAGACAATTATAACACAATTGCAAATGCCTAACCGAAGAAACGCGATCACAGGGACTTTGACTTTGAAATTTGTGGCACCTTATAAGAGGGTGGGACTTGGAACAAAGAGGGCACCGTGAAGAACCTCTATCAGAAGAGCGAGCAGTACTAGCATGAACAACTTTTCGCGGTGAAGGGCCCGCCACAGGTGATGATAATGGGCGCTTTTCTACTCAACGCTCCAAGGTGGATATTCCAAGAGCCTGCGTTCTCTTTTCAAGAAACTTGACGAGATCCGAGAACCTTGGAAGCGAATTCAGAAAATCATCATCTTCTCGGAGAGAAGAATCCCTTTCACTCAATTCTGCCTCCCACAGCTTTCGCGAATCCGAATCCAACCTCCCAGAGAGCATAAACACGAGCCAGACGTCCCAGTGTTCAACCGGCAATTTAAGGTTAGGCAAGGAACGTACAATACTTTGAGCTACGTCGACGAAGGAGCGTAGCTCGGAGGCTGATTCCTTTTTTACCTGTGGGATTTCCATAAAGGAAGTTAGCAGCTTGTTAATTATCAAGCAAGGGTTAAAATAGCGGGTCTTGAGAGCTTGCCATGTGCTGGCATAGTTGGCACTCGTAGTAGCGACATCTTCAATGAGGTCGGTCGCACTTCCGGTTAAACATGACTTTAAATATTGCAATTTAGTTGCATCTGCTAATTGAGGGGCCTCATATACAAGAGTAGTGAACAGATCGCAGAAACTAGCCCAATCCTCGTATTTACCCGAAAAAGTGGGTAGAGGAATGCGTGGGAGTTTTGCGATACTAGATCCTCTCCCTTCCGAACCGTTCGCGTCATCTACTCGGCCCGCGAGCGTGCTATCGGCCGCTCGCTCGATTTGCAAACGAAGCGTTAAACACTCATCGACCGAGCTTTCGTAACCGCTTTGAATTCGAGAAAACACGTCGTGTTCGACGTACGCCTCGGATTCGGCATCATCCTACACAACAATCCCGGAATGAGTCATCCGTACTTCTTTCCACACCTCTCTTAAATCCTCGAGACGTGACTCTATTATATCTTTACTCAGTATTTCTCGCGGTTTACATATCAATCGCGTGCGAATTTTATTAATTTCCTTCTCCCGCGCAAGCTGTATAGCTATAAGTTTCTTTGAAGCTAAAGGAGCCATAGTGCGATACACGAGGAAAAAGAGGCAACTTAATTATACTATTCGTAACAAGATTATTACAATGTTCAGAAACGCAAAGAATCAGTGTTTTTACACCGTGAAAGGTTTACTTGCGACGATAAGGACTTAACTTAATAATATAATATATTATATAGTACAGTAATAATTAAATTTAATAATAACTTAATACACATCCGTAACACGGGCAATGCGCTCCACAAAGTGTTTCTTTCTAATCTTCTATCATAGCGCAACGCGTTCGAACGATGTCCGATCGTTCTAGCAGCTCGGGCTTCCGAGAAGCGCCAAACCGTGCCGGTCGCAACCCGCGCGCGCGGTAACAAAGTCCGAGCGTCACCGTCAAACTCCGCGCACGAAACAAAGGCCGAGCGGTATCGAAGAAATCGCGCACACGAAACAAAGCCCGAGCGTCACCGGCAACTCCGCGCACGACACAAAGGCCGAACGGAATCGGAAAAATCCCGCGCACGAAACAAAGACCGAGCAATCACACACTGAATTATAACGCAATTACAAGTGGGAAGCTTCGACTTACTAACCCACCAATCACTCATTCCTCACCCGGGGCACCATGTTTGGAAGTTAATTAATTTTACTAAAATAGGTCGTAAGGATTAAAGTCAAATAAAAGGAACAAACGAGGATTGGTTAGCTAAATAACTCGAACACACTTTCGCGGTAACTTTACGCACTTGCCTAGGCATAAAAACTCCCACGGAGTAAGGAGAAAAGCCCGGGCAAGCGGATATCTTTATTAAATTACAAAGTACAAAGAAAGTACAATTTAACGCGCGGAATTCGATCGCACACATTCATACACACCCAACGACCAGACTCTTACCTCGTGCCGCTGCACACTTAACCTACACGGATCTTTCTTATTTCCTAATTGCAGTCTTAAAATCGGCACTGCCTCGCACAATCTTCAACTCAATGACCGCAAGGGGCCGGGTGCACTTCACAAAAAACACAGTCCTCTGGGGCGCCACGACTTCGCGCAGGAACCGACCCAGGGAGACGAGCGACACAGGATCGCCGCGTCAAGTGCAGCCCGGGAGATGACACGCAAAAAACTCACACGTGGCCAAATCTCCCACTTTCAACGCACACAAAATAATAGGCAGTACTCGCACGCTAAGACCGCTGATAACAATCAATCCAAAAATTGTCGCACCAATAACTCACGAGAGACTGTACCGTCAACCGAAAACTATTCCGCGCCGAAGCCGGAACAGAACTGCCGTCACGCTCGCAGGTACAACAAAAAATTTCACCCGATACAGAATTTGGAGCAAAACTGAGCGGTTAAACTAAATGGAAATCGCGGTTATCAAAATAAAAATTGAAAATTAACACGTTCTTTCAGGAGAGAGATAGAGCAAAAATAACGACGGATTTGAAAAGAACACAAAAATACTTCAGGAAATACAATTTAATTAAGATTCATCTGCGAATTGGAGAAGTAGTCGTATGTTGAAATACGGGTGGAATTTATGCCGTTTTGGGACTTTACGGGTTGAAGCTGCAAAAACAAAGTTACCAAAACCAAACCAAATAGTCGCAATATTTGTTACTTTTTTTTTGCTAATTTATTACCCTAGTGCCGGTTTTGTTGCTCAAATATTTAAAAAAAATCATAGAGTTTGCCAGCTTAAGATAAAGCTACCAAACCCAAATTAATAAAACATACTTAGCGATATCAAACTCAAACCGAAATAGCCGGAAAAATTGTTACTTTTTTGTTGCTGGGAGATATTGCTGGTGCCGATTCTCTTATGTAATTATTTAACAAAAAAGGCTAGAGTTTGCTAGCTCAAGCTAAAGCTACCAAACCCTAAACAAAAAACTAATAAAACCGCATCCAAATGAAAATGAAAAAGCATAGGAATTTGTTCTTCAATTCTAACTTCCGAAAAACAACAAAAATGAATTTCCAGTACGCATTACTGGCCAAGTACCAGTTCGTGACCAGGAGGACGAAACATTGACGGCAAGGAAAAAATCACTTCACTGCTGCTGCCAAAAAACCCCTTAGATTAAGCATACCCCTCCATTATCTTTCAAGTTCATTCTGCATAAAACCTTGTTTTACATTGACGCGGCAAAAACCGGAAGTACAGCGATAAAATCGAGAAAATGACTGAATTTACGTATGTGACCGCAGTTACTGGGCAAAAATGTTGCGGTAACAAATTGTTACTGCAATTTAAGATGATGCACTCTCTTCTCTTCATCACTCTGAACATATCCTATATGAAATTGTTTGGTTTTGCTGGGTGAAAACCGGAATTAGAGAGAAAATGTCGAGAAAATGACCGAATTTACGTATGTGACCTTATTTGTGACATTATTGGGCGAAAATGTGGCGGTATCAAATTGTTACTGCAATACAAGATGATGCATTCTCTTTTGTGCATCATTCTGAACATATCCGATATGAAATTGTTTGGTTTTGTTGGGTGAAAAACCGGAAATAGAGAGTTAAAGTCGAGAAAATGACCGAATTTACGTATGTGACCGCCGTTATTGAGCGAAAATGTTGCGGTAACAAATTGATACTACAGTTTAAGATGATGCACTCTCTTCTATGCATGACTCTGAACATATCCTATATGAAATTGTTTGGTTTTGCTTGGTGAAAAACCGGAAATAGAGAGGTAAAATCGAGAAAATGACCGAATTTACGTATGTGACCTTATTTATTGGGCGAAAATGTGGCGGTATCAAATTGTTACTGCAATTCAAGATGATGCATTCTCTTTTATGCATCATTCTGAACATATACTATATGAAATTGTTTGGTTTTGCTTGGTGAAAAACCGGAAAGAGAAAGTTAAAGTCGAGAAAATGACCGAATTTACGTATGTGACCGCAGTAATTGGGCGAAAATGTTGCGGTAACAAATTGCTACTCGAATACTAGATGATGCACTCTATTCTATGCATCATTCTAAACATATCCTACATGAAAGTTTTTGGTTTTGCTGGGTGAAAAACCGGAAATAGGGAGTTAAAGTCGAGAAAATGACCGAATTTACGTATGTGACCGCAGTTATTGGGAAAAATGTTGCGGTAATAAATTGTTACTACAATTTAAGATGTTGCATTCATTTCTATGCATCACTCTGAAAATATCCTATATGAACATGTTTGGTTTTGCTAGGTCAACAACCGGATATAGAGCGTTAAAATCGAGAAAATGACAGAATTTACGTATGTGACCTTAGTTATTGGGTGCAAATGTTGCGGTAACAAATTGTTACTGCAATTTAAGATAATGCATCTCGATATGTGACCGCCGTTATTTGGCGAAAATGTTGCGGTAACAAATTGATACTGCAATTCAAGATGATGCAGTCTCTTCTTTGCATCACTTTGAACATATCCTATATGAAATTGTTTGGTTTTGCTGGGTGAAATCGGAAATAGAGAGCTAAAGTCGAGAAAATGACCGAATTTACGTATGTGACCTTATTTATTGGGCGAAAATGTTGCGGTAACAAATAGATACTGTAATTTAAGATGATACACTCTCTTATATGTATCACTCTGAACATATCCTACATGAAATTGTTTGGTTTTGCTGGGTGAAAAACCGGAAATAGAGAGGTAAAATCGAGAAAATGACCGAATTAACGTATGTGACCACAGTCATTGGGCGAAAATGTTCCAGTAACAAATTGCTACTGGAATATTGGATGATGCACTCTATTCTATGCATCACTCTAAAACTATCCTACATGAAATTGTTTGGTTTTGCTGAGTGAAAAACCGGAAATAGGGAGTTAAAGTCGAGAAAATGACCGAATTTACGTATGTGACCGCAGTTATTGGGAACAAATGTTGCAGTAATAAATTGTTACTACAATTTCAGATGATGCATTCTTTTCTATGCATCGCGCTGAAAATATCCTGTATGTACATGTTTGCTTTTGCTGGGTCCACAACCGGATATAGAGCGTTAAAGTCGAGAAAATGACCGAATTTACGTATTTGACCTTATTTATTGGGCGAAAATGTTGCGGTAACAAATTGTTACTGCCATTTAAGATGATGCATTCCCTTCTATGCTTCATTCTGAACATATCTGATATGAACTTGTTCGGTTTTGCTGGGTGAAAAACAGAAAAGAGAAAGTTAAATTCGAGAAAATGACCGAATTTACGTATGCGACCGCAATTGTTGGGCAACGATGTTGCCGTAACAAATTGGTACTGGAATATTAGATGATGCATTCTATTCTATGCATAACTCTGAAAATATCCTGTATGATCATGTTTGGTTTTGCTGCGTCAAAAACCGAATATAGAGCATTAAAGTCGAGAAAATGACCGAATTTACGTATGTGATCGCCGTTATTGGGCGAAAATGTTGCGGTATCAAATAGATACTGGAATTTAAGATCATGCACTCTCTTATATGTATCACTCTGAACATATCCTATATGAAATTGTTTAGTTTTGCTGTGGAAAAAACCGGAAATATAGAGTTAAAGTCGAGAAAATGACCGAATTTACGTATTTGACCTTAGTTATTGGGTGCAAATGTTGCGGGAACAAATTCTTACTACAATTTAAGATGATGCATTCTTTTCTATGCATCGCGCTGAAAATATCCTGTATGTACATGTTTGATTTTGCTTGGTCCACAACCGGATATAGAGCGTTAAAGTCGAGAAAATGACCGAATTTACGAATGTGACCTTAGTTATTGGATGCAAATGTTGCGGTAACAAATTGTTACTGCAATTTAAGATAATGCACTCTATTCTATGCATGACTCCAAACATATCCTATATGAAATTGTTTGATTTGCTTAGTGCATACCCGGAAATAGAGAGTAAAAGTCGATAAAATGACCGAATTTACGTATGCGACCGCAGTTATTGGGCAAAAATGTTGCGGTAACAAATTGCTACTGCAATATTAGATGATGCACTCTATTCTATGCATCAATTTCAAGTTGGAAGGAACTCTTTGCCGGAGTTCCACAAGGATCAGTTCTAGGACCACTGTTATTTTCAATATTTATCAATGACTTATCTTCCGTACTTAATTTTTCCACACACATGTTATATGCAGACGACCTTCAAATTATGGCTCAATGTGTTCCTCTAAATATAGCAGTCACGATTGATAATCTGAATAAAGATATCTTTGCAATTTCACAGTATGCAAAACTGATGGGACTTACTCTCAATCCAATCAAATCTCAAGCAATAATAATAGGCTCCTCGTTTCTCATTAATAAAATTGAATTGCTGACCACTCCGAACATAGTACTAGATGGAACCACGATCCCATTTACCAAAGAAGTACGTAATCTCGGCCTAAGAATTGACCAAACCCTATCATGGAAGGGATTGGAGTCTGATATTACACGTAACATCAATTACTCTCTTTATCGATTGCGATTCAACAAAAAGTTACTGTCCACCGAACTGAAGAAAAAGCTCGTAACCTCATTAATTCTCCCGCAACTAGACTACTGTTGCGTGGCTTATTGTGACATCTCCAAATGCAAACGTGACCAATTTCAAAGGTTATTAAATTCGGCTATCCGCTTCATTTTCAACCTTAAGCGTGATGCAAGAATTACGCCTTTCAGGCGAATTCTGGGCTGGCTTCCACTTAAGTATCGTCATCTTTACTTCATAGGAACTATATCATATTCGGTTCTTAACTTTAATACACCTGAGTATTTATTTTTATTATTTCATTTTCGTAATAACGCTCAACTAAGATCGACCAGCGTCACTCAAGAAGTCTTGTTAGTTCCGCATGTAAGAACGACAGGCTACCAAAATTCTTTTCTTGTCAAAGCGTCAAGACTCTGGAACACTTTGCCGGTAGAAATACGAAATGCTGAGTCTATCCATACTTTTAAGACACGTCTATATCGCCATTTTCTTTCATTTGAAAACACCTTTCCTGATCATTCCTACCTTCAGATAACGACTTAATACCCCTCTCTATTATACACTTCACACTTGTCCACATTCCTAATATTATGTTTCTCTCTTTTATATTATTTCTTCAATTTTTCTTCGACACTATATAATTCATATACCGGAAGTTAATCTAGAACTATGTCGATTTATCAACGCGTATCATGTACTACTTTATTTTAGTTTATTCCGTTATTACTGTATATCATAATTATATGTACCGACTTGTATCATAGCCTTAAGGTAACGCAGCTACCACTGCCACCGAGGCTTAATAAACGTTTTTCATTCATTCATTCATTCATCATTCTGAACATATCCTACATTAAATTTTTTGGTTTTGCTGGGTGAAAACCCGGAAAAAGGGAGTTAAAGTCGAGAAAATGACTGAATTTACGTATTTGACCTTAGTTATTGGGTGCAAATGTTGCGGGAATAAATTGTTACTGCAATTTCAGATGATGCATTCTTTTCTATGCATCGCGCTGAAAATATCCTGTATGTACATGTTTGCTTTTGCTGGGTCCACAACCGGATATAGAGCGTTAAAGTCGAGAAAATGACCGAATTTACGTATGTGACCTTATTTATTGGGCGAAAATGTTATGGTAACAAATTGTTACTGCAATTCAAGATGATGTACTCTCTTCTATGCATGACTCTGAACATATCCTATATGAAATTGTTTGGCTTTGCTGGGTGAAAAACCGGAAATAGAGAGTTAAAGTCGAGAAAATGAAGGTATTTACGTATGGGACCGCCGTTATTGGGCGAAAAATGTTGCGGTAACAAATTGTTACTGCATTTTAAGATGATGCTTTCTTTTCTATGCATCACTCTGAAAATATCCTATATGAAATTGTTTGGTTTTGCTGCGTCAAAAACCGGTTATAGAGCGTTAAAGTCGAGAAAATGACCGAATTTACGTATGTGATCGCCGTTATTGGGCGAAAATGTTGCGGTAACAAATAGATACTGCAATTTAAGATGATACACTCTCTTATATGTATCACTCTGAACATATCCTACATGAAATTGTTTGGTTTTGCTGGGTGAAAACCCGGAAATAGAGAGGTAAAATCGAGAAAATGACCGAATTCACGTATGTGACCACAGTCATTGGGCGAAAATGTTCCAGTAACAAATTGCTACTGGAATATTGGATGATGCACTCTATTCTATGCATCACTCTAAAACTGTCCTACATGAAATTGTTTGGTTTTGCTGAGTGAAAAACCGGAAATAGGGAGTTAAAGTCGAGAAAATGACCGAATTTACGTATGTGACCGCAGTTATTGGGAACAAATGTTGCAGTAATAAATTGTTACTACAATTTCAGATGATGCATTCTTTTCTATGCATCGCGCTGAAAATATCCTGTATGTACATGTTTGCTTTTGCTGGGTCCACAACCGGATATAGAGCGTTAAAGTCGAGAAAATGACCGAATTTACGTATTTGACCTTATTTATTGGGCGAAAATGTTGCGGTAACAAATTGTTACTGCCATTTAAGATGATGCATTCCCTTCTATGCTTCATTCTGAACATATCTGATATGAACTTGTTCGGTTTTGCTGGGTGAAAAACAGAAAAGAGAAAGTTAAATTCGAGAAAATGACCGAATTTACGTATGCGACCGCAATTGTTGGGCAACGATGTTGCCGTAACAAATTGGTACTGGAATATTAGATGATGCATTCTATTCTATGCATAACTCTGAAAATATCCTGTATGATCATGTTTGGTTTTGCTGCGTCAAAAACCGAATATAGAGCATTAAAGTCGAGAAAATGACCGAATTTACGTATGTGATCGCCGTTATTGGGCGAAAATGTTGCGGTATCAAATAGATACTGGAATTTAAGATCATGCACTCTCTTATATCTATCACTCTGAACATATCCTATATGAAATTGTTTAGTTTTGCTGTGGAAAAAACCGGAAATATAGAGTTAAAGTCGAGAAAATGACCGAATTTACGTATTTGACCTTAGTTATTGGGTGCAAATGTTGCGGGAACAAATTCTTACTACAATTTAAGATGATGCATTCTTTTCTATGCATCGCGCTGAAAATATCCTGTATGTACATGTTTGATTTTGCTTGGTCCACAACCGGATATAGAGCGTTAAAGTCGAGAAAATGACCGAATTTACGAATGTGACCTTAGTTATTGGATGCAAATGTTGCGGTAACAAATTGTTACTGCAATTTAAGATAATGCACTCTATTCTATGCATGACTCCAAACATATCCTATATGAAATTGTTTTATTTGCTTAGTGCATACCCGGAAATAGAGAGTAAAAGTCGATAAAATGACCGAATTTACGTATGCGACCGCAGTTATTGGGCAAAAATGTTGCGGTAACAAATTGTTACTTCAATTTAAGATCATGCATTCTTTTCTATGCATTACTCTGCAAATATCCTACATGAAATTTTTTATTTTTGCTGGGTGAAAATCAGAAAAAGAGAGGTAAAATCGAGAAAATGACCGAATTTACGTATGTGACGTTATTTATTGGGCGAAAATGTTGCGGTAACAAATTGTTACTGCAATTCAAGATAATGTACTCTCTTCTATGCATGACTCTGAACATATCCTATATGAAATTGTTTGGCTTTGCTGGGTGAAAAACCGGAAATAGAGAGTTAAAGTCGAGAAAATGAAGGTATTTACGTATGGGACCGCCGTTATTGGGCGAAAAATGTTGCGGTAACAAATTGCTACTGCAATATTAGATGATGCACTCTATTCTATGCATCAATTTCAAGTTGGAAGGAACTCTTTGCCGGAGTTCCACAAGGATCAGTTCTAGGACCACTGTTATTTTCAATATTTATCAATGACTTATCTTCCGTACTTAATTTTTCCACACACATGTTATATGCAGACGACCTTCAAATTATGGCTCAATGTGTTCCACTAGATATAGCAGTCACGATTGATAATCTGAATAATGATATCTTTGCAATTTCACAGTATGAAAAACTGATGGGACTTACTCTCAATCCAATCAAATCTCAAGCAATAATAATAGGCTCCTCCTTTCTCATTAATAAAATTGAATTGTTGACCACTCCGAACATAGTACTAGATGGAACCACGATCCCATTTACCAAAGAAGTACGTAATCTCGGCCTAAGAATTGACCAAACCCTATCATGGAAGGGATTGGAGTCTGATATTACACGTAACATCAATTACTCTCTTTATCGATTGCGATTCAACAAAAAGTTACTGTCCACCGAACTGAAGACAAAGCTCGTAACCTCATTAATTCTCCCGCAACTAGACTACTGTTGCGTGGCTTATTGTGACATCTCCAAATGCAAACGTGACCAATTTCAAAGGTTATTAAATTCGGCTATCCGCTTCATTTTCAACCTTAAGCGTGATGCAAGAATTACGCCTTTCAGGCGAATTCTGGGCTGGCTTCCACTTAAGTATCGTCATCTTTACTTCATAGGAACTATATCATATTCGGTTCTTAACTTTAATACACCTGAGTATTTATTTTTATTATTTCATTTTCGTAATAACGCTCAACTAAGATCGACCAGAGTCACTCAAGAAGTCTTGTTAGTTCCGCATGTAAGAACGACAGGCTACCAAAATTCTTTTCTTGTCAAAGCGTCAAGACTCTGGAACACTTTGCCGGTAGAAATACGAAATGCTGAGTCTATCCATACTTTTAAGACACGTCTATATCGCCATTTTCTTTCATTTGAAAACACCTTTCCTGATCATTCCTACCTTCAGATAACGACTTAATACCCCTCTCTATTATACACTTCACACTTGTCCACATTCCTAATATTATGTTTCTCTCTTTTATATTATTTCTTCAATTTTTCTTCGACACTATATAATTCATATACCGGAAGTTAATCTAGAACTATGTCGATTTATCAACGCGTATCATGTACTACTTTATTTTAGTTTATTCCGTTATTACTGTATATCATAATTATATGTACCGACTTGTATCATAGCCTTAAGGTAACGCAGCTACCACTGCCACCGAGGCTTAATAAACGTTTTTCATTCATTCATTCATTCATCATTCTGAACATATCCTACATGAAATTTTTTGGTTTTGCTGGGTGAAAACCCGGAAAAAGGGAGTTAAAGTCGAGAAAATGACTGAATTTACGTATTTGACCTTAGTTATTGGGTGCAAATGTTGCGGGAATAAATTGTTACTGCAATTTCAGATGATGCATTCTTTTCTATGCATCGCGCTGAAAATATCCTGTATGTACATGTTTGCTTTTGCTGGGTCCACAACCGGATATAGAGCGTTAAAGTCGAGAAAATGACCGAATTTACGTATTTGACCTTATTTATTGGGCGAAAATGTTGCGGTAACAAATTGTTACTGCCATTTAGGATGATGCATTCTCTTCTATGCTTCATTCTGAACATATCTGATATGAAATTGTTCGGTTTTGCTGGGTGAAAAACAGAAAAGAGAAAGTTAAATTCGAGAAAATGACCGAATTTACGTATGCGACCGCAGTTGTTGGGCAACGATGTTGCCGTAACAAATTGGTACTGGAATATTAGATGATGCATTCTATTCTATGCATAACTCTGAAAATATCCTGTATGATCATGTTTGGTTTTGCTGCGTCAAAAACCGAATATAGAGCGTTAAAGTCGAGAAAATGACCGAATTTACGTATGTGATCGCCGTTATTGGGCGAAAATGTTGCGGTATCAAATAGATACTGGAATTTAAGATCATGCACTCTCTTATATCTATCACTCTGAACATATCCTATATGAAATTGTTTGGTTTTGCTGTGGGAAAAACCGGAAATATAGAGTTAAAGTCGAGAAAATGACCGAATTTACGTATTTGACCTTAGTTATTGGGTGCAAATGTTGCGGGAACAAATTCTTACTACAATTTAAGATGATGCATTCTTTTCTATGCATCGCGCTGAAAATATCCTGTATGTACATGTTTGATTTTGCTGGGTCCACAACCGGATATAGAGCGTTAAAGTCGAGAAAATAACCGAATTTACGCATTTGACCTTAGTTATTGGATGCAAATGTTGCGGTAACAAATTGTTACTGCAATTTAAGATAATGCTCTCTATTCTATGCATGACTCCAAACATATCCTATATGAAATTGTTTGATTTGCTTAGTGCTTACCCGGATTTAGAGAGTAAAAGTCGATAAAATGACCGAATTGACGTATGTGACCGCAGTTATTGGGCAAAAATGTTGCGGTAACAAATTGTTACTGCAATTTAAGATCATGCATTCTTTTCTATGCATCACTCTGCAAATATCCTACATGAAATTTTTTAGTTTTGCTGGTTGAAAAACCGGAAATAGAGAGTTAAACTCGAGAAAATGAAGGTATTTACGTGTGGGACCGCCGTTATTGGGCGAAAAATGTTGCGGTAACAAATTGCTACTGCAATATTAGATGATGCACTCTATTCTATGCATCATTCTGAACATATCCTACAGGAAATTGTTTGGTTTAGCTGTGGGAAAAGCCGGAAATATAGAGTTAAAGTCGAGAAAATGACCGAATTTACGTATTTGACCTTAGTTATTGGGTGCAAATGTTGCGGGAACAAATTGTTACTGCAATTTAAGATGATGCACTCTCTTCTATGCATCACTCTGAAAATATCCTGTATTTACATGTTTGGTTTTGCGGGGTCAAAGACATGCAATACAGCGTTAAAGTGGAGAAAATCTGACCGAATTTACGTATGTGACCGCACTTATTGGGCGAAAAATGTTGCGGTAACAAATTGCTACTGCAATATTAGATGATGCACTCTATTCTATGCATTACTCTGAAAATATCCTACATGAAATTTTTTAGTTTTGCTCGTCGAAAAATCGGAAAAAGTACAGTAAAGTCGAGAAAAGGACCGAATTTACGTATGTGACCTTATTTATTGGGCGAAAATGTGGCGGTAACAAATTGTTACTGCATTTTAAGATGACGCATTCTTTTCTAGGCATCACTCTGAAAATATCCTGTACGATCATGTTTGGTTTTTCTGCGTCAAAAACCCGATATAGAGCGTTAAAGTCGAGAAAATGACCGAATTTACGTATGTGACCGCCGTTATTGGGAAAAAATGTGGCGGTAACAAATTGTTACTGCATTTTAAGATGATGCATTCTTGTCTATACATCACTCTGAAAATATTCTGTATGATCATGGTTGGTTTTGCTGCGTCAAAAACCGGATATAGAGCGCTAAAGTCGTGAAAATGACCGAATTTACGTAAGCGACCGCTGTTATTGGGCAAAAATGTTGCGGTAACAAATTGTTACTTGAATTTAAGATCATGCATTCTTTTCTATGCATTACTCTGAAAATATCCTACATGAAATTTTTTAGTTTTGCTGGGTGAAAAATCGGAAAAAGAGAGGTGAAATCGAGAAAATGACCGAATTTACGTATGTGACCTTATTTATTGGGCGAAAATGTTGCGGTAACAAATTGTTTCTGCAATTCAAGATGATGCACTCTCTTCTATGCATGACTCTGAACATATCTTATATGAAATTGTTTGGCTTTGCTGGGTGAAAAACCGGCAATAGAGAGTTAAAGTCGAGAAAATGAAGGTATTTACGTATGGGACTGCCGTTATTGGGTGCTAATGTTGCGGGAATAAATTGTTACTGCAATTTAAGATGATGCACTCTATTCTATGCATCACTCTAAACATATCCTATATGAAATTGTTTGGTTTTGCTTAGTGAAAACCCGGAAATAGAGAATAAAAGTCGAGAAAATGACCGAATTTACGTATGTGACCGCAGTTATTTGGCAAAAATGTGGCGGTAACAAATTGTTACTGCATTTTAAGATGATGCATTCTTTTCTATGCATCACTCTGAAATTATCCTGTATGATCATGGTTGGTTTTGCTGCGTCAAAAATCCGATATAGAGCGTTAAAGTCGAGAAAATGACCGAATTTACGTATGTGACCGCCGTTATTGGGCGAAAATGTTGCGGTATCAAATAGATACTGGAATTTAAGATGATGCACTCTCTTATATCTATCACTCTGAACATATCCTATATGATATTGTTTGGTTTTGCTGGTTGAAAACCCGGAAATAGAGAGTTAAAGCCGAGAAAATGACCGAATTAACGTATGTGACCGTAGTTATTGGGCAAAAATATTGCCGTAACAAATTGATACTGCAATTAAAGATGATGCACTCTCTACTATGCATGACTCTGAACATATCCTATATGAAACTGTTTGGTGTTGCTGTGGGAGAAACCGGAAATATAGAGTTAAAGTCGAGAAAATGACCGAATTTACGTATTTGACCTTAGTTATTGGGTGCAAATGTTGCGGGAACAAATTGTTACTGCAATTTAAGATGATGCACTCTCTTTTATGCATCACTCTGAAAATAACCTGTATTTACATGTATGGTTTTGCGGGGTCAAAGACATGAAATACAGCGTTAAAGTGGAGAAAATCTGACCGAATTTACGTATGTGACCGCAGTTATTGGGCAAAAATGTGGCGATAACAAATTGTTACTGCATTTTAAGATGATGCACTCTCTTATATCTATCACTCTGAACATATCCTATATGAAATTATTTGGTTTTGCTGTGGGAAAAACCGGAAATATAGAGTTAAAGTCGAGAAAATGACCGAATTTACGTATTTGACCTCAGTTATTGGGTGCAAATGTTGCGGGAACAAATTGTTACTGCAATTTAAGATGATGCATTCTCTTCTATGCATCACTCTGAAAATATCCTGTATTTACATGTTTGGTTTTGCGGGGTCAAAGACATGAAATACAGCGTTAAAGTGGAGAAAAACTGACCGAATTTACGTATGTGACCTTATTTATTGGGCAAAAAGGTGGCGGTAACAAATTGTTACTGCATTTTAAGATGATGCATTCTTTTCTATGCATCACTCTGAAAATATCCTCCATGAAATTTTTTAGTTTTGCTGGGTGAAAAATCGGAAAAAGGGTGGTAAAGTCGAGAAAATGACCGAATTTACGTATGTGACCTTATTTATTGGGCGAAAATGTTGCGGTAACAAATTGTTACTGCAATTAAAGATGATGCATTCTTTTCTATGCATCACTCTGAAAATATCCTGTATGATCATGGTTGGTTTTGCTGCGTCAAAAACCGGATATAGAGCGTTAAAGTCGTGAAAATGACCGAATTTACGTATGTGACCGCCGTTATTGGGCGAAAATGTTGCGGTATCTAATAGATACTGCAATTTAAGATGATTGACTCTCTTAAATCTATCACTCTGAACATATCCTATATGAAATTTTTTGCTTTTGCTGGTTAAAAACCCGGAAATATAGAGTTAAAGTCGAGAAAATGACCGAATTAACGTATGTGTCCGCAGTTATTGGGCGAAAATGTTGCAGTAACAAATTGTTACTGGAATATTAGATGATGCACTCTATTCTATGCGTCACTCTGAACATATCCTGTATGAAATTGTTTGGTTTTGCCGGGTAAAAAACCGGAAATAGAGAGTTAAGTCGAGAAACTAGCCGAATTTTCGTATTTGACCTTATTTATTGGTCGAAAATGTTCCGGTAATAAATTGTTACTTGAATTTAAGATGATGCACTCTATTCTATGCATCACTCTGAACATATCCTATATGAAATTGTCTGGTTTTGCTTTAGGAAAAATCGGAAAAAGAGAGTTAAATTCGAGAAAATGACCAAATTTACGTATGTGACCGCCGTTTTCGGGCGAAAATGTTGAGGTAACAAATTGTTACTGCAATTTAAGATGATGCATTCTCTTCTGTGCGTCACTGTGAACATATTCGCTATGAAATTATTTGGTTTTGCTGGGTGAAAAACCGGAAAGAGAGAGTTAAATTCGAGAAAATGACCGAATTTACGTATGTGACCGCAGTTATTGGGCAAAAATGTTGCGGTAACAAATTGTTACTGGAATATTATATGATGCACTCTATTCTATGCACCAATCTGAACATATCCTATCTGAAATTTTTTAGTTTTGCTGGGTGAAAACCGGATATAGAGAGATAAAGTCGAGAAAATGACCGAATTTACGTATGTGACCTTATTTATTGGGCAAAAATGTTGAGGTAACAAATTGTTACTGCAATTTAAGATGATGCATTCTCTTCTGTGCGTCACTCTGAACATATCCGATATGAAATTATTTGGTTTTGCTGGGTGAAAAACCGGAAAGAGAGAGTTAAATTCGAGAAAATGACCGAATTTACGTATGTGACCGCAGTTATTGGGCAAAAATGTTGCGGTAACAAATTGTTACTGGAATATTATATGACGCACTCTATTCTATGTACCACTCTGAACATATCCTATATGAAATGGTTTGGTTTTGCTTCGGGGAAAATCGGAAAAAGAGAGTAAATTCGATAAAATGAGAGAATTTACGTATGTGACCGCAGTTATTCGGCGAAAATGTTGCAGTAACAAATTGTTACTGCAATATTAGATGATGCACTCTATTCTATGCGTCACTCTGAACTTATCCTATGTGAAATTGTTTGGTTTTGCTGGGTGAAAACCCGGAAATAAAGAGTTAAAGTCGAGAAAATGACCGAATTTACGTATGTAACCGCCGTTATTGGGCGAAAATGTTGCGGTATCAAATAGATACTGCAATTTAAGATGATTCACTCTCTTAAATCTATCACTCTGAACATATCCTATATGAAATTGTTTGCTTTTGCTGGTTAAAAACCCGGAAATAGAGAGTTAAAGAAGAGAAAATGACCGAATTAACGTATGTGACCGTAGTTGTTGGGCAAAAATGTGGCGGTAACAAATTGTTACTGGAATATTATATGACGCACTCTATTCTATGCACCACTCTGAACATATCCTATATGAAATGGTTTGGTTTTGCTTTGGGGAAAATCGGAAAAAGAGAGTAAATTCGATAAAATGAGAGAATTTACGTATGTGACCGCAGTTATTCAGCGAAAATGTTGCAGTAACAAATTGTTACTGCAATATTAGATGATGCACTCTATTCTATGCGTCACTCTGAACTTATCCTATGTGAAATTGTTTGGTTTTGCTGGGTGAAAAACCGGAAATAGAAAGTTAAAGTCGAGAAAATGACAGAATTTACGTATGTGACCGTAGTTATTGGGCGAAAATGATGCAGTAACAAATTGTTACTGGAATATTAGATGATGCACTCTATTCTATGCGTCACTCTGAACATATCCTGTATGAAATTGTTTGGTTTTGCTGGGTAATAAATCGGAAATAGAGAGTTAAGTCGAGAAACTGGCCGAATTTACGTATTTGACCTTATTTAATGGTCGAAAATGTTCCGGTAATAAATTGTTACTTGAATTTAAGATGATGCACTCTATTCTATGCATCACTCTGAACATATCCTATATGAAATTGTTTGGTTTTGCTGGGTGAAAAACCGGAAATAGAGAGTTAAATTCAAGAAAATGACCGAATTTACGTATCTGACCGCAGTTATTGGGCGAAAATGTTGCGGTAACAAATTGTTACTGGAATATTATATGATGCATTCTCTTCTATGCATGACTCCAAATATATCCTATACGAAATTGTTTGGTTTTCCTGTGTGAAAACTGGGCAAAAGAGAGAGTTAAAGTCTAGAAAATCACCGAATTTATGTATGTGACCGCAGTTATTGGGCAAAAATGTTGCGGTAACAAATTGTTACTGCAATTTAAGATGATACATTCTTTTCTATTCATCACTCTGAAAATATCCTGTATGTAGATGTTTGGGTTTGCTGCGTCAAAAACCGGAAATAAAGCGTTAAAGTCGAGAAACTGATCGAATTTACGTATGTGACCTTATTTATTGGGCGAAAATGTTGCGGTAATAAATTGTTACTTGAATTTAAGATGATTCACTCTATTCTATGCATCACTCTGAACATATCCTATATGAAATTGTCTGGATTTGCTTGGTGAAAAACCTTAAATATAGAGTTAATTTCGAATCTGACCGAATTTACGTATGTGACCGCAGTTATTGGGCAAAAATGTGGCGATAACAAATTGTTACTGCATTTTAAGATGATGCACTCTCTTATATCTATCACTCTGAACATATCCTATATGAAATTATTTGGTTTTGCTGTGGGAAAAACCGGAAATATAGAGTTAAAGTCGAGAAAATGACCGAATTTACGTATGTGACCGCACTTATTGGGCGCAAATGTTGCGGTAACAAAATTTCACTTCAATTTAAGATGATGCACTCTATTCTATGCATCACTCTGAGCATATCCTATATGAAATGGTTTGGTTTTGCTGGGTAAAAACCGGAAGTAGAGAGTTAATTTTGAAGAAAAGACCGAATTTACGTATGTGATCTTATTTATTGGGCGAAAATGTTGCGGTAACAAATTGTTACTGCAATTTAAGATGATGCATTCTCTTCTATGCATCACTCTGAACATATCCTATATGAAATTGTTTGGTTTTGCTGGGTAAAAAACTGGAAATTATATCGGCTTCGTGGCTCAGGCGGTTAACGCACTGGACTCCCAAGTCGTAGGTCGTGAGTTCGATCCCCGTCCGGTGAACAATTTTTCGATTTCGTTTTCAAGCGGCAGCTCGCTGTTGGTAAGACGAGTCACGTTGTTTGTTTACGTTTCGAAAATATTGTTTATCTGGCGGTAATCGACTCATGACCGCTGCTGTACTTGGTGTAGGTTTCTGCAGTTCCAACATTTCATACACAAATGTGAAGTATGGCGCCATCTTCTTATGTCGATCTGCAGCTCTCGCAAACATTACAATTCAATATCTATGAAAAGACTGTGTAAAAAGGCCGGTTCCACCAGTTAAAATAATAAATAATAAATAATGCGTTATAGTGGAAGTAGTGCGTTAAAGTCGAGAAAACATATTCCACCAATAACTGCGGTCACATACGTAAATTCGGTAATTTTGACAACTTTAACTCTCTATTTCCGGTTTTTGCCCAGCAAAAGCTTTGGCTTTGCAGTTTTAAGGACCTCGAATTGAGCCAGTTCTCTCGAATCGTGAAACATTGCGATATGTAGTAGATTTTGAAGTATGTTATTAAACAGTATGGAAACTTCTTTATAGGTTCTAATTTTATCACCACATCCTCTCATTATAAGAACGTGAATTCGCTCTGTATCCGTCAAATGCATATTCGATATAACCCATAAAAAACAACCATAATCTTACAATGCAACAATGAATAATTGTATAAAATGATTTTTACAACGATACTGGCACTAAGAAGATACTCAAAAACGATTTAAAGCTTAAGGGGATTATAAACGAAATTTAAATGCTCGTTGCATTTCAGACCCCTTTTATTCGGGACCCTTTTCCACCGATTGCGATGAAATTTTTTTTACAAGCACATGAGACGTATAAAAAACCCTTTGTGGAGCACAAATTTGGAAAAATATCGCCAAATTTTGTAAAAAAGCAACCGAATGTCACAGTCGGTTTCTGTCGACTCGAATTTTATTCGGGACCCTACGTCCTGAATTTTCCATCGATTGCCATGAAATTTTGTTTACAACTCTATGAGACGTACAAAAAGGTCTTTGTGGAGCCAACATTTTGAATAACATCACTGAATTTTCGAAATAAATACTTAGTTGATCATGCATAAGTCCTAAGTTTTACCGCAAACGTTGCGATCGGTTCATGCCTTAATGTTTTCAATGACGTCACAAAATCAAGAGAAAATTTAACTAATACGGCGGCCCGACACGCAGCTATTCGTCAGTCATATGGATTCGGCATTCAACTCCGAAATCCAAAGTTCGAAAATTTTGTTCTCCGCGCGACGCGAGCCGTGCAAAAATTTGTTGTCGATTCGTGACGATATCGTGTAGATGTCGTGCATCACGATCGGTCTCTCCATGAGGACAAAAGACGTGGAGGAAGACAACACCACGGCACAACGACCACGGCGAAGCAGCTTGCAGATTCACCAATGAATCCACCAACTTATGGTTCCAGTTTTGTTAACAATAATAATTTATTTGCATCTTATCAGATGCCACCTGCTGAGAGTTCTGGTAATAATTAAAAAAAGTGCGAAATATGAAATGTCTTTCGATGCAAATAATCATCTATAATAAGTTTAATTGCTTCTCACCATACTCGTATAGAGTTGTCAGCTCGGTACCAATTAAACAAAATACGATATATGAAATGTCTTTATATACAAATAATCATCTATAAAAAGTTTGTAACGGAGAGGTGCTCCGGTAAAAGTAAACAAGGCATGCGTGTGAATGAGAGCGAAAAGCGCGTGTGTGACGGAGTGAGTGTCGCGTGCCGAAGCGGGACTTCAGCCTATAAGTTTGGGGGAAATTCCAGAAGGAGGGACAGTCGTCGCCAGACCGTCTCGCTCTATCCGTCAATCGACTTACGCCCGCTCCAATTCCCCGGCTACTCACGTGGGAGGATCTGAGTCAGCGTACTTAAAAAATACACTTGCAGTGGCACTTAGGTCAGCGCACCGGGTGTCCCTGTTAAGTACGGGTAGGCAGGGCCCACATAGGAACTAATTAATGATTTATGCAAAATAAGCCGTAGGCTAAGATTTAGTATCATAATTAATGTAATACAAAAACGATTGTTTGTACCGAATCGAAATTCGGGTATTTTGCACAAAAAATAAACTGATTCTTGTATATATAAGTCTGAGTTTCTCGAGTCCGATATTTTACCATACCTGCACGTTACAAATTGGCGACCGCGGCAGGACTCGAGAACGACGAGTATAAAGAATCAGTCGGATGGAAAATACAGAAAAGTGAAAGGCAAAAGAAAAGACAGGTAAATTAGTATTCGGTGGCCCATATAGAGTAAGGCAAACAGGGATAAATATAGAAGAATTCCTTATGAATTTACCGCAATCTCCTGTAAAAACAAATGCAGATAAATAACATGTGGAAACAATAACCTTAAATTGTTATTTTCTTTCAAAAACCACAGCCCGTACATTTTTAATAAAGGAAAACGAGAAAGAATCTCGAAAATAAAATGCCGCGTGGCAGACCGAGAAAGGATATGCGCAGGAGCATAATCCACGAAATATTGAGAAAAAAGAAGTAGAACAAGAAGAAAATGTAGAGCTCTTTTCGAGACTCAATTGGCGGTCAGAAGTAACTGAACTGCTTAGAGAAATACGAAAATATACGAATATATAAATAATAGAATCGTCTATAGAAATTGTCAAATTCTTTTAATAAAGTCAACCAAAAAGTTACAGTCTCTAGTTTATAGTTTGGTTGGGAGTCATTAAAAACGATTACATTATAAAACTTTTCCTTCTCCATTGATGCGTATAATGTAAGTCTACCGGTATGCAAAATAATTTCTTAATGAAATCCTATTTAATAATTTCATATATATTATCATATTGCAATAGTTTTTAAATTTTCAGCATAATATTTTTATATTTATGATTTATTAATAGGAATTATTGATGATGTTATTAATGTCATTATTACTCACTTTTAATACACAGAATCGCATGCAAGAGAGCTTAAAGCTGTTCGACTCGATATGTAACAACAAATGGTTTCAAGATACGTCGATTATACTTTTTCTGAATAAGAAAGATTTATTTGAAGAAAAGATCCGCAAGTCCCCTCTTACAATTTGTTTCCCAGAATATGCAGGTCTGTTACTTGAAATTATAATATCATTTTACTTTATATACTATATTAATATGATTTTTAGAAATTAAACTATCAATAATTTATATGATAGCAGTACTGAAATAATATCTTCGTTTGAAAAATATTTAAACAATGTACATCATTGTCAACAATAAGTGAGAATATGATTGTTGAAAATTTATGATCGGGTACATTTGGGTTGAAGAATGTCAGAGCAATAGACATTATATTGGATGTATTCCTGGACAATGTGACATTCCTGCAAGGCTCTGTGTTGTGATGAGATATCGGGCATCTCTCCCCGTAAGGACATTGTGCTAAATTCACTGCCCCCCCCCCCCTGCGAATTTTCAACCGATTTGATTAAATTTTTTTTAAATACTCAGGAATGATCGTAGAATGATTGTAGATTGGAGTTTTTGGATATTTTCATTTTTCGATGAACAGTGCGTTCCGGAAGACGCGACTCTTTACGATCGTAAAGAACACTTGGCAGCATGCGGTTTTCGATAAAATTCAAATTACAAACGTATAAGTTTTGCGCATTGTAGGGAGCCTTCGAGTCTGTGATAAAAAAATCTGTGGTCAGAGTGTCAAAATTTAAAATGGCTTATCCAACATGGCGCCCGAATTTTCAAAAAATGATTAGAATACCCTAAGATTTGTCATTCGAGGAATTTTTGGGGCTCCAAATATAGGAAAAAATATTCTGAATGCAAATTTCGTACCGGATTATCGAAATTGAGAATGGTGATATCTACTGTGACGGTCACATTTTCCAAAAATTATTTCATTGGCGTGAAATTTATTACTCAAGGGAGTTTGGATCAGAGAATAAATGAACAATTAGACTGAATACGAATGTCGAACACGATTTTCCAAAGTTAATAATGGTTCATCCAATATGACGGAAGAAAGAGAAAAAATTCATAGAATGATTAAAAATTTGTTATTGGATGGAATTTGGTCGCTAATTAATAATCTTATACTATATTTTCGAAATTAAAAATCGCATATGCGATGCAAAATGCGTATGCAATATGCCGACCGAATTTTCGCAAAATTATTAGATTTGTTTAAAATTTATTATTTCAAGTATTTTTAGTTCTTTGAATCTTCTGATATTTTTCGAAATTCCAAGTGATACGTCCAATATGACGGAAGAATTTTCATAAAATGCTTAGATTGACATCATAGTTGTTACTCGAGGGCCGTTGGGTCGCTGAATACGAATCCTGTACTAAATTTTCGAAATTCAAAATGTCGGTATCCAATATGTCGCACAAATATTCAATAAATGATTAGATATGCTTAAAAATGTTACTCCATGGCTTTTCGGGTCATTGAATTTATATGTCGTACAAAGTTTTTAAAATTTGAAGTGGCACATGCTGTATGGCGGGCGAATAGTCAAAAAGTGATTACATTAGTTTGAAATTTGTTACTCCAGGGATTTTTTTTCGATCGTTGAATATATGAACAAATGCGCTCAATACGAATATCTTACATAATTTTCGTAATTCAAAATGGCGCATCCCAAATGAAGAAAGAATTTATAAAAAAATACTTATAATGGTTTGAAATTTGTTATTCGTAGAATTTTTTGGGTTGCTGGTTACAAATCTTTCCAGGGGAGTTTTCAAATTTTATTGACAAATTTTCAACAAATTATAGAATTGGCTTCAAATTACTTTGTAAATTTTTGGACGTTTGGACGTATATTTGGTTTTTAAAATTCTAATTTTAAGAAAATAATAAGATTCGAGTGAATGTAGTTCATTTTTTTTTATTTCTTCGCTATATTGCATCTGCAGTGTTGATAGGAAATTTCTACGCACGTTCTTATTGCGTAGTTCATCTTTATTTAAAAAAGTGTTAATTATGAAAATACTAATTTATGTGTATTACGAAAGAAATTTCGCTTAATTCAGTCTTTTTGTAAAATGGGTTTATATTATATAAATGAACACATTTCTTGCACTGTACACACAAAACATTAAATAATTATAGCTCAGTCTTCTACTTCCTCACAGAGATCCTCTTCACTTTCAGAAGATATTTTTTCTACAAGAATCTCAGCATCCTTTGGCAAAGCTTCTTTTGGTTTAGATTTTATTTCATGCAGGTACACTTTTTAAATTTTGACGTTGCGCAACCAAGTATGGCGGAGTAATTGAGAATATTTTTCCTAGATATTCCCTTATACACATATAACATGTTTTAAAAAAGAAACTTTTTGAAGTCGCTAATCACGAATTTGATGACAAAATTTTGAAATTTAAAATGGCGGATCCAATATGCCAGACAAAAATGAGAAAAACGCCTCCACTTCGAGAATACTACGTACCGGGTTTTTTTTTAGTTGGTTTTTTATTTCTGTTACGATTCAGATGAATTCGTAATCTTTTTTCTCTTCATTGCAACATTTCAGTCTATTCGCCACGAAATCTACAATTTTTTATTTTTTTTTTCGTCATTGCTTATGTTGCCCCAACTCAAAACAAAAGTATGCACGTCTTCGTATTTAATAGTTCGAGCCATGACTTCAACACTTTTGAACACATGTGGCAGATACTAACCGAGAATTAAAAACATAGGTAATACATTTTACTGTGAGCGCTATCTATAAACAAATGACGGCAGGCGCATTACAATCTCACATAAATTTTAAAATATACATATATAGATGCGGAAATTGCTGTAAATTAATGTTCAGAATACAGATGTTCTCTTGATACTACTTACAAATGTTTTAATGAATACTTACCGTACAATCATGTAATAATGCAATTAGATGAAAAATATTATAGATGATAAATCTGATGAACTCGTTAAAAATCGGTTGATTATGTTTGTTCGCTCCTGGCCCTGACGTTTGCAATAAAAATCACAGACCTCTGGAGTGCGGGTGCGGGTCAGGTTTGCAGCAGAGTCAACGCTAATTGACACTATAAAACTTTATTTACACTAATTAACAATTACATTAAATGACAACTATCAAAAAATTGCGGAGATCATGAAGAATCTCTTGCGGCGCGGCGAAAGCGCAAATTGGAAAATTACCAAAAAGGTTGCGACAATGGTGCACACGTGGGTGACCTTTTGCGAGCGGTTCTAGACTGACCAGGAAGAACACCTCCGGAACCAGGTACCTCCACTGGATCCTTCGAGACCGCGAAGGTTATTACTGGTCAGTTTATTGTGCGCGTGATTTAAATAATCAGATTAATGATTCAGCCGATCGGTAATTAATTAGCGCGAGTACGACGAACCGTCTAGCGACACCCGCAGATGTCGCCACTCATACCAATTTCGGCACGGTCGCGGATGCCGCGCGAACAATGTTCATTACGGAAAATATTTATATTCACTTAAATGTAACAGGCGGGTCAAATTCGCAAAAAAAGAATATAAGAATTCGTTTTAGTTTAATAAAAAGCACATTCGATTGTACATGTTCATTTTTACACTAATTGTATAGTAAGTGTACCACATTTATGACAGTACCACATTCCGTGCCGCGCGAATTACCGGTGAGACAACAATAGGAGATTATATGATATCCGCTATGGAAATGCAAGTTTTTGCGGGTTGTCGCGACATTATAACTAAGATGGATAAAAGTAATCTTTCTAACGATATTAAAACTCGTATTTTGGCAATCTTTGGTACTTCGTCCCAGGACAAATTAAGTCGCTTTCTTAAAGGAAATGTGTCAGCCAACGGGAAACCGTCTGTCATGTCTCCTCGCCTAAGCGGCCTCAATGACGATAGATGAGGCTAAGAGATTCTAAGAACGATTTTTCTAGACCATCAGCGCGATTTTGACAGTTTCGGAGATTACCGATTTTAATTAATAATTTTAATAACTGAAGTTTCCAGTCCATCGACCAATCCAGTTTTTGCGGTTTCTCATAAATCCAAAAATTTTAATCCAAGGTTGCAGGAGTTTAAGTCTAAGGATTCGATCAAAACGCTATCAGCAATTATTAAAGAAGTCCTTAGAACATATTTTAACAATAATAATAAAGGATAGGAAATATCCTCCGCTTTAATGACATTTATTTTGCCTATACGCGGGTCGGCTCTCGGGTGGATAGGTCGGACATACAATCGAATACATTTAAAAGACGTTTACAAGACAATACATGACAGCACAAGGCAACACCCAGCCAGAGCCAGACCCCCCCCCCCCCCATTTCTGCGCCCCGTAAAACGTCTTGACCCCTCTGTATCGCATTTGCACGGGGTCTGGGAAAACTACGGAAAACCCAGACAGATACAGTCGACGAACTACTTTAGCATCAGGGGTTACCCTCTGATGGTAAAGCAGCTGTGTCTCCCACTCAGCAATCGCCCTGCTATCTTTGCCGTAGCGGGCGCAACGCTCGTTTTATTTTTTTTTTATTTTTCATAGTCACTCTTCCAAGTATGGATCCCTAATCAGGATCCTTTCACTTGAAAGAGCGACTGTGCGTCGCACCGACCACAGGGCAATTGCTCTTGGTATTATTATTTTAACAATAATAATGAAAAACAATTTCGCTCTAGCTCAAAATCGAGAAACAGATCTAAACCATCGCGAAGATCTTCGAAAAGTCCCGGAAAAATATCTGTTCGGGAGAATAAGTACGCCCCTTCGTACCGTAACCGCGAGTGAGGGAAGGATAGTAAGCGTCTCGATGTGCGTGATCTAAATTCCGGTTTACATTTGCTGGTAGACACGGATTCTGATCTTTCGCTTGTTCATGCTACTGAGCAACATCATCGTTCAGAATCTAAATTCAGTGTTTGCAGCTAACGACACACATATTTCGACCTACGGCTTTCGGATACTAAGTCTTAAATTGAGCCCTCGTCACGTGTGCAATTGGGAGCTTACGATCGCAGGTGTTCTTGGTGTAGATTTTATAGGATATTTCGATTTGGTAATCGATCTTCGTCATCGAATATGCTAGACAGTTCGACGCAGTCATTCATGTATCTGAGTAATATGACTATTTCCACATCGTATGTGAGTTTAGTGAACCCATTATGCCAATTTTCTTGAATTTTTGCTTCATTCTTCAGCTTTTTGGATCTAATATAGAAGTACCTTCGACAGAAAGTAATATTTTGTATCATATTGTGGCGACTGGTCCCCCATTAGCTTTCGCCCCAGGAACTTGCTGACGCTAAAGCTAAGATCGGACGCCTCGTCGTTGAAGGTGTTTGCAGATCATCGGATAGCCATTGGCCAAGTTAGATTTATATGGTCCACAAAAATGTCAGTTCGTAGCGCATATGCTGCGATTTCAGGTGATTAAACTCGGTGACAGTTCGGGATAAATACCCGATCCCGCATATTTATGATTTTTCGGCGAACCTGCACGGTAAACAGTTTTTTTTTCAAAACTCGACCTTCAGCGGGCTTACCATCAAATTCATGTCGTGTCTGAATATATTCCATAAACAGCGGTGATTACCCATCAGGTTGTTTGAATATACCATAATGACATTTGAACGTCGCAATTCCGGATAGTCATTTCAGAGATATATGTACATACACCACAATCGAGTCCATACGACTTCTGGTAGACATCTCCGTAGTAAAGTTCGCCGAGGCTCAATCTGAAGATGCTGAACCCATTAAACAAGTACGTTACGATTGCATCCTCTGAAACTCAAGATAATCGAGTGGGGCGCCGACCATACTTGTATTTTTTGTGAGATTTCTGAAGAATGCATTCGTTCCCACTTGCCTCATAGTCTTCGCGATCTAATTGTTGAGTAGTATGGTGTAGGTATCGACCTAATCGGCCCGCTACCTGAATGTCAGGGATTTCGTTACTGCCTCACCAGGATGGATGGTTTACATGGTGAGTGGAAGATATTCCCCTAAAGGAAATCACGGATCCTTTGGTACCTCGTGCCTTTGTAGAGAATTGGGTGTCGCATTATGGTACTTCACGTATAATTTCGACGTATCAGGGTGCCCGCTTAGAAAAAAACAGATGTTCAATGCGCTACTGTCTTTCATAGGTTGCGAACGCAATCGATCAACGGCGTGTCATCCAGCCTTGAACGGCTTATTAGAGCGCTGGCATCGCGCTCTTAAACCAGCAACAATGTGCGACAATGCACCGGATTGGACAAAAGTCCTTCTGGCCGCATTATTAGGTTTAAGGACGCGAGAACTGCAATGGGTGCTTCACCTGCCGAGTTCGTTTCCGGTACCACCTTGGAAATTCCCAAAGAGTTCGTTCTTCAATATAATTTCGAGTCAGACCCTCACATCTTTATCGAGGATTCGATGCGACAGATTAAACCGGTCCCTGTAATTCACCACCAGATTCGACGTATTTCAAGAACCGAAATCATGTACTCACGTCTTCATGAAACTCGGGGCTAAAAAATCGCTAGAACCTAGCCCGCACCGGGTACTTCCCTTAGGAGCGAATTTCGGACAAAGTCGGATCCACCACCCGATTCTCACTGAATTCAATTATTCTGATTAGGTACAGCCATGCTATGCAGATTAGCGGCCATCTCAGTAACCTGACGTTCAGGACCAGGGCTCTCCTTACAATTTCTACAACGATAGGATACAAACCAAGCTCACGGCGTAATAAATAGGGGGGAGGGATCTTGAAAGATCTTATTTTTTTCAAACAGCTTTATTCAAAATTTTAGCAAAATTAAAATTTCAGCAAAAAAAAATCATTTGATGAACCTTATATTTTGGTTCTTTTACTTTTGCATTTTCGATAATTTGACACCATTGATCTTTGGTATAAATAAATTTTCTTTTTGACGAATTCACTATTACAGCATGCATTGAGTCCCCAGCTGTCTGCGTATGGTCTTTTACAAAATACCTAAAAAATTGTCGTTTTTATAATAACTATAATTTAATATTCTTAATCGGGAAGATGTCAGATTTTCTTCTTTCAAATATGGGGCAAAATTCCTGAAATGCCCGGAATGAAAAAATAAAAGTTTTAAACAAATTCTTTTGCTTTACTATATTAGTAAAATAAGTCAACTCAAGTAACATATGAGTAGTGATTTTTAAAGGGTTTTGAGGGGCTTCAAGCTAGTGATAAAAGTTTTTTTTGAAAAAACAAAATTTGACCTTGAAATTCAATGTCAAAGTTGTAATCTCAGCATACCCTACACATCAGTTTTTCAATTTTTATTCAGTTCAAAAAGAAAGCTTGACTATTTTTTATAAGACATGTGAATTCCAGAGTGGGCCACTTAAGAGATTTTGACAAAAAAAAACTTTATTGTCTAAAAACTGATGAAAGTGTTTCACTCTGATTTTCACATGTCTTATAGAGAAGTAGTCAAACTTTCTTTTTAAACTAGTACAAAAAAAATTCAAAAACTCGTTTTTGAGATGTACTGAAATTCGTATTTTGACCTTAAATTTCAAGGTCAAATTTTAATTTTTTCAAAAAACTTTCATCACTAGCTTGAAACCCGTGAAAGTCTCTTTAAAAATCACAACTCATTTATTAAGACTTGTGCATTTCACTTATAAATATGGTATAGTGAAAAAATAAATATGGTAAATTTATAAAATATGACAAAATTTTGAAATTCTATAACTCAAAAAATATTTTTTCACATTCAATAATACTTGATATTTAGATTTTCACTAACAATAACAACAGTAATTTCAGTAAAGTTTTGACCAAATCGGAGAACTTTTATTTTTTGTCTAGGCAGTTCAGAAATTTTTCCCCATATATTTAAGTTTTATATATAATAGTAGTTATCGATACAAGTGCTTTAAAGTATTTTTCTACGAATGTCAGGGTTAGGCCCTAGCTGAAGGCAAGGATCGCATTAGCATTCGTTGAAACACTACAACATTTTGTATCACAGATTTGCGTAAAGTGCTTCGGGTATAATGAATGAATAAAAAACGTTTATTAAGCCATGGTGGCAGTGGTGGCTGCGTTACCTTAAGGCCACGTACAGATACTATATAGACTGCTTCCATTTCAAATCATGCAGAGTCGCCGGAGTCATGTTCTAAGAACGCACTGATATTGAAATATGCAATCCTATAGTAAAAATGAAGAGACACGTATTTCACCGTTTCTCGAAAAAATTATTCCCTGCGATACTAGAGGTAGGGGAAGTTAAACACATTCCGTAGAAAGTGGTTGTTATTTTTACAAAAACTTCTGTCCCGCCGAGAAAAATAATTATATGTTAATATTTCTTTATGCTTTTCATATGTTTATCCCAACTGCATAAAATGGCGCTAAAACAATTTGAAAATATTTTTAAGTAACAAAATGGCGTCCATTTTATTGAAAATTAAAAAAATTGATTATCTCAAAAACACCACCTTTTAAAATTTTCATTTTTTTTTTGACAAGTTATTGGGTCCATATTTGACTCATTCTCAAAGTTCTAGATCTGGTAAAACACTTTGTCATATAAAAAAATTAATTTATGAAAAAATAAAATTAACTATTCGGCTATGAGTTTTTCCGTAAACGGTGTTTTCTTGTAATTTGGTGTATTAGGCTTTTTGAGGTTGCTGATTACGAATCCGGTGTCAGATTTTAAAAATTCAAAATGGCGGATGCAATATGGCCGATGATAAATGTTAAAAAAGTGTAGTGCGGGAGAATAAGTGAGACTACGAGTTTTTCTTAAGCTCAATGGATAGCAGTTTTTTATTGAAGCTTAGTCGGTATAATGAATAATTAACGTTACAGGTAATGACAGACAATAATTCTTGCCACGACAAGGTATTGTCGATTTTTACTCCAAGATTTTGTACATAATTTGTAAATGGGACCTTAGCACCGTCAAGTACTAGGTTCGGAATATTCAGCAAGGCAATTGCATTGATATTAAGCGAGGAACCTAAAATGAATGCTTGGCATTTAATTGGATTAAGAGTGAGAAACATCTGTTTTGCATATTGTGAAATAACATTTATATCTTCATTAAGATGTTCAATTGTGATCGCGATATTCAGGGGGTCACATTGGGCCATGATTTGTAGATCATCCGCATATAACATATGTATAGAGAATTTAAGGATAGAGGAAATGTCATTGATGAAGATTGAAAAAGCAGTGGTCCATGAACTGAACCTTACGGTACCCCGGCGAAAAGTTCTTTCAATTTGACTTAGTTGAGCCCTCGCTAATTACCGACTGTTGTCGACCAATAAGGTAGGAAACAAACTATCGAAGATTAGGACCGACAACTCCTAGACGTTTAAGTTTGTAAAGAAGAATTATGATATAAACTTTATCAAAAGCTTTTGGGGCGTCGAACAGAATGAGAATAGTTACTCTGCGATTGTCAATTCCCAGCCTAACGTAGTCCAGAACAGAAATTAACGCTGTCTGGGTAATAAATTCTTTATGGAAGCCGGATTGTGTTGAGTCTATTATTTGATATTTATTAAGAAAATCGATAAGTTGATAAAACACTAATTTCTCTAGGAGTTTGGCAAGTAGACATAAAAGAGCAGTTGGCCGATAGTCAATAGGCGATAATAAAACCGACCCCTTATTAATTGGCCTAACGAAGACTTTTTATCACTCATGTGCAAAAACTGATGCATTTAGACTGGTATTAAAGATGTCATCGAGAATATGGATTAACGGCTGGTAGAGAATGGATGAGACAGTGGAGATCAATGCCATCACAACCCGACTTTACATTTTTAATAATTTTTCTAATTTCTATGTCATTCGTTGGACAGAAGTAGAAACTCTCATCGTCATGAATGATGGGTAGAAAAAAGAGATCACTTGGAACGATTATGGATGAAGTTCGCGATTTGTTTGCAGCTTCGGTGTAGTATTTGTTTAATTCCTTGACGTTGCAGATGATACAGTTTTTCTTTATCTCATTTTTAACCAGCGCCAGGTTACGCAGTTCCCTCCATAGGGTCTTAGGGGAGTTGTAATTATTTAAGCGTTTTGTATTATGTATAGTATGTACTTTATGTATGAGCCTATGAATTTTGGTACGCAACGATTTAAAATTCGTATAGGCCAATAGATCTCCAGTCCTATATTTTTTGTATAGAGTATTGCGCTTTTTACATATATTTTTAATTTCTTTTGTAAACGATGGATTGTGATTATCCTTAGGTGCAAATGTCGTTTTCGGTGCATGTCTGTTATATGTAGCAGTCAGAGGGATCGAGAGGGCAAATAATTTATCATTTACAGTTTTAGAAACACGGCAGTTATCCCAGTTAATTTCGGAGAGTTCCATCAAATAGCTTTCTGCCAAGAAGTTTTTATGTAATTTCTACTTGTAATTTTTTGAGGTTCCCTTACTGCTTTAAGTCGGTAGGTGAAGTATATCATTTCGTGTATAGATAAAGCCGGGTCAACAGATTGGCCATGGAACACAATTTTATCGGGATCATCAACTAAATAGTGGTCAAACCAGGAGGAAGATGTGCCTGTTGCAAGGGGACTAGCGTACAGGAAGATATGTAGATTGTAATTAGATGCAAAATTGCGTAAGTAATTTGAAAGGATGTTTATTGAGATCAATATTTAAGTCATCCAAAATAACAAAATTATTCTACAAATGCAGAGATTTTAATAGCTCTAATTCTAATTCTTTTAAAAGTGGCGTGTTGAGTGGATGATGTAGTGTGATGAGCAGCAATAGCGGATCTGAAAGAAAAATCAATTCAATGATGAAAAATTCAGTTTTTGAGGAGATAAGCGAAGAGGGTAATGACGACGGTGAAAAAACGATATTCGATTTAATCGACTGATGTACATATACCGCAACGCCATCACCTTGTTTACATAAACGATCCGATCGCCAGATGACATATTGAGGAAGACTAACTAAGTCGTCCAGTACAGCGTGTGAGCACCACGATCCGGATACACAAATTACGTGATAAATGTTTTTGACGAAATAGCTACGAAAAGTGTCGAAACGCTCTTTAGTTCTCAAAGATTGCGCGTTGATATAGCATAGTTTGAGCTGGTCTGAAAGATGATGATGTTGTTTCTTCTTGTTGTCGGTACGAGGTCCGTCTGCGGTAGATATTAATGTTGAGAACTCAACAGCAGCTAGTCGTAACTGCAGCGAGTGGAGGTCGTTAAGGTCACGTATACGAATGATCTCAGAATTCTGGGTTTCATCTTTTTTCATGAGAATAACATCCTACTTCGGCCACACATACTTAAAAAAATTCTTGCGGACATAAGCCTTAACTTTTAGTATGGGGTCGTATAATGGCGCAGTTTTGATAAATTGCTTGCGAGTATTTTTATTACCAAACGTAACCAGGAGAGATCTCAGTTTGTTTGCAAATTTGAGATTTGTGCTTTTTATTCGTGACGTTTAGGCGATTTCTGAAGCATCTAAGGTTAGATTCAATGCGGAGGCCAATTCGACAACGTCTTTTATATCATCGTGACCATCATGTTCAGGTAATCCAACTACAACAGCCATCTGTCCCTCCAACATCTGAAATTTGTGGAGTTCCTCGGTCTGTTGGCTCATTAAGGCTTTCAACGTCGTATTTTCATCCTCTAGGGCTGTACATCTATCAGCTAGTACCTTTTGGGAACTTTTATGTTCATCATAATTAGATCGCATTTCCGCCCTAATATCAGATACTTCGGCCATCATTGATCATATTTTCTAGGTGATAACAGCAGTGTGCCGATCTTGACTCTCCTTAAACTTATCCATTTTAGCATTAAATGAAAGTTTCAATTCTTCAATGGCTTTTAAAATTTGATTTTCGGTTCCTGCTATTGGTGATTTATCAGCACTTTTAGTTGAGCTAGTTGAAGAGGCTGAAGAAATACGCGATCTGGATATAGTCAGTGTACACGGAGAGACTTTTCGTATACTAGCCAAACTATGAGGAGTGTGGCAGCTCGGCGATAGCTTTAGTACTAGCGCCGACTGAATTTTCTGACGGGAAACGTACGAATCCTCTCGGGCCGCTGCCAGCCAAAAGATGTAGGCGCGCGGGAATGCAAATAATAGTACATATGTACTAAGTCGCGCGGTCTAGTGTGATGTACAATATTTTAGGTTATAACTGCTACAGAAGGAATGTGACAGTTATATGTGTACCCATTCATGAACAATGATTAAAGATAAATTTTTTAAATCGCACTAGCAAAGTATTATTTGCGATCAAATAATATCTACATAGTGTTTAGTCAAATATGAGTGAACAATTCTAGAAGTCTATATAATACAACAAACTTTTTAATCAATCATCAGGTCAATGTTTAATATGGTTACTAAGAAGTGGTACGTACATTATATTATTAACTACTTGTACAAATAACATTTTCGACATCGCGTGCAGAAAATACTATTTTCTTCACACCCGCAAGCAGGAGGAAAGATGCCGCTTATGCTCGTTGAGTAATATACTATTTCCACACTTTTGTTATTTTTCGGACGTATTTTTCGTACGCTTACGTCACAAACTTAAAACTTTGGTTTCCATTTAAAAAAATTAACTTAATCTTGGAATAACCTGCAAGGTCATGTTCAATGCCAATTTCATTGATGCCATCGAATAGCCAGGAAGATATCCTTATGTTTCCCCGAAAATGCACTCCCGCTGAGTTACTCGCAGTTCCGGGAGTTTTAAGTTTGACCTTGAAATTACCTTGCCGGAAAAATCGACCGTATCATATTCGGATGCACAATTTTGAGCTCTTTCCAAATTCATGAAAAAATAGGGGTTTCCATTTGAAAAAATAAACTTGACCTTGGAATAACCTTCAAGGTCAAATTCAATGGCACCGTTAAGTAGGCAGGGAAAAATCCTTAAACGTTTGTTTGAAACATTTTCCCCGAAAATGCACTCCCGATGAGATATTTAGGCGTTTCCGTACTTTTGAATCACCAAGTATAATAGTTATCTGACAGCTCCGAACCACTATCGCACGGCGTTCGAACAATTTTCAGCTGGGAGCGGTACGAAAATTCGAAGCGCCCAGCGTCTGCCTTTCGGAACGCTCTCGGACAATTTTGTTCCGCTCCGCATCGAAGAGTTTCACCGTGTACTCTGGTTATTTGTGTCCACACAAGTTGCATATACCGTTAACGTTTTGCCACTCTTAGACATTTTATCAAATTTTGTACATTTTTTTTTCGGGTGATATGAAAGATTGCATTCCTCGCAATAGACAGGTGATTTTACTTCCTGTTTACAGATACCTGCGCAGATAACAGCTTGCTTTCCAGACGAAGGCATATTGTAAATAATGGTTTCACGAGGCGTTAAGGTGTCGTGGCTATATGACACACTAACTTAGGTACATTTCAATAAGGGTACTAGTCAGAGCTAATCTTAAGTAATGGCTCAACTAATAATGTCGTTGCACAGGTTTAGCGAACGAAAAAAGAGATAATCATCACCTGAGATTATTTAGTTGACGACAAGTTACAGATTGAGGAAAGTTTACAGACTGCTGCTATATCAGCAGTAGGTTAGTCCAGGGTTAGTCTGACAACAGAGTTGCCATCACGGTGTTGTACTTTATAGCAGTAGATGGCGTCTCCTGATTCGAGTAGCAATTATTTCTCATAAATGATTAGTGGATGGTTAGCGGTGAGAATTAATTAGTGAAAAACGTGCGAAGTCATTTACGCACACTGTATCAAAAAAGAATATAAGAAATTACCAATGTTTTTTGAACTGAACCAATATTACATAACATTTTATAAATTTCAAATACCTGTGGGTAAAGGTAACGTTGAAATAAACTTAAGCCTTGGCATACACAGTGAATAAAATAATATTTCGGTTTTGTCCACCACAATTATCACTATAAAAGTGGACGATTTTCTTTCCTAATTTCTACATGCAACTACCAATTTCATTGGCTCCTCTTCTTGCAATTGATTCATCCCATACAAAACATGATCCTTCTTGAGTTGCTAAATCATAATCTGTAAAGTTATATAAAGAACTTTTTCTTTTATAATACATCGTGGAAGACTCTGATCTCGACATGGTTAAAACTTTTTCTAAGTCGAATGTAGCTGCACACATTGAAGGCTTTTGTTTTGCCATTTGCTTATCTTCGTTAATTCAATTTCGGAGCAGTGTATTTATTGGCGATATGTACATCATAATAATTTTTTTCTTCCTGCTGTTTTTCCCCAGTCATATTTTTATACGACATACATTCGTCACACTGATCTTTTTTGAGTACGTGAAAACCAAGATTGCAACAATTATTATTAAAAATAGTCCTGTAATAATCTTCCGAACAAGTACTATACTATTCATTTTGTTTCTTTCATCAAATCGACGTACAAATTGTACATTTTCCTAATGTTTAAGGCTTCTTCCAGGTATTCTCTCGAAGTCCTTTTGCGACCATAGTGTGACTCGATCTTGGGAAAGGACTCAATTTGCTATTGAACACATGATCTAACATGCTCTGAAACTTTATTTGGTCTTGTATCGTGTTTTCCTTTTTTCCATTTAAAATTAAATTTTACGGACTAAAAGTAGGCCGTATAATCGGATTTTACGACTGTAGTACCGAACAAATTTTATTTACACTGAAGATCATTGATGTCAAATTATGGAAAATCTGGAAGTTTAGGAACCAAAATATACGGTCCGTCAAATGCAGCAAACCAGAATTTTCTATTTTATTGAAATTTCCAATAAAGCTTTTTGACAAAAAATAAACATTTAACCATTATACGAAATAACGTTTCATTTTGGTCGTAAAATAAATTATAAATACGATTGCGAAAAGAATTTCGTAACAACACAGTTTCCACAAAATACTGGTGTACATTGCAATGCCATCCATGCGAAATTACCCCTTGATAAAAATAAAGTAAGAACTTGGTAAAGAAAATTATTTTTGGAAAGCGGTAAAATATGTGCCGCTTTATTTTCATCGAATAATAACATACTCTAACGGCAATTAATTTCACGTCATGAGTTCTAACTGTCTGTATGATTTGAAACGGTTTCGATCTATGCATTAAAGTAACGCTGTTGTAATTTTCAGTTTTGTATTAATGTTAAAGACTTTCAATAAAAAAAGTGCTATTAAAAAATATTTTAAAAATACGTTACATTGTATTTTATTTCGGTTTACAATTGCGTAAAATATTTACTATTATATTTATTTACATTTCCTTATAGTTCCTCATTTGAACCTGGACAAGCTCCTAGAGAGCTTTTGGGACACCTCGATCGAGGTGGAGGGTTGAGAAGATAAATAAAACAATTTAAGAGATTTTATTTATATTTTAATCTCTTTGTATGTGTGTTAAGCCAATACCGGCGTGTCATATTTTTCAACTCCGATTCGACGTGTCATGTTTTTCAGGGCCGGGTTAGTGGCTGCAGGATCTCGTGTGGTCTCAGCAGATGGAGAGATCCCAGCAGCACTGCTTTCTGCATTCGGCCTGCGATGGAATTTGCATGTTGTTAGCAGGCCGGAATGCTTCTGATGTTTTCGAGGAAAGTTGGTCTCATTCCTCCCAGCACTTCAATTATCAGCACGACGAGCTTGATTTTGAATCCTCGATATAGCTTACTAATCTTCAACAGGACTTCCTGATATTTCATCCGTTTTCAGTCCTCTTTGTTGACTAGGTTCGTCTCTTTTAGTGCAGAGAACTCGATGATGAAGATGGATTTCTCGTCGAAGTCAACAAGGACGATGTCAGGCTAACTGGCTGATATTTGCCTGCTCGTCGGAACTGAGTAATTCCAGTATATTCGGCACGACTCATTTCCGACTACGGATTCAATATCAGTGGGGACGTACGGAAAAACTGGGGTCGCGTCAATACCGTAGGTGCTGCACGTTTTTTCAAAATATTTGAAAATTACTTTGTCAATATCTTTTACAGTACATGCTTTATTCAAATCAAGTACCAGAGTCAGAAATGCATGCACGCGTCCGCGCGCGCATGCAGAGAGAGAGAGAGAGAGAGAGAGAGAGAGAGAGAGAGAGAGAGAGAGAGAGAGAGAGAGAGAGAGAGAGAGAGAGAGAGAGACGCAGATGCACACACGCAAACACACATGCACGCATACACAAGCGCGCGCGAGGGTGGTTAGCCCTACTCCCCGTTGTTATACCTCTCTCGTTTGTCTCTTACCTCGCCATCCACTGGGGTTGGTTACCCAATCGCTGGCAAGGTTGCTAAGAGTCCAGGGCCCACCCGCTTTAATAAGCACACGTGGAGGTGAGAGTAGGCCATTTGGGAAGATAGGCTAAGATGCAGCTTTTTGTATAGCCGAATTGTGTTACGCATCATTCCTTTATTATTATTTCAATAATAACTTTAACAACAACATTGGTATCTTATGTTGTTCAATCTGTACGAAAAGTGAGCATTTTTTGCTCAAATCTCTACCAGATCAGCGCGAAATGTCACTACAACCACGCCCCAAACCATGAGGTAGGTGATTGCGGTGTTGGTACTGAGTTTATTTCAACGCGCAGAAAATTGCCTACACGGGGACTCGTAACCAGAACCTTCGGAGACGTTCAGGTTACGAAACAAGGCGGACGCCTTAGCCATCGTAACCATCTCGCCCCTATTATTATTATTATTTTTATTATTATTCTTATATAATTATCAGGAATATTATTTTTTGTTGAGTTTTCGTTTATGTTTCTAATAACATTTCACGAACGCAGTGACTTATTGTGTAGGGTTGCTTTCAGTAGAAAATGTTGGACAACTTTCTGTGTACTTTCGGAACGCAAACTTCTGGCAAAAAATAGAAGATTTTTCGATGACGGATTATCCGCGACTTCGAATTCGGACCTTAGCCTTGCCACCACCTGCGATGTCCCCATATACACTAGAGACGAGAAATCATTTCTATAGTTATAACCATTGATGCCATGTCATTGTAACATTTATTTACAATGTCAAAAAACTAATATACATTAAGGTAACAATTGCTATTGTCATGTATTGAATCGACTTCGTAGCTTAGGCGGTAGTGTACCTGTCTACGAAGTCGTAGGTCGTGAATTCCATCTCCGGCCGGCAAAACAGCTCTTCGAAATTGTATTCAAGCAGCAGCTTGCAATATACGTAAGATGGATCCCGCTGTTTGTTTACATTTCGTTTCGTTGTTTACAAGGCGGGAATCGAATCATGGCCGCTGCTGTACCTGATGTGGGTTTCTGCAGTTTCCTCCATCCTCGACAAATGTGAGTATGGCGGTATCTAAATGACGATATGCAGCTCTCGCTATACCGTCGCAACGTATAGGGGCTCCAGCGGCCAGGGCTGGGATTGGCAATACAGGGCCCAAGGTCGTTCGGTCATTGCATGGTCGTTAGGGTCAATTATTCTCAGAGGGTCGGAATATAAAAAAAGGTAACTATTGTATTTTTTTCCGAGTATATACTTACAAGTGTTATTTAATTAATAAAAAGTGTTTCGGTTTATTAAATGCAGATGCCGATATTCAACGTCGAAAACAATGTTTTAGTGTTTTTACTATTTTATTGACACGAGATGATCGAAGTATATTTTCCAATCATAATATAACCTAATATCTTAATTTTAACTTTTTTACCATTAGCGTTACAAATGATACGTTTTATGTAGAAAATTAATTTATATACTAATAAAATGAAGTGGGTAATTATTTTTCAATAAAATATTTTTTTTATGAAAACAAGAATCATATCAACGATATTGAATTATCAGTTAAATTATAAGCCATTGCCATTTTTTGCAAGTGGATGATTAGATTTATTATTTAAAACTCTACCAGAGAACGTAGGTTTACAAAACCAACCACTGTAAATCAAACCATTAACACGATTAATTGTTAATTCAAGAAAATTAACATCGTTAATAATGTAGATGTTTATGGTAAAGATTGAAGACATTAATTAGTTCCTCTATGCTATCTTATTAGTGCCTCTACATATATTAGTGCCTCTATGTTTGGTATACAAGTAATCACATCGTTTAATCTCAAGGTCATCCGTAATCATATAACATATCGGCTATTATATAACCATATCGGCTAAAGCCGGTGAGATTGGGAAAACCATTGGCGTGCCAAATGTTTGTTTATAAAATTTATTGTTAACCGAGTAAATATTATTTTACATCAAAAAGTCTATAGCGTGAAGCCAGTATTGCAACTGAATAGTGGTGAATTATCGAAGTTGATTAAACCTTATAGAATATATTTATATAGAAAAACACAATATGGAAATTTAAAAAATTTTTTAAATTATAATAATTATATAAATGAATATTTATTAATTATATTACATTGTCAATGATGTTTTTAACCAATTCAACAGGAATGTTGATAAAAAGAGATGACACATCAAACGAAATAAGTACAATGTTTTCGGGAATCATGTAATTACTAATTATTTCTTTAATTTGTACAAAATTGAAGTAAGAAATTTAGATAAAAATAAGTAGGAGTATTAATCGTGGGCACATTAGGTCTAATTTCTGAGTGAGAAATAACTTTTATGCATTTTTGGTAGGCCATTCAATTTGACGGTTTTTTATTTGATTTAAACTAATATTAGAATATTTGTTATCCATAGCTATTCCATTTTTGAACGAACTCATAAATAGATGTTTGTAGCATTGTTAAAGGATCCTTGTTCAAAATAGAATATGTATTACTCTCATCTAACAATTTTTCCATCCTAAAAATGTTATTATTCTTATTTAAGATAACAGGAACAGTGCCAGCAGAAGTGAATAAAATATTAGAGTTATCCTTTACAAACAATGTAATCATATTTAAATTCTTAGGGAAACTCCTCTCTTCAAATTTAATATGTTTCTTATTTGTAGTGTAGCTAATTAAATTACTAGACACTATATTTCTGATTATGTTCTATTGATTTGGTTAAATTGATAAAGAATTAAGGGAGCATTGTTTGTTCTTTATGTTATTAATTACATTTCAGATTTTCCAATATTATTAGGCAATATTTTTGTCCAGGAGAAATAACGTCATGACAAGTAGATTCTGGCAGCGTAACTCCCATCGGTCTAAAAACAAGCGGGTCCAGTTTGTTGCGTGTCTTGAATCATGTTTTTATCGTAAACTTTATTGATGACATATTATGTATATCGAGAAATTTCGATGAGCAATCTCAGTCATTTGAAAAAAGTTTTCGCTCGAATTATTGACCATGGACTGTCTGTAAACTTCGAAAAGATAAATTTTTGTATAAACGAAGTGTAATTTCTTGGTCACATTCTCACCCGAGATGGGTTACGTCCACAGTAAAAAAAACCCTCAATTATCCGATTCTCATAATCCGAAACAATTGCGTGGATTCCTCGGATTTGTGAATTCATACGCCAAATTTGTTCGAATGCATGACCATCATACCGTTCCCCTTCTGGAATTATTGCGGAAGGGAACTCGATGGCATTGGAAAGAAAGACATCAAGCATATTTTTCCTGTTTGTAACGGAGTCTCCATCAACTAGCATCGACTCGTCTTATCATAATCTCATTTTCTATTAAGCACTTGACTTATTTTGACGCATTGTTACCTCGCTATCATATAAAACAAAATTTTGATGTTTGTAAAGTGTTTTTTCACTTAGTGTTTTGGTCATTTTTACAACATTTTTCGAAGAACCAAGTCAGGAAAATATATTTATAATATTCTTGGAACTATATATTATAAGCTTTTGACGCATATAAGAGTTTTTGATGAAATTTGCATTGTGTTACTTATACGCCGACATTTTGCAAAAATGAGCGTTCGGGGTATTATTGGACACTTCTGTGATTTGGACACTGATGCGGAGGAAAATACTGATTTCTGCATAATTTGCATAAAAAAGATGCCCGAGAAAGAAAATCGCCGATACGTAGCCCGTTGTATCGCTTGTGATCGAGGTGTTCACTTGAGTTGTGTCGGAGCAAACCGGAACACTTTCACGCGCCTTACTTTATTTTATTCATTATAATATAGATATTTTTGCGTTTTCATTAACAAATAAACGTTTTCTAACAATAATTTTCATTTTTTGTATCGATTTACAAGACTATCCAATAATACCCCGAGATTTTTTAAAATCTCAAAAACCAGTCTTTTGCACCAGATGATACAGAGTAAGAATGAAACAAGACAAGTAAAATGAGGATATGGCTATATTATATAGATTATGGGGGGTGTCATCACTTTTCCCTAGAAAAGGATACATTCCTTCGGGTCCGGTTTATGGACGTTAAAACAAAAAGAAAATACATTTATGGACGTCTGTTCCATCCCGCAGGTCGTCTTGACACTCTCCTACCATCGTTGGTATCCACAAAGGACACACTCCTCTCCGATTCTGGCCAAGGGCACCCTCGCCCGACTAATTTCGTCCTTAAGATCCAATTGGGCGTACCCGAACCGGGATTTTGTCCATTCTAATTGTCCCCGGGAACATTTCCACTGCTTGTCGGTAACCCCCAGTCTCTCCTGGAGGTCTGCCACCTCCCGTTCTGCATCCGCCGTCGTCATTTTTAGCTCCACCAACTGCGGCTGTTGACGGGTCCGAATGTCTTCAATTCGGCGAACCTCGCCTCTCCGCTTAAAGGCACGCAGGGCCCAATATTGCTGGTGGATCTCCTCACTCCTCACTGTAGTCCCTGATGGACCGTTGAAGTAGCTCCGATCGAGGTCGGAGGTTCGGAGGCTTCCTGAGGAGGTCCATTTGTTCGAAAAGGTCCTCTTCCTCCTTTTCCAGGCGTTTTGGTTTCGAGGTCGGCCCACTGCTCCTCCATGGTCAGGACGACCTCGGCTTCTTCTAGAGGCCACCCTCTAGCTTTGCAACTCTCTCTGGGAAGCCGCCAACACCGGGAACTCATACAAAATTATGAGTTACTCGAAGGGCTCAACAATCTGGTCCCGTGTGGCCTGCTACACGAGCGTGTTATTCATCGCCCGTAACTTAGCTTCGAAGGCTTGGTGTTCGTCATCCATGGACTAATACGAATGAACATGTGGAATGTGGATGGAATATAATGTCGATTAAGGGCAAATGAATTGAGTTTCAAAACAAAGAAATAAATAAATAGAATGCATCACAGGTTTTTCATCATCAACGGTTTTCCATGCTATTATCTATGACTACGTGTGGTATAACAATGAAATGGGACACAAACAGAAGGAATTGGTTGTTCATACTTTCTAGGACATCAATAGGGACGTCTAACAGCGTGAGTAGGCATATTGACTTGATTAGGCGGACTAACAGAGACTCTCGCCCTATTTGACCGCTCAGGTCGCCTATCTATACGATCGAGCCATTCGCGAGTCATATTACCTAACTTAATCTTTCTAGGCCAACTCCGTGGTCGTCGCTTGACCTTGACCTCTCGACATACACCCGCGTGTAGAATTATAGAGTTGGAATGGTCTACCACTTCCCGTTCAGGCTCAAGCAATGTTGATTGCTGCTCGTTGACTTCATTTTCTTAATAACTCTACGAATCTTCTTCAGCCATTGCTGGCACCTCTGTTGATGAGCTCTCCTCTTCATGGTACTGCTTCAATTGTCTAACGTGGCTTCTACCGATAGTTTCCCCCGATTCATCTTTTAGTTCATATACGTTGGATCCTAATCGAGCGGATATTACATGGCTCTCTTACATGGAATCTTGTGACGCCGTATTATAGGCGAAAGCAAATTCTAAAATGTAGTTGTCCCATTGGCGATGATTTTCTTCGACGAAGGATATGAGCATCCCCTTTACGGCCCTATTCGTCCTTTCGACCAGATTGGCCTGAGGTGATAAGGAGGGCTCGTCGAAGGTTTGATTCTTCGTTCTCTCAAGTATTTGTCGAGACTTAATTTGAAAGGCTTTGCCATTGTCTGTGTGAATAACCTCTGGCGTTCTGAAACGAAAAACGTTCAAAGATTCTTTCATTGAACGCCCGGATTACCGGTATCACGACAAAATAACACAGCGAGAAAATAATTATTGGACAGAATAACACATGTCAAAATAATTACGACAAAATAACAGTGACAAAATAATTACGATAAAATAACACTGCGATAAAATAATCACATTAAACCAATAAAAACACAATAACATGAATGACTCTAATTTGCATTTTAATTTTATACAATTAAATTGTAATACATTTTGCTACATTGCACGCGATAATGCCGAGGAGCTTGGAAATTCGGCAGATGTTTGTACGTCAGCTTTTTTAGTACAGTGAGGGATTATTTTAGTCGTATTTTCACTTGTTTTAGTCGCTATCTTTTTTATTTTATTAACTATCTGTTTGGTCTGAACGTTTTCGTGATCTGGTCGTTGATTTTGAGTCTGTAACTTTTATAAGTGTTCCTGGTGAAGTATTTTGAATGTTATATTTTGAATGTTAAATATGAGATGTTTATTATTCCGATATTGTGTATAAGTATGTATTTACCATTTTTATTAGCGCTTTTTATGTGTAGAATATTGTTGTCATCTCAAAGTAATGTGTGATGTTGTTGTTCTTAAGTGATTAAACAGATAATTGTTATATAACAATAATGGCTTGCCTTTTTGGCTTTGTCAAAATTGTAAATTTATAATAACGATGATATATGTTTACACGTTTCAATAATACTGTGTATTGATTAGGTGTTAAGGATACGGAGCGGTTCAGGATCGTTTTACTGGAGATTTTGGGTAAAACAATTGTACAATTATTTTTGCGTTATTGGCGGTTTATTTTGCGTAACTTTGAAAAGGACTTTTAAAAGACTAAGGTTTCTTTTCGTTATAGCGTTTATATAGAATAATAATGCAAATTCGAAAGTAGAATCATAAATTTGACATATACTGATAAGACAATATAATAGAAGCCGTTACGGTAGTGTGAGTAACACACGGAGAAGGGCTAATTAGATAAGCGAAAGCCCGTGCATCGTGGCATTAAAACGGCACAAATATATTAGCGGAATATTATAAATTTCGTATGTTTCAATTTCGCTCGATACCGGAATATATACGACTAACTAATCTGTGATGGCATACGATACACATCAAAGGTATATGTATTTCACATTTCACAATATTTACATTATAATATTTGCATCACGATGAATGCTATAATGTAAGACTGTTAAGAATTGTAAATTGATCGTATTCATTTTCCAGTACTATATTACAATAATTATTTTTATTCGATTATTTTGTCGTGATTATTTTTGAATCGATTATTTTGTCGCGATTATTTTGCCCGATTATTTTATCGTTGTGTTGTTTTTTTCGTGTAACGTGATTACCGAGATTGCATTTACCTTTTTTACAGGCACGCATTCTATCCAGCGTGTAAAAACAATTTGAAATACTAATAAGAATTATTGACCTTAAGAGCTTTTAAGAAAGGGACTCATCGCATCAGCTATCACAATTTTCCGTGGTCCCGAAATTGGTGGAAAACCCATCAGTCCTGGTGGAACGACCGGAGCAATTTTCATTCATTGACATACGGAACATTTCCGCACGTATTTCACGATATCTCTCCTAATGGTCGTTCAGAGTTTTTTTGAATATACCAGTAGGTTTTTGAATGGCAACTCTCCATATCTCAGAAAATTACAATTATCGATAATCTCTTTTATAGAGTCGTAAAAAAACGTAGACCTTAAAATTCAAAAAAGTAATAAATTGAATATTTCGAAACATTTCTTTCGTCCGGTAATAATGACCTTAAAGACGAAATAAACAAACATGTTAACAGTCGTATTCAAGCATTTACAAATCAAATTCAATCAAGCCATAATCCCTGTATTTCGGATAGAACTCTTGTTGGTAGTGGCGGCAATTAAAATATTATCACCATATTTTTTGAGAAGTTGTGATTTCACTGTTTTTACGTGTGGACGGTAATCATCTTCAATTTTGGTCATTAGTTCATCCAGAGAAAATTGACATTCTTCGGATTTCTCTTCGAGATAAAAATAAATGTACCGCATTACAGTATCGATCTCATTTGCATACGGACCTCTTTGTTTTGTTCTTCAGTTGCTGGTGCTTGATACAATTTTTTCATATATGAATTGTGATACTGTGCATCGGCAACAACTAAATGATTAACTTCTTCGAAACGCTCAACAATTGCTTGGACCCAATCATCAATACCAGCTCGAGCAAGTTTTAAAACTCTGTCTTTCACCGATAACTTACGTACGTTGTATACAATATTACGACCACGCAAGCGTGTCTGTTTTTGTTTCACTATAAACTCTGCTGTTATTTCAGCAGCTCCCAAAAAACAATGATTTCTGAATGAAAATGTTGAGCCCGTAGATGGCAGTTGTCTTTGAGAAGTCGTGGCATCGCCGTTATCTGCCGTTAACGTTTAAATTTGAAACGCAGAGTCTATATATAAATGTTATATGATTTATTTGAATCGATTCGGAAATGGTGAAATATTTTAGTTGCAATTCAAAGTATTTAGGGAAGATTTAAAGCTGATTTATTAATTATGTGGAACATGAGAGCAATGTTTGAGATTTCCACACGAGTTTGCTAACCGGTAATAACGTAATAATTCCGAATTTCCTAATCTAGTTAGATAGAAGGTCCGTTGGAAGTCAATTTTGGCAATTAGTTGATTGATTGTTTTGTAAATTAATTTTGAAATTGTTATAATTGCTATATTTGAAATTAGTTTTGAATTAGTTATTTCGAATGTGGAGTACCGAGAGTGAAGAATCTCATAATGAGGAATGGGATGTTAAGGGAGATGTTTCGAAAATAAAGCAGGAAATAGCTAATCTTTCGATCATCAAGGTTGTACTGGAAATCGTATCCGATGGGTTAAATGAGGACGGTAATATTGAGGACTTGCGGGATAAATCAACACGGTTTAAAATATTAAAGAAATTTTCCACTGCGCCGATTGCGTGGAATCAGGCAACTGATGAAAATGTAAGCGTAAATCGCACCACGTTAGGAGATTCATTTCATTTATCGGTCAATAATGGACAAAGAGGTATCGGGAAAAAAGAGAGAAGATTTTCAATGCAAACTACGGTAATAACGATGAATTCGCTAGTTTCTACGGCCAGAACTGCAACTATTACTGCTTTCATTACCACGACAGCAAGTCAAGAGAATGAGAACTTCCACCTTAGATCTTGTCGAAGGTCTACCAGATAATCGATATGATATACCAAATATGGCATATTGGTATGTGCAGCCTGTTGGGGAGAGTTCGAGAGTAGACTTAACGGAACCGGTTGACATCAAAGGTTTGAATCAAAGAATTTCCGAGAATAATGAGAGTGGCAGATCCAATCGTGCACAAATATCATCTAGTTGGATCACTTCCTCGGTAGGAAATTCAGAGTCAAATCCGCGGCATACTAAGAAATCTGGACAGAAAGACCAACTACAAAGAAGAAATGGTACGAAAAGGTACCATCCAAACGTCGATAAAAATTCGAGAACTACATCATCGGATGACCAGGAGGGTGTATTAGTTAGGCCAGACAGGCATCGAAGAAATCGCGTTCGAAACATCCACAATAGAAGGCCAGAGAGGAGAGACAAGAAAACATATTGAGAAAAGTCCGAAATTGGTGTATCCATTTTTCTAGAGAGAATGCATCTAATGGAGAGGATTTTCTCTTAGACTTAAAAGATTGCTAAGAGCGTTTAAGTCTGTCCGATGAACATATCTTGAAATTTCTTCCAGCCCTACTGAGTGGAATAGCACGTCAATGGTATCAGGTGGAACGTTCATCACTACAAAGTTGGCGTCGATTTGAAAGAAGTTTTCGAGAAAATTTTGTAGAGGATGATGTTGATGATGAATTGAGAGATAAAATTGAGCGTCGTATTCAATTACCCACCGTGTCCATTGCACGATTATTGTCCGAATTCCGAACACTCTTAAATTGGTTAAAGGAGCCACTTCGAGAGAGTAAACAACTGAGGTTGTCTTATTAAAATTTACGACCAGATTGTCGACGATTCATCGGGTTCCGAGATTTTCACAGTTTTTCGGAGTTGCGAAAGTTGGGAAAACAACATGAGCAAGAAAAGAAGTGGCACCAAGACGGGTAAAATAAAAAAATGTGGTAAATACTATGTAACACATATAAAATTGGGATATTTATTAAAAAACAAACAATATTTCAACGTAATATTAAAGAAAATAACTCAACTTTCAATTTCAAACAGCTTTTATGTTCATTTAAATGAATTTAATTGAGTATAATTAACATATTATACGTAAAATGTAAACCCCGTCACCTGTAACAAATACCATTTCGTAGGTTTTCGCCGTGATATTTTTAAAATCATTTCATGGGCAGCAAATTGTGAAAACCATATTAATGAAGTAACTAAAATCGTGTAAGAACAATAGATTTATTGCCGTTGAAAACAATTTTTACGTTAAATACTGAGAAAGTTCTCCGCGTAACCAAATTTTGACATCATTTTCCGAACCTTAAAAAATGAATATAATTTATTATTTTCACCGTAATTTTGGCTGATAGAACTTTCGATAACTGTGCAGATGGAAAGAAAAATCATTTCTGTAATCATTTCCATCATTGGTTCAACGTTTTTATAAAAAACAATACGTTTTTTAATCCAATCTTTAAACCCGTTCAGATGAGGTTACAAATTTTTGTAAACTCCGGATTTACTTTCCTGATTATATAAATTGCAATATCTCGGGTTTTTTTTTGTGGATCGAAAGGTTTTATGTTTAACTATCATTATCCATGCGAAATTTTTTTAAATCAGTTTATTATTCTTTTGTAGATTCAAATATGTCGTTTTGTAAACTCCGTCACTTATATTTTAGATCTGTGTTTCCGATCTAAATTTGCATTATTTTCAATGTTGTGATGTGTATAATAAGCCAGATAACTCAATAATATGAATAATTAATTGAAATGACTGCTGAAATATGAAAAACAGTAATTTAATTTGAAAAAATGTCTTCGAAAAATCTAACTACGCGTATAAAATTTGAAGCAACAAAGGGCTATTCAAGATTCGTTTACAAAATTATATTATACGAATGTGCAAAATTAGAGTAAAATCAGTTAATATTATAAGCGTACTATCCCTAGTAGAAATTTGCCTGGATTCATTAAAAAAACAACTTGAGAACTCCATCAAAATCAAAATCTGAATTTTAAGTAATTTGTACGTAATTAATTCGATAATTTAGTAAGATATACGATGGTAAAAAAATCGAACTAGATTCTAACCCGGATTTTAGAATGAATATCGATAACTCCACATAGAATCTAGCTGATATCTAGATTTAATTTCTACTTGGGATGTAACAAACTTCTAATACATAGATTGTTTTAGTACTAACCCATTAAGGACTGTATCTTGTACATAGGTACAACGGAGATATTAAAAAGGCAACGATTAAACATAGGACAGTTCGTAAAAAAATACATACGTTTCGTGTTTGTCAATTTTATTGTGATAGAAGCAACTTCAAAGCATAGTTGTGTCATTTTACAATCTAGTTTTAGCTGCTAAAATAATATAGAGATAATACGTATTGATGTAAATTGAGGTATAACTTAAGATTAAAGTGGTAGATTTCGAAAAGTATAACTTTTTAATGGTAAAACGAATTAGCTGAGAATCGTAAGAATTAGTAAGGTTAAGTCACTTAATAAACATCGCAATTATTAATTAATTTATTTATTCATAATTATTTGTTTTTAGTATATTTCCAAGTAAAAATTAAATATGGATTTTAGCTAGATTCTATGTGGAATTATCGATATTCATTCTAAAATCAAGATTAGAATTTAGTTCGATTTTTTACCGTTGTATATCTTATTAAAATATCGAACGAATAATATACAAATTATTTAAAATTCAGATCGTTTGATTTTGGCGAAATTCTCGACTAGATTTTTTAATGAATCTGGTGAAATCCAGGAAAATTTCTACTAGGGTTATGCAACAAACTTAAAAAAAAAAGACTTAGACGCGTGTAAAACATACCAAGGTAAAATGCAATTTTACGCACTTTACAAGATTTTACAAACATTTTTCTTTAGAAAATTGTGAGTAAAGAAGTATTTTATGAAGTGTTATTTTACCGGTTATAACGAAAATTATGCAATTTTATATCAGTTGCAACTTCATCAATTTACTTTAGGATGTTTCCAATGAAACGCCAGAAAACCCGAAAATATACAGAAAATGCGCGAAATAATACCCAACTACAAAAGAAGAAAGCCATTCTTAAGAAAATTGCTTCTAAAAAATCATCTACAACAACGACTAAAGTTGAAAGTGAACGAAAACGGCAGATTCGCTTAAGCAAAAATCGCGCAGTTAAGAGATTATCAAGAGAAAAAAATCCAGAAACACATGCAGACGCAAAAAAGAAAGAACGACGGAAAGAGAAAAAAGAAGCAGAATGATGAAAGTACGAGAACCAGTACGACGGCATCGTCAACAAAAAAATGTTAAAAATGACGAAAAAAAGCAAGACCCTATTACAATAAAAATGATCAATGTGACAAAAATAAGAGTTCTACGAGAAAAAGAAAAAGTGCGAAAAGAAAATCAAATTGAAGACTGTAGTGGGAAAACTGAAAACCCGGTTACAAAAATACAAAACAAGATTGAACAGAATGGAGAAAAAATTGCACATTCAATTGACACATTTTTAAATAAGCGAAAAATTGATAAGGATATTCGGGATAAATTGATTGCTGGTGAAGTTGTCGTTCAGAGACTGCGCGAAAAATATAGCAGTGGCAATTATAAAGTAAAGCACGCCATTAGAAAAATTGTATGCGGTAGAATAATCAAAAAGTATGACAAGCTAAAGCATTACATAATCATTATTCCTCGTATAAGTCCCTATTCTAGCGAACAAAATGAGAACGACTCGTCTGAAAGTTTTTTGAAGTACAATCGAAAAACTAATCAAGAAAAAGCACAAAAGTTACGCAATTCTGTTATCGAATTTTTTGAGCAAGATGAAAATAGTAGAATGTGGCCAGGAACTAGAGATTGTATTACGCGAAACGGAATCAAAAAGCAAAAAAGGTATTTGAATGCATCTCTAAAAGAGCTGCATACAAAATTTATAAATTCTTCTAATTCTATTGTAAAACTGAGTTACTCTAGTTTCATTGCCCTTCGCCCATTTTGGGTATTGAATCCTGTTGTTTCTGGAAGAGATACTTGTCTTTGTACGGCTCATGAAAACATAAAGCTTCTTATTCAGGCACTACATTCATGTCGCTTAATTAAAGAACATTCCATTGAAGAAGTTTTGAAATCAATGTGTTGCAAAGAAAAATCCGAAAAGTGTTTGAGAAGGTCATGCCCAAATTGTATTGACTTATCAATACAATATGATATCTCAAATAAGGAGCAGTATCTTACTATATCTGGATCACAAAACGAGAAAATCATATAAATGCAGTTACAAAAAAAAACAAATAACTGTTCAAAGAACAATAAAGGAACGCTTTTGTTCAAATGCGAGCGAAACGATACAATTGTTTGAAACAAAATTAATTCCCTTTTTGGAACATGTTTTTCGAATCGAGCATCAGTACATCGTTATTAAGGCTTTAAAACAAAAATTAGGAGCCAATGAAGGAATGCATCACATCGATTTCAGCGAGAATTACTCTTGCAAATATGCAAGAGAACTGCAAGTAGTTCATTTCGGAGCTTCTCGAGAACAGGTGACACTTCATACAGGCATGTTTTATACAAACAATTTTTCTCAGGGGTCCGCAAGTACTTCGCCAAATCTTCGACATGATCCTGCAGCAATAATAGCGCATTTGAAACCTGTATTGCAAAAATTATTTGAACAATTTCCCAAGATTGAAGTTTTACATTTCCTCAGTAATAGTCCAGCGACACAGTATCGGAATAAATTCATATTTTACTTGATCCCAGAATATCTTCCTCAGATATTTCCGCAAATATCAAGTATCGCTGACAACTACTCTGAATCTGGACATGGTAAAGGAACAGCTGATGGAATTGGTGCAGTTTTGAAAAGACTAGCCGATTCGAAGGTAGCTCAAGGCGAAGATATTAGTAACTTTGAAGCATGTGCTAATACAGTAAAGAATAACGTGAGCAAAATTTTGATTTTCACAATCTCCGATAGTAGTAGAGGAACGACCGGCCGAAATTAGTTCCCGCCGCCGCCACCAGGCGTCGCCACAGTCGCGGCGCTGTCGCAGCATGCGAGGTGGTGGATTCGTGAACTAATTCGCAGACTGATTCGTGGACTAATTCGCGGTCTGAGTCGCGGACTGACTCGCGGGCCGATTCGCGGATTGATTCGCATTTTTTATTTGCTGTTTAGTACGCGGGCTTATAATTCAAGACTTTCTCATTGGGAAATCTGACCATCACTAATGAGGTCATTTAGATGACGCAAGGACTTCGCGGACGGTCCCATTTAGTTTTCAAAGATTAATGCTGTAGCGTTATGCATATATCTTTCGATCTTTTAAATGTGCCCTGTTGGGAAATCTCTCTTTCAATATGGCGCACCGTTACCGACCTAATTCAGATGTTACATATCTTTTTTTTTTGATGAATTGAAAGCGTAGATTTCCATTAGTCTAAATACCAGTTTGAAGGTGTCTAGCGCAATCTCGTATATCGAGGACCTACTTTTTATATCTCACACAAATTTTAAAAACCTACAATGAGGGCGTTGACCTCTCCCTTGCTATGTTGTAAGTTCGAATTCACCTTTCAGAATTTTCTCTCGTCGGGGAAATCTATCCATCAATCTGACAGTCGTCTTGACAAACCGTTAGCGTAACTCAATGATCTCCAATAGTGACGAAACCGCTGAGTCCCTTCACACAAAACCGCTAAGACCATTTTAAAATTAATTTCAAAAAACCTCTAATCAAGTCTCAACGCGTTCAAAAGACCTAACACGTCGATCCCCTGATGCGCGGGACCCGGCAGGTCTATTTTTCCTACATCTCTCCTTCGAAAGCGCTCGTTCTAGTTTCCAATCATTGGGAAAACACATGTAACTTCGACCATCCTTGGGAAAACACATGTAAATTCCAAGCATATTAGATAATATGTCGGGACCTATGTCTCTCAAAGATGGTATACGAGTTGAGACGCGTATAAAAACCATTAGTGATTACGTCCCCCATTATCTCATTCAAACCGTGCTTTTTAGATTCATCACCAGGGCCGACGCCCGAGACGTGACGATGACCTACTAACGCTCGAGGCCTGACAGCTACGACAGGTGCATAAAAGACGCCATGCAAGTCTCAACGCGTTTCTAAGAAGGTTCACTCTTGAACCCATTGTTAAATATAACCATTTTAAATAATAACCAATTTTATTTTTTGGTACCATATCATGCAGGAAGGAAGATGAAGAAAATACAGAAGATGTTTTTAATAAATTTTATTTTCTTCACGCAAAAATTACACGCAGTCTGAGACATTCTTTATTTTACCTCCCTCGTTGAGTAATGTACTATTTTCACATTCATATTCATTCATACATTACATTAATTTTTTTGTTTACAATATTGTTATACATAAGAATATAAAAAAGCGACCACGTAAAATTTATATTTTCAATATCGTCAACTAATGCATCGCTTTCAATTTGACAACTGATGCAGTCTTTAATCATAGGCGGTTTACCATCTATCGTATCATAGCTTGATTGGAAATGTTTATAACATCGTCGACATTCACATATTTCAGGATGCATTTGCATAGCAGGTGGCAAGCAAGTCCATGCTTCTTCAATTTGTCGTTCAGCAAACATGCAGATGAAATCGATCGGTAGACATTCTATATCTTTTGTGTCCATCAATGCGAGACGTTTCACTTCGTAATAAATCCTTAATGAACTTTGAAGTGATGCAGGCTGTTCAAGTAGATTTCCCAATACCCAATTTTTAAGTATTTGTACATTTTCTTTAGTGCAAGTTCCATTTTCAGCGTTTAATATATCCTCCACCCAACATTTTTTATCGACTCCTTTTACATAAATTTTGTTGGCACATTTAACGATATCCTCCAAAGTCTCGTTTATAGCATCAAAGGGAATGTCGCGTCGCCAGATTGCCATGATAAGCCGTGGTAATTATGCATTAACCAGTTATTGACTCTTTTATAGTGTAACGGTAACCACACCCATTGATATGGTGGTTTAAACACACATGTCTCAATTTCACCGACGAAAATATTCATTATAGACATTTCCTTCGGTATGAAGCGATTACCAGGCCCGCGTAATCCCTGAACGTCTACAATATATTCCATTTCGTATGAAATTGATTCACTAGTGATTAAAGTATAAACGCATTTTATTCATTTACTGACTCATGCGCAATAATGGCAACCATAAAGGTCAGCTATTGCTACATCATAGTCGTTTCTCGGTGCCTATGTGGAAATACATCGCAGGCTAGGAACCGTATTGTGAAAATGAACGTGAAATTCTAATAATGACCGTTTCCTCCTGCGTTCTATTACCATCTCTCTCGCTATCACATAATTTTTGTTAGATCCATTAACTTTAGCATTATACCGGTTTCACGGTCATCGTCATCGCCGATTACCCGCCGATCATTTTCACCATATACTATTCCATGTATACAGGTTCAGACGCGGTTAAAGGCATTGCGCAATTTCATCAAAACATATACCAAGTGACACATTTTCTCTTTTCCAAATTTAGACAACCTCCACCAGAATAGAAAGGAAATGATCTCAGTTCCTACTACATTTCTAGTACCTAATACTGATTTGCTTGTCCCTGCATTAATTGACGCTTCATTCTCCCTCTCTCTCTCTCTCTCTCTCTCTCCCTCTCTCTCTCTCTCTGTATCTCTCCTTCTCACACACTCTTTGCCACTTCCACATATGGCGTGGTACCTCTAACTTATGGGTATACGTCGTACCTTTCTTTCTAGATCGTAGTATCTCTTCGTCAAATCCTATGAATCGTAAATCAAATCAGAGTGTAACAAAAACAGATAGTTTTCACGGTCACTAGATCGCTCTCGGTATCATTCGATGTTCCTCTTGAGATTAGGATAGACGGTCCCATACGTGTCCATTGTCTATATTTTGCGAGTTACGATACTCAGATGATGAAGAAGAAGTTGAACGCAATATTAAACCGTTTCAAGTTCTAGCACCAGTATGATGGTCACCACACTTTTGCAATTGAAGAAATCCTTTCCACGATATTCGATCTCGTTGAAATGTACATAGACGTATGAATACAATTTTCGATCCATTTATAATACAATTGAATGTGCCAAAGATCTCGAAATTTTAAATAAAAAATGTTGAATCATTAAGTTGACATCGTTTAAACAATTAATTTTTGTATGTATATTGAATCGCGATGTACTGCACTCTAAAAACAAATACTTGAAATCATCACATCTTAAAGTCAGTCCATGCATAAATCTTACATGGCCTTAGTCATCTTACCTACACTACATCTTTCTTTCTGTCAATGTAAAAACAAAACGAAAGTCGACAAAGCATTTATCATTATGATAATAACAAATTTGTTCACATTAGAACCGTGTATAATAGCCCACATAAGATGGCCTCATTCATAGCAAATGTGGCTTTTGAACTTTATTCTTTAATATTGTCGACCATTCGCGCTCTCTCTCTCTCTCTCTCTCTCTCTCTCTCTCTCTCTCTCATTAGCTACGCATTTCTTAAATCTATACGAATGTGCATAAAATACCCGTGCATAAAATCGAGTCGTGTGCACATTCTTGTGATGTAACATTCACACGTCTATGGAATGAAATTCATTCTGAAAACCCAACAAGTACAAGCGTAAATGTATTTTAGTACTAACTAACAGTATACCTCTTGATTCGAAATTGTATGTAGCCTAACCGACATGACTATTTAATTCCGTTTACAATAATGATTTGAATAATCACACTGCACGAAACGTTGTTATATTTGACAGATTTTGGTTACTTCCACATTGTAATCGTAATTAGTTAACTAACTCATTCACGTACAAATACTATTGTTATAGCTATTTTGTTAAATGTATTGGCATAAGGAGACTTTACTCCTATCCATCACACCTAGTGTAATAGAAAAAGACACAAGTCATTATATCAATAAATAATTTTCATAGTAATAAATTAACCTTTAAGAACTTATGTTTTCACACCATGCACTAAAATTTCATATTATTATTATTGATATTGAATCGTTTATAGAACTGATGTTTTCATACATTATCACTTAAAAAGGCTGCTACCGGATATGAAATAATAGATCAAACAAAAATTCAACATGAAGACATGCATAAATCTATTCTATTTAAATGTGCGTATGTGATTCCGTAAAACATTGGTCATTTTGAAAGGAAAAGTGAAATATTTTCAATGATCTGTCTGTAAAGCTTATATAGTTCTATCTTACTTCATGTTGCTTTTCGACAGTTGAAACACATTTACAATAATCATTGAATATTTTCTTACGTAAGGGAGTAAATATTCAACGATTTTGTCGTAAATAATGATAAAATTTAATATATACTATCATTATACAATTTAACTAAACAAGCTTAATTGTGGTGTTTTGGAAATGTTGGTGACAAAAGTATATGAATGTGCAATTAAATGATTCATTTAACACACGTATCTCTATCATTCATTTCAATTACATAATTTCTGCATATTATAACACGTACATTTTTCAATATTTGCAGACTGTATGTCACTATTTTCATTATCACGTTAAGACTAAAATATGCGTCAAAATTGACGGGCAAGACCCTCATTAACTGTAGGCATCTAGTACGTCGGAGCTTTGAAACACCTTTACAATATGGTGTATATTTTCTTAAATCTGAATGCATTCACGTTACTGGCGATAATAATGCTTCCTTAATTTCATCTTGACCAAAGTTGCGAACGCAACAAATTGAGATCAGTACCATTGCCAGTGTCTGAAATTTCTTACCCACGCTTATCACAGTTATTAATATGATTCTTTATAGGTCATAAGTTTACTGTCGACTAGATTCATAATAAACATATTGTTTAATGTAGATCGGTAAGTATCTAATTCCTTATATTACATTTAATTCCTCACAATATTCAATATGTACCATTCAAAGCGTCGTGTTTTATTTTTGATTATTGTATTTTGTAATATATCTGCTCGCACTCTCTATATTGCATTCATATTTTAAAGATAAATTGTAGCCACTCCAGATATTAACGAACACCTTACTAATAATGAATATCCACACTAATATTCTACATATACCAAAAACATCTAGCAAATAATCGAGATAATATTTTCACTTCAAATTTATTATTATACTTGAAATATTTCTCCGAGTCTAAACTTCTCTTACAAGTTTACTATGTTCTGCATCTTACTTATCTTATATTGGAAACGTTAGTTAACTAATATTTTATGTGTGAAATTTACATATTTTCCAATCCATATGTTTGAACACATTTATTCTCTAATGATTACTCTAAGTGTTTTCTTTCGACTCTGAGAGTACTGCAATCAAGTCTTATTTCATTCTGTGCACACTTAAACGTGTAGAATATACGAATAATATTTATTTTTGAAAGATACTTTCTGCTCAAGGCATTAATTAAACCATTACTCATAATTAATAATAATTTTATATACATTATTACTTTCCCAGTATTACATTATACTCTCACTGATATTCTTCTTCTAACATAATACATCTCAATCGTAGTATTCACTTTCAAAATTTGTAATTATTTTATGATCCCTCCCCCCCCCCTCTCCCTTTCCTCCCTCAATCATCAATTGAGTAACCGACAAAAATCATAATATTTAAGTATAATTTCACAATCGTGTCAGCAAACGTGCAGAAATTTATGATACCTTTTGTGTATGAGAGAGCAATAATGTAAGCGTCAAATAAATGATGTATGTATTACACAGAAACTGACCAACTCACACAATGTCGTAAACAAATAAAAGAATCAAATCTTCGACCGTCGAAATAACGGAAATTATGTCCTTTGATTGTCAGTCTTAATTATTAGTAAGGTGCTCGTTAATATCTGGAGTAGCTGCAATTTTTATCTTTAAAATATGAAATACACGATTACGCCATAGTCGAAAGGTATGTGCTATGGAAATATTGAAACTATATAAATGAAGTTAAGGAATATTAATAGTGTAAGGAATGTTAGCAGAGACGATACGAAATAAACTTATAATATAAGAAAGCTAATGAGATATAAATGGAAAATTCAAAATAATTTCAAATTTTGAAAGTGAATACTACGATTGAGATGTATTATGTTAGAAGAAGAATATCAGTGAGAGTATAATGTAATACTGGGAAAGTAATAATGTATATAAAATTATTATTAATTATGAGTAAGGGTTTAATTAATGCCTTGAGCCGAAAGTATCTTTAAAAAATAAATATTATTCGTATATTCTACACGTTTAAGTGTGCACAGAATGAAATAAGACTTGATTGCTGTACTCTCAGAGTCGAAAGAAAACCCTTAGAGTAATCATTAGAGAATAAATGTGTTCAAACATATGGATTGGAAAATATGTAAATTTCACACATAAAATATTAGTTAACTAACGTTTCCAATATAAGATAAGTAAGATGCAGAACATAGTAAACTTGTAAGAGAAGTTTAGACTCGGAGAAATATTTCAAGTATAATAATAAATTTGAAGTGAAAATATTATCTCGATTATTTGCTAGATGTTTTTGGTATATGTAGAATATTATTGTGGGTATTCATTATTAGTAAGGTGTTCGTTAATATCTGGAGTGGCTACAATTTATCTTTAAAATATGAATGCAATATAGAGAGTGCGAGCAGATATATTACAAAATACAATAATCAAAAATAAAACACGACGCTTTGAATGGTACATATTGAATATTGTGAGGAATTAAATGTAATATAAGGAATTAGATACTTACCGATCTACATTAAACAATATGTTTATTATGAATCTAGTCGACAGTAAACTTATGACCTATAAAGAATCATATTAATAACTGTGATAGGCGTGGGTAAGAAATTTCAGACACTGGCAATGGTACTGATCTCAATTTGTTGCGTTCGCAACTTTGGTCAAGATGAAATTAAGGAAGCATTATTATCGCCAGTAACGTGAATGCATTCAGATTTAACAAAATATACACCATATTGTAAAGGTGTTTCAAAGCTCCGACGTACTAGATGCCTACAGTTAATGAGGGTCTTGCCCGTCAATTTTGACGCATATTTTAGTCTTAACGTGATAATGAAAATACTGACATACAGTCTGCAAATATTGAAAAATGTACGTGTTATAATATGCAGAAATTATGTAATTGAAATGAATGATAGAGATACGTGTGTTAAATGAATCATTTAATTGCACATTCATATACTTTTGTCACCAACATTTCCAAAACACCACAATTAAGCTTGTTTAGTTAAATTGTATAATGATAGTATATATTAAATTTTATCATTATTTACGACAAAATCGTTGAATATTTACTCCCTTACGTAAGAAAAGTGTTTCAACTGTCAAAAAGCAACATGAAGTAAGATAGAAATTTCATTACGGCCCTGATCAGGCCCTGCTCAGGCTGCCTGATTATATTTCAGGCCCTTATCAAGCTACCCTATCAGGGCCTGATCAGAAACGTAACGATTATTTTGGTCCGGGCCTGACCAGGCATCCTGAAATAAGGCCCTGGTCAGGCCTCTATCAGGGCTTGATCAGGGCTTTATAAGGGCCTGATGAGGTACCTCTAAAGTTCGTTTAAACAATAATAATTAAATAAAATGAATCGAACAAATGTACGAGTCACTTTTATATACACATCATATTTAATGATATATATTTATTATATTATTAATCCAACATTTCATAAATGTGTCATTCGAATGATTATGTTAATTTTTATTTCTGAATTTAATTTTTAAACATTAAAAATGTTTTATATTATTTATATTTTATACTATACTTTTATATATCGCATCCTGTATTTACATTTTTCAATGCTCGCAAATAAATAAGAAAAAATTTTACCCCGACCGGGAATCGAACGCAGGTCTCTCGCTCACTAGGCTGGCGCCTTAACCACTACGCTACGCTCGCAATTGCAGCATTTTATAAAAAATTGTGTCTTCTATTAACCCATTAAGGCCCATACCTAGCACAACTCAGGTAGCGTCAAACCAACTATCGTCAATAAAATACCTGCCAAAAATCAAATACCCGTGTTTTTTTATTTATAAAAAATAATAGTTTATAACATTTTGTCAAGAAACAACTTCGACAATAGTGGTTCTTCATTAAATCTGGCGGTTTTAATCCAATTTAAGAGAAAAATTGAACCGAAAATAAGTATAATGTTTTGTTAAAAGTCGTGTTGTTAAAAATAATAAGCAAATAATATGATCGAAAATCAGCTTTGGCCCATGCTAATCACATGGCGGTTAGCGCCAAATTAACGACTGGACATAGGATATTTGATAAAAATAAAATATGTGTGTTTTCTTATTTATAATTATATAATTATTTATATTAATATTTTATAAACAATTTCGTCAAACACGGTTTTAGACAAAATCTATTTGCGGCAATCGATATTACGGATTAAATTATGTATCAAACGTATATCTATTATTGTTATTTATTCTATATAATAGTAATACAGTAATACATGTATGTTTTCACATAATTTATCCCGTAGAACCAAATGTCGCATTCATATTTCTCGTGAAACCTCTTTTAATGATGTTTATAACAAATTCTTATATGCAGCTGCATGTAAAGTTTGCTTTGCAATCCTCTGTTTGAACACGGTCAGGCAACAACTACGTTTGCCTGATAAGATGCAGGTTGTAGTCCTCTGGCGAGTGCATGGTCCGGCAGTATTAAGACCCACCTTATCAGGCGCGCATGACTGCTGCCTGTTTAGGGCCTGATCCGGGAGTGACAATGGACACCTTATCAGGCGCGCCTGATTGCAGCCTGGTCAGGGCCTGATCCGGAAGTGACAAGGCACATTATCAGGCGCGCCTGATTTCTGCCTGTTCAGGGCCTGATCCGGGAGTGATAAGGCACACCTTACCAGAGGCGCCTGATTTCTGCCTGTTCAGTGCCTGATCCGGGAGTGATAAGGCACACCTTATCAGGCGGGCCTGATTGATGCCTGGTCAGGCCCTGCTAAGTTTTCAGGCAGCCTGAACAGATTTCTGCTCGGGTATATAAGCTTTACAGACAGATCATTGAAAATTTTTCACTTTTCCTTTCAAAATGACCAATGTTTTACGGAATCACATACGCACATTTAAATAGAATTAATTTATGCATGTCTTCATGTTCAATTTTTGTTTGATCTTTTATTTCATATACGGTAGCAGCCTTTTTAAGTGATAATGTATGAAAACATCAGTTCTATAAACGATTCAATATCAATAATAATAATATGAAATTTTAGTGCATGGTGTGATAACATAAGTTCTTAAAGGTTAATTTATTACTATGCAAATTATTTATTGATATAATGACTTGTGTCGTTTTCTATTACACTAGGTGTGATGGATAGGAATAAAGTCTCCTTATGCCAATACATTTAACAAAATCGCTATAACAATAGTATTTGTACGTGAATGACTCAGTTAACTAATTACGATTACAATGTGGAAGTAACAAAAATCTGTCAAATATAACCAAGTTTCGTGCAGTGTGATTATTCAAATCATTATTGTAAACGGAATTAAATAGTCATGTCGGTTAAGCTACATACAATTTCGAATCAAGAGGTATACTGTTAGTTAGTACTAAAATACATTTACGCTTGTACTTGTTGGGGTTTCAGAATGAATTTCATTCCATAGACGTGTGAATGTTACATCACAAGAATGTGCACACGACTCGATTTTATGCATGGGTATTCGTATAGATTTAAGAAATGCGTAGCTAATAAGAGATTGATTGATTGATTGATTGATTGTCTTTATTATGGCTTGAGGTATTACCTCTTAGGCCAACCAATATAGAGCATACATACAGATAACTAAAACTAAAACTAAGCTTAATATAACAAGGCATACTAACAGATGCATATAAAAGCGCAATACTAGTTCTATAACAAAGTAGATATAAAATAGATAGATAATAATAATAGTCGAGCGATTACAACGTAGGGTAGGGTACACGCATACCAGAAGTAAAAGTGGACTAAAATACTAATGTTAAATACTAAAAATACTAATACTAATACTAATAATACTAATACTAAAATATAAAATACAAAATAATTACACTGAAGTCCGACTTAATAGGAATTTTTTTAGTTTTACTTTAAACAAATGCACATTTTCACTTGCGCGAATTTCGACTGGAAGTTCATTCCATAACCGGGTAGAAGTGACAATAAAAGAGTTGGAATAGGATTCTAGCCGATGTTTCGGTACTCGAAGTTGTTGCATAGAGCCGGGTCGAAGAGCCCTGGATGTAGATTCTTCACGCCACTGATAACGTTCATAAAGATAGTGGGGTACGTGGGTCTTAATAGTCTTATAGGTGACGATACCAATGTAGTATAACCTACGCGATTTGGTGTTGAGCCAGCCAAGCTTATTACCATATGGGGTAATGTGCTCATCGCGCCGTACATCGAAGATGAAACGAATGCCCGCATTAAACATTCGTTCCACCCTGATTTTTTGAGTTACATTGATGTCGTTGTAAACTGCGCAGCAGTAATCGAAATAGGGTAAAATCAACGAGGAAACAAGGGTTTGCCTAACATCAGTTGGTAGTTGAGCACGGTTATTACGTAGTTGACGTAGAGTGGAGAAGACTTTATTGGACATTTGTATAAGATGGTACTTCCACGAGAGCGTTCCTATTCGCCCATTGACAGAAGCGAGTGATATCGGATGTTACCTTTGCAATGGCGATGTCAAGTTCTGAAACACGACATTTAAGAAAAATTTGGGTGTCGTCAGCGAAAATCATATGATCACTATGATGGAGAACCCCAGGTAGATCGTTAATAAAAACTGAAAACAACAAAGGTCCTAATACAGAACCTTGGGGCACTCCAGCACCCACTGGAAGCCACGACGATCTAGTGCCATCCACCCCTGTGGCAGCCTGAGATCGACACGAGAGGTAAGACGCAAACCACCGAATAGCAGTATCCGATAAATTAGCCATTTTTAGTTTCTGCAGCAAAAGCCTATGACTAATAGTACCGAACGCACGGCTAAAGTTAAAGAGGATAACAATAGTTATTATGCGATTGTCTATTGCCTGCCTGCAAAATTCAGATACATATAATAGTGATGTTTGCGTGCTGTAGTCTTTACGGAAACCCGATTGGCGAGAATCAAACCAATTATTGTTATTCAGGAACCCAAGTAGCTGATTGAAAACAATACGTTCTAGTATGTTAGAGAGAGCAGGAACAATAGCAATAAGTGGGTAATGAGCAGGAGAAACAGGGTTAGTAATTTTGCTAATGGGTATCATCAATGATTTTTTTCAATCAGCAGGAAAGATGGATAAATTAAGCGATTCATTGAAGAGATGAACTATGTGAGGGGCAATGACGGAATGATTTGATGTAAAAACTAATAGGTATCGAATCAGAGCCACATGCCTCCGACTTTGCTTCCGACAAACGAGCAGCTACGTCCTCGATGGTGACATTAGCGACAAAAAATCTACTATCGTTAAAATCTCCGTGATAAAAGTCTTCATCGAAATTTAGGTCGGAAAGATCAGTGTAAGGAGAAACAGAAGCTGTGTGAAAGGAATTGAGTTCATCCAAAGTGCAACACAACGGTTTAACAGCTTTATTGGAACCCACCAGTTCAAGGTTGCGCAACTCCCTCCACATGGTCTTAGCATCCCGAATATTAGTAAATTTGTTTCGATAGTAGTTTGATCTCGCTAATACCCATGCCTGCTTATTAGCCTTATTAGCAGAAATGAGTCTAATTCTTAATGAGGGGTCCCTGATCCTGCGATAAGCACATAAAAGGCTCTCGTATTTAAGTCTAAGTAGCTGAGGTGAAATCCAAGGGGAAAGCTTGTGAGTCGGTGTAAAGGTGTGCTTAGGGGCGTGCTTATCAAAGGTTTGCAATAGACGATGACTAAGCGTATTGGTGAGTAAGTTCACGTTATTCAGTGGAGAAACAGAATTAAAAATATTCCAATCATAGCTACTCAGGTCCCTATGCAAACTCGATACATCGAACGAGCAATAGTCTCTACATGTGATTTGTGTCGGCTTTGCTTTCGGTGTTCCAATCTTACATTCGATATCTATGAGATCATGGCCACAGATAAAAGGTAAATTGGCTTGGCTATGTCCTAGGACATCTGTGAGGCTATCGACAAGGCAGTGGTCAATCCATGTATCAGTTCGGGTCGTATGATTAGTAGGATGATATGGCACGATTTGAAGAACATTGGCTACGGCAAACTGCTGCAAATATGTAGATTTAAAATTAGCACGATTTAAGTCAACATTGAAATCACCCATAATAATGATTCGATCATAATTACAGCTATGTTTTTGCAGTACAGATTCAAATAGTTCGAGAAGAGCTTTCTTCGGTGGTCGATAAATAACCGCAAGTAGCACTCTGAGGTTCGTAGTAGCGCTGTGACCGACTTGAACAAGCATAAACTCGAGGGGGTTAACGGAAGAGCATTCAGATTTTTCCAAGATTTTGTAATTTAGAGCGGTATGAATATACATAGCAACACCTCCACCGAGCTTATACTTGCGGTCATTGCGAATCAAGTGATAGTTAAGCAAAGAAAAATAGGAGTCAACAGTTTTAGTATTAAACCAGGTTTCAGAAAGAATAATAATATGATGAAAATTTTCGGTGAATTAAGATTTGAAAAAAGAAAATTTATTAGCAGAGCCGAGAGATTGAACATTAATATGACATACTTTTAGATTAATATAGTTAGAGTTTACTGGAATTATTGAATTAATTAAAGCCTGGTTGCTTTCGGACGTCGATGCAGCCGTTTCACTATTTTCGCGAACACTAAGAGTGTCACATGCCAAACGTCAATCGCCAATTCTTCGAAGATCTTCCTCGCAAGTAATGTCGATGGCGTTAGCGCCGCTAGTTGGTCGAAAGCGTACAATGCCGTGATAGGTGTAAACATACTTATGCGGATGGTCCTTCACTAACGCACGTGTGAGAGAGAGTGAGAGAGAGAGAGAGAATTGTCGACAATATTAAAGAATAAAGTTCAAAAGTCACATTTGCTATGAATAAGGCCATCTTATGTGGGCTATTATACACGGTTCTAATGTGAACAAATTTGTTATTATCATAATGATAAATACTTTGTCGACTTTCGTTTTGTTTTTACATTGACAGAAAGAAAGATGTAGTGTAGATAAGATGACTAAGACCATGTAAGATTTATGCATGGACTGACTTTAAGATGTGATGATTTCAAGTATTTGTTTTTAGAGTGCCGTGAAAACTATTTGTTTTTGTTACACTCTGATTTGATTTCCGATTCATAGGATTTGACGAAGAGATACTACGATCTAGAGAGAAAGGTACGACGTATACCCATAAGTTCGAGGTACCACGCCATATGTGGAAGTGGCAAAGAGTGTGTGAGAAGGAGAGATACAGAGAGAGAGAGAGAGAGAGAGAGAGAGAGAGAGAGAGAGAGAGAGAGAGAGAGAGGGAGACTGAAGCGTCAATTAATGCAGGGACAAGCAAATCAGTATTAGGTACTAGAAATGTAGTATATTGCCGACGTGCAACGATTCCCCGGATCTGGTAATCAGTTTATATCGAAGGAAATGTGCATTATGGATATTTCCGACAGTGATGTAGTAAAGTACGTTTTGAATTTAAAACAATTGGTTAATGCACAATTATCATGGTCTACGATTGGAATCAGGCGATATACCCTTTGATGCAATCAACGAAACGTCGGAAGACATCGTTACATGTGCTCACAAGATACACATAAAAGGCGCAGACAAAAAAAAAGATAGAGGTTGCAGGAAATTTTAGATGCTGACAATGCTGTTGACCTAGATATATTGGCCCGTCCATCTCTACTGAAACTCATAGGATATGCTTAAAAATTGGACACTGGAAAATCTTCAAGACCATCCTGCATCTCTTCAAAGGTCAATGAGAATTTTCTATGAAGTGAAACGTCTGGCATTAATGGAAACAAAAGACATCGAGTGTCTACCTATAAATTTCATCTCAACGTTTGCAGAACGTGAAATTGAAGAAGCATGATCATGTCTACCTCTGACATTGCAAATGGATTCAGAATTACGTGAATGTCGTCGATAAACATTTTGAAACGAGTGATGATACCGTAGGTAGGCAACCGCCGATGATTAAAGACTATGCAAAGTCTTAATTTCAGAGGGATGTCTAGTAATGGCAATATAGGTATTTTAAAAATAGCGAGATTGCTTTCGCTTTGCAGTAGATGCGCGCTAATATTTAACAATTTCACTTTCATATTCTTTTGCATGGCGATAATAAGGTTAATTGTCAACTGGATTCAATTTTCAAGAACCTCATATTCAATTGTAATCGCTCCATAGCCACTCATATCAGGAAGTGTCTGATGGTAGCCTAGGTTGAATGTATGCATTTCAGATGCACCCGCATATTTCATTCGGCGAAACGCAGATTCTGCAATCTCTTTAAACATACCAAAAGATGGCAGCATTATCATTTCCTTTAACTTTTTACTTAAAAGACACAAAACTGTGCGTAAAAATAGAAAGAAACTGTTGAATTTTACACGGTTCTCTTAGATTTTTACATCGTCATTTCGATCTTCTTATTCTCAGAAATTTTAAAAGTGGGAAATATTAAATGAAGGTTAATTAATTATATTAGAAGCAAGTCGATACTCGTATGTGTTCGTCACTTGTGGGAAGTCAGATTCATTGTTACCGTATAGTAAAGTCTACGGATAATTAACAGGTCGAAACTTGTATGGCGATGTTTAAGATGTGGTAAATAGTACACACACACACATTAAAAAATGAATTGATGAACCTAATTAATTACATTATCCACGTGTCCAAACTCGTATAGCTATGGTTCGAACGTCATGAAAACACGTAAATACCGTGAATAGATAAATGCATAGGGAATAAGCGTGTCATCCTCTCTTTCTAATTACTGCTAGCTTCTTTCATCATTTCTATATTATACATTTTAATGCACGCTATTCGGATTATGTGAAATTTATTACTATCTAAATATTATTATTATAAATTTTTTATTTATTTATTTATGCTACCTTTGTTAACGAAGGGGTGAGTTGGCCTACAGGTGGCCCGCCAGGTTATTCCTTGATAAAATACGGAACTGAGATCATCTCCTTTCTATTATGGCGGAGGTTGTCTAAATTTGGAAAAGAGAAAATGTGTCACTTGGTATATGTTTTGATGAAATTGCGCAATGACTTTAAACGCGTCTGAACCTGTATACATGGAAAATATATGGTGAAAATGATCGGCGGGTAATCGGCGATGACGATGACCGTGATAACGGTATAGTGCTAAAGTTAATAGATATAAAAAAGAGTATGCGAGAGCGAGAGAGATGGTAGTAGAACACAGGAGGAAAAGGTCATTATTAGAACTTTACGTTCACTTTCACAATACCGTTCCTAGTCTACGATGTATTTCCACACAGGCACCGAGAAGCGGCTATGATGTAGCAATAGCTGACCTTTATGGTAGCCATTATTGCACATGCGTCAAAATGAATAAAATGCGTTTATACTTTAATCGCTAGTGAATCAGTTTCATACGAAATGGAATATATTGTAGACGTTCAGGGATTCCGCGTGCCTGGTAGTCGCTTCATACCGAAGAAAATGTCTATAATGAATATTTTCGTCGGTGAAATTGAGACATGTGTGTTTAAACCACGGTGTGGTTACCGTTACACTATAAAAGAGTCAATAACTGGTTAATGCATAATTACCACGGCTTACCATGGCAATCTGGCGACGCAACATTCCCTTTGATTCTATAAACGAGACTTTGCAGGATATCGTTAAATGTGCCAACAAAATTTATGTAAAAGGAGTCGACAAAAAATGTTGGTTGGAGGATATATGAAACGCTGAAAATGTTATTGATCTCGACGTTTTGGACTGTCCATCTCTGACAAAACTGAAGCAACAGCAGCAATATGAATTGATGGAGAATTGTGAAAATAATTCGCTTAATGGAACTTGCACTAAAGAAAATGTACAAATACTTAAAAATTGGGTATTGGGAAATCTACTTGAACAGCCTGCATCACTTCAACATTCATTAAGGATTTATTACGAAGTGAAACGTCCACTCGTCGTAAAGTTCCAATTCAATCTTAGCAAATATCAATTTCCATCATTGTTTTTTCCATTTTAATGTAAGTTAAAGTAATGTAAATTACTTTAATTTACAAATTAAAAATGGCTCAAATGTTCGTTGAGAGTGGAAATAGCAACGCACATATACACATACAGTTGCAGCGATAGAGTTGTCAATGTCGGAAGAATCTACCGAAGAGGATAAATAAACGAAGGAAGACAAAGAAATCGTCCACAGAAAGATTCCACAGAAATTGGTAACGGCTATAAAAGAAGTAGAAATTCGGCCAAAATTTGTTAAACGTCCAAAGAAGTATCCACGACCGTTTAGCAAAGATCCGAGCTGGAATATATTCCATAAGCTGGAATGATTAAAACTCCTATATTTTGATGGCATCGCAATTTTCTGTTTTTCATAAAGTAGTGTCATACTTATTTCGTTTCGGCAGTCTATATAGGCGACATTATTGGTTTGAATTTGACAAAAAAAAACATTCAATATCTTCCTAATTTGTGACTTCCTCGTGGCACAGCTTTCAGAAAGAGAGCGGGTAAGTATTTAAATGATGAAAGACAAAGATCGTATGATCAAGTGAAGACACTCTTCAATTATACTTTTCGTAATCAAGCAACTGTATTTCAAAAGGAATGGTTGAACGTACAATTATTATATAATTAATATATACATAATTAGGCGTTTCTGGAAGACCGAAAAGTGAAACCACAGAAGAGAAGGCATTGGAAGTTACACAAGCTTTCATAGAGAATCTAAGACTTTATTCAAGAATTAAATGATGATGTTTACGATCGCCGTAATGAATTTTGTGACATGATGATGACACGGATAGACCAGCAGCCTGATTTCTTGTTCCATATCGTTTTTTCAGATGAAGCAACCTTTACAGTCATCGGCGACGTGAACCGTCAAAATTGTCGTTTGTGGACCGATGAGAACCCTGATTAGGCTCTTGACGCACACACGCAAAATCCTAAACAGAATGTGTGGGCCGGAATTTACAATAATACTTTAATTGGGCCATTTTTTATAGATGGCAATTTGAATGCAGTTGTTTATGCAGAAATGCTAAGAAATCAAGGAATGCCATTTATAACTGACAAAGCCGGTGACGATTTCGATAATGTTTGGCTTCAACAAGATGGAGCCCCACCGCATTACGGTGTAGCGATACGAAACTATCTCAAAGAGATATTTCCAAATCTATGGATTGATACAAGAGGAGCTATTGAGTGGCCAGCAAGGTCACCCGATTTAACGCCGCTCGATTATTTCCTTTGGGGCTATCTAAAAAGTCAAGTTTATTACACAAAACCCAATAACCTGGAAGATCTTCAACAAAGGATTGGACGAGAAGCGGCACTTATTTCTCCGAATACTATTAGAAAAGCTGTGGAGAATTTCTACACACGTTTAGGATATTGCCAAATAGTAAACGGATACCACTTTGAGCATAAATTATGAATAGCCTAATCGGAAATAACCTTCCAGGTATTGTTCAAGGTCAAATTCAATATTCCCATTAAATATCCAGGGAAAAATCCTTCAACTTTTGTCTGAAACATTTTACCAAAAAATGCACTCCTGCTGAGATATTTCGCCGTCCCGGGACTTTTGGCGGACCCTGTATATACAGGGTGTACGAGCGATTGCGCATATGGGATATAACACAAGATTGCTAATTTTTGTCTAAGGATAACGGTACAATAAATAATTTCCTGCAATATATGGTTCCTTTGTAAATTGAATTTGAAAATGTTTTTACTTTGGAGTAACTCCACGAGACTATTGGAGAACAGAAGAAGGTCGACCAGCTGCTTACCTTCGAATACATGACTCAATGACAGTTGAAAATACGGATTGCTACGGCTTAGTTAAATGTTTACAGATAGTTAAATGTTTTGAATATGTATTTCTTAGGGGTGAATATAGTAAGAAGTTTCGAACATATCAAAAAAATTCCAAATTTTAAATGACACACGAATAATCGAAATGCATATCATGCAAATACAGAATAAGTAATTGATTCCACTGAAAGAATAATTTGGTGTTGCGCAGAGCACACATTTAGGTTTTTGTCAAGGTATTATACCTCGTTCCAATTTCGTATAAATTATTATGTAGTTCTCCATCCAATTTTTCTTCAGCCTAATAGTTAAACTATGACACATTTCAATCTTTATTCCCAAGGCAATCAATAAATTTAAGGTTCTAATATTCGTAATAAAGTCCGTGTTAATCCCTCAAAATCGGAGATGCTCATATTATTACGTTACTACGTTATTCTTACTACGTTATTATTCAATCTTAAATCCGAAGGAACTCATGAATTTCATTTTGAGCTTCTTATTAGTTATAGTAAAGAGGGAACTAATCGCCTACATTAGAGACTACACCAAACATTCGATAAATTTTTCAAATAATTGATCCATTATGTTATTATTCAATATTGCCTCCGAAAGAACTTAGGAAGTGGATTTTGAGTTTTTTTCGCAGTATTTTTACGTGCCCATAAAGCAGTAGAAAAGGGTACGATTGTCGCCCGTCAGGCTTTCTTTTGGAAGACCGCGAATTTTTTTACAGGTTTAATAAAAAGTACTGTAGATATCCCTGTCAGAAACAGATTGCATACACTCCGGGAATGTTAGGGATCCACGGGAGATAAACAATCCAACTTGCCTTAAGTATTTTCATTAATTTTTAAAAAATTCAGTTACCTTTTCCTAATAATATGATTCTATCTAACACGCGATAATTAATCAAAATTTCGATTCGGCAGCGAGATTGTAAATTAAATATTTTTCCCGTTTTTCGTGCTTTTTTAATTTTTTCAAAACTTGGATTTATCTGGTTTTCACATTACCACAGAAATAGTCTTTCCCCATATTTAACCTCTTTAACTACATGTAACGAACGGAATTCTATCATCAATTGTTTCACTTCAGAATGTAACAGGTCTCTTAACCTCTCCGTGATTAGTAGTGTTTGCTTAGTACGTTATCACTTAACATTCTTATTGTACCGAACAATTTTCGTAGTATATTTTCCATTTTTTCGCTGTGTCAATTTATTATATTACTTGTTTGATACCTTTATCGCGATATCTATCCGAATGAAGATCTTTATTCGGATGCAAATATGATAACTCGAGCAGTTGGTCGGGCCGATTTTGGTTCGTTGGTGCCGAATCGCATCGATGTTGGTAATAATAATCGCATCCTGAATAATGACGAGGAGAAAATTTAGGAGCATTTTGACCAGAATCCGACCACTAGTCCTCGCCGAGCCGCCTAACAACTGCGTATTCGCAGCCACAGCACTGCTAACAAGTGTTAAAAGAAAATGAACGACATCCTTATCATTATCAGTTGGTCGAAGAATTGTTACCGGGAGATAATATTAAACGAATTCTATTTTGTGAAGAATTACGTCAACGGACTGAGGAAGAGGATACTTTTCATGAGAGGATATTGTGGACAGATGAATGTTACTTTACAATCGAGGGGATTTTTAATTATAAAATTTTTCTTCACCGGGCACATGTGAATCCGCATGTGATCAAAGCTAACAAGTCTTAACATAAATATTCCGTAAATATTTGGGCCGGAATGACTGTCAGTCACGTCGTAAGTATTGATTTTTTAAATGATACTTTCATTAGTACAAAGACATTTTGTGAAATCAATATTTTTTCCTATTATCGTGCGCAAAGTTCGTACTTTGCGCACGCATTTCCGTGCGCTAAGTGCCCCGTTACTGATATTGAAGTTTTGCGTGCGGTAAAGTAGCGCTATAGGTATACAGACATGTAGAAGAGACCTGTCCAAACTTTCATTTGTTTTACTTTCAATCGCTGTTTTTCAGTACGGAAAACGATAGGTATAGGTGAATTCTATCTAAAATAGTAATTTAATTGAAAATGTACCCGAAAACACGAATGCGAATGAATATTTAAATTCATTAAAATTTATATAAAATATTAATAACAATTAATAGTAATAACGATAATAAATAATGTGTTACATAGATATTTATAAATTTAGTCTATTTATTTCAAAAGCATTTACAAATACTGCTTTCGGTCGGGGGGGCTCTGCCCCCCCCCCCCCATCTCCACCGCCCATGCACCGCCACTTTAAATGTTGTATGTAGGTGTCGAACTTTGCGCACTTAATAGGAAAAATAGTATACGTAATATACTATTTTATAAATTTGTTTGATTGAAAAGGCATAAAATACACAAATAAACTTTTAATTTATAGTTTCTAGCGATATTAAAATTGTTTTTAAAAGAATGTTATAGCTGTAAGATTTAAAATGTAATTATTAACGGCGCTATTACCCAGGTAGAAATTTCGGTGGTCTGCCGGAGTTCACCACCGGCGGAGTATGGACCAGCCCTATGACATTGTATACTGAATGCGGCGTAAAATGGTGTCCCAGAATTGTGAGTCTAGGGTTATCAAAAATTTACATATTTATACCAATAAAATTTGAAAATATACATAAAAACTAATGTAGTTGATATTATTGAAGTCCTACAGTGTCCCTATTCTTCTTTTACATAGCACTTTCATCCTGCATTGGTATATATCAACCGATGGCGCTGCAAACGTGGCGGCCGCGGGAATTTGAACAATTCAAACTGCCGTTCTCGCAATTTGGAGAGGTTTGTAATCGTAATAAATATTTTGTAAAAATGCCGAATCGCTGTTTAGCACCTGGCTGTACTTCGGGGTATGATTAAAATTCAATTAAATTGTGTATAATTAATCGACCGACGATATTTAAAAATAATAAATTCTCGAATTCATCGTGATGCGGTCAAATATGCGGTCATTATTTTATTTAAGGAGAGCCGACCCGCGAATAGGCTAAAAATGTCATTAAAGCGGGGGATAATTCCTTTCCTTTTTTTTTATTATTTTATTTAAAAGATACGTCTCGGTGAACTGATGTGCCACCCTCGTAAGTCATCCATTACTAAATGATTCTGTTTAATAAAATTACATAAAACTTTTTAAAAATAAATTGTTACAATGAGGACACAAAAATATAAAAGAAAAAAGTTTTTAATTTAGAAACAGCAGAACATTTTTTTAATTGAAACATAAAGAAATGTTTTTATATGATTTACCTACAAGTTTTGTGTGGAGAAATCTTGTTAAAAAAACTGTATATTAATATATATCACTGTGTGTTAATCGTGAAAGTGCATTCTCGCTCAATGGTCGGCGAGTACATGACACGTTGAATGTAACGGGTAAGCAAATCGAACGAAATTATTAATTAGTTTTCAGAATTAGGCTGTTGTATGTAACTTTGAATTAATATGAAAAATTCAAAAGTTATACACTTTTATGCTGATGAAAGATATGGTAAAAGGGAAAAAAGGACGGAAATTTAGTACGGAAAACGATAATTGTAGGTTAATTCTATCTAAAATAATAATGTAATTGAAAATGTACCCGTAAACGGGAATGGGAATGATAATTTCAATTTATTAAAATTTGTTCAAATTATTAATTGCACTGTAACAATTAATATTAATAACAATTAACAGTATTAACGATAATAAATAATGTATTATATATATATTTCTAAATTTAGTCTATTTATTACAAAAGCATTTATAAATACTGTTTTAGGTCGAGGGCGGAGGGGGGGGGGGGCAATGCCCCCGAACCCTCCTTCTCTACCGCCCTTGCACCACCGCGTTAAATTTTGTATATAGGTGTCGAACACTTAAAAGGAAAAATAGTATACGATACTCTAAAAACTGATAAATACACTAGTGCAGTCAAATCGTCGGAAAAAAGGCACCAACCTTCCAAAAAATCACCCTGTCCATTTTTTTTTATTTCCTGTTGAAGGTCGATAACTGAAACTAAGTTTAAGTTTGCGGGATAGATGGAGCCACCGTCGCGCCGGCTTGTTTGAAAACATCTGCTTATCATTTTTTTAAAATATCTCGTTTTAGATGAGTCGTACGCTAAAAATATATTCAGAATTAAATTCTCTACAATTTTTGTTTAAAACTTTTTTTCGTAAAATTAATATTTAAAAAAATTAGGAGCTAAAAAGTAAAAAATGCGTGTTTCTGAAATTGCTTTTCCGAATTATCTTGCTCCGGCGTCCTTTTCTGGTAAAAACAGTTATTTTCAAAGTTGTAGAGCACAAAATTCTGTATATTTTCAAAAAAAAATTTGTTGAAATCGGATAATATTTGTCTGAGAAATTCCAGGCAAAAGATGTCTTGTCCAGTTAAAGTGTCGGGAATAGGCTCTAAAACTTTAAAATAAAATTACCCGTACCATTTCCTTTTCTTTTTCTGTAAGAAATTATTAACTGATTAAATATTTGTCGAGATGAGCGCACCACCGTCATGCTGTCATTGATTTTGCAAATTATCTCGCTTTGGTGCCGTTTTCTGGTAAAAGCAGTTATTTTCGCACAATTTTTTCATTACCGAAGGGTTTCTCGCAAACGAAACAAATATTCATTTTCGCTAATTCTGCGCAAAGTAAAATAGAACACATAAGTGATCTGTGATATAATCAGTAGTATAAAATCCCTTCTTATATACACTGAGGGAAAGGATTGTTTACTATAAAGAAGGCTTCTTAATATTTAAGAAATCGTAGATTTAAATATGACGAATCGAATAATTTTTTAAGTATGAAATAATTATTCATTTCATATAAAGCTAACATTTCTTTAGTGCAAACAATATTCATTTTCTATCTTAAGAAATATCTATTAAATACAACCAAACATTTCTTAATAGTTAAGAAACCGTTTGTATACTATACGTTTGTAGCTGTAAAGTAATGATTTCTTAATAGTTACTGAATATAATGGAGGGAGTCGCAATGCATCGTAACATAACCTGAAATGACAACACAGATGTTTTATTTGGGTTTTTAAGAACGATTGAGTGCCATTGAAATTCGGAGGTTGTTATTGTGAAAATAAATAAACTAAAGATATTATTTATACGTTGTCTTAGTTATGCGCGTTTTATAAACAAATGCATAGTATAAGAGACATGTCCCATGTCTTATTTGTTAATTTGCGCAGCTGCCGAGTTCAAAGTATACATTTCTTAACTATTAACAAATGGTCAATTCTGATGTAAGAAATAAAATGCTAATATTAAATGAATCGCCTTTAATATTACAATAACATTTTTACATTAAAAGAACGATTTCAAATTTTCAATTGAATGATATTTCTTTACAACAAATAATACTTTTTCTCAGTGTACTAACCCAAGTTTCACTTCATTTGCGAGAAACAAATCAAGCGTTCTATTTTATAAAATAGTTGAATAGCGCCGTGAAAAGGACATTTGACCCATTCGCCGATTCCTCAATTTGAAACAGTAAAAACTACTTTAAATGGTGACCGGAATTTATTTCCCTGGAAAAAATTCCCCGGAATTAATTTCCCCGTAATTATTCCTCCGGAAAAAATTTCCCCTGGAAAAAATTTCCCCGGAATAAATTTCCCCGAATATCGAAGGGTCTTACGAAGAGGATGCATTTCAAAATTTATTGTTAAAAATGGTTCATTTTTGGGTTAATTTATAGCGATTTTTATAAAGTCCGCGAAGTAGCTCTCCTAGTGCGTACATCAATTATCCACGCATTAACGACTTTTTAAGCAGGTTAAGGGGGGGGGGGGCGAGGTTCATTACAAGTTAGGTTAGGATAGTTATTCCAGGGGAATTTATTCCGGGGAAATTTATTCCGGGGAAATTTTTTCCAGGGGAAATTTTTTCCAGGGGAAATTTTTTCCGGGGAAATTTTTTCCGAGGAATTATTTCCGGGGGAATAAAGTCCGGGAACCCTTTAAATCATTGAATATTTACTCGTTATCATTTAAGATAAACCACTAATCATTTTAAATTAGAATAATTACAGATTTGGCTATATGCGCATTGTTTTGAATTAAAAGAGCGGCACTTTTTTCGCGCATTTCTCTTATGCATTTGTATCGAAAAACACTATTTTCAAATAGTATAAAAGTAGTGGAGCGAGATAATTTACAAAAACAATGACAGCTTGACGGTGGAGCGCTCTATCTCGAAAAATGTTTAATCAGTTAATAATTTCTTACAGAAAAAGGAAAGGAAATGGTACGAGTAATTTTATTTTAACCCTTAGTTCCGGCAGCTATTGTAATAAATTTTCCTCCTACTACCTGCGTCAATTGAAATGTGGCGTTTGAAAATGCTTACAGCTGTGCAATTTATAAAGTATCATCTCCATTGGCCGGCGTGATCGAAAACGACCCCGGAGTCGTAACTAAGGGTTAAAGTTATAGAACCTTTACCCGACACTTTTACTGGACACGACATGTTTTGCCAGGCTTTTCTCAGTCAAATATTGATTTCAATAAATTTGTTTTTAAATTATACAGAATTTTGTGCTCTACAACTTTGAAAATAACTGTTTTAATCAGAAAAGGACGCCGGAGCGAAATAATTCGAAAAAACAATTTCAGAAACACGCATTTTTTAATTTTTAGCTCCGAATTTTTTTAAATATTATTTTTACGAAAAAAAGTTTCAAACAAAAATTGTAGAGAATTTAATTCTGAACAAAATTTATACAACATATTTTTAGTGTACGACTCATCTAAAGCGAGATATTTTTAAAAGATGATAAACAGACGTTTTTCAACATGGCGGAGCGACGGTGGCTCCATCTGTTCCGCAAACTTAAACTTAGATTCAGTTATCGACCTTCTACAGAAAATTAAAAAAAATGGACAGGATGATGAGCTGTAACCGTACTTCGACAGGAATTTCGAGTTACAGCGTTCCGAACGCGATCTATCGGCACCAGTTGTATTATCGAGATGCCGAGCAACGAACGAGTAATGCGCGCCCTTCACGATACAAAGTCCCGCCCGTAAGGTTTGTAATTTTTTTGCGTGTACGTCTCCCGTCGGAAAATCGTATGACGTTATCGCATAGAATAGATGGCAAACATTTTTCAAAATAACATTAGTCTACATCCTAATTGTACGTTCAACGCCACGTTTTTTTGTATATTCTAATCTTCGAAACTCGACAATCCCGTTGAAAATGTTTTATATTTATATATTTTTAAGATATTAATTTTAATGTTTTGTTGTATAGGAAAATGTTTTATGCAGATTCAATTTATTGTCTGTCGTTTTTCTCATTGAAGGGTGTTTTCGCCATTATTTTTACCTCTTTATATTTTAATTTTCAGCTATGGTTTTCTTCATCATTTTCGGCCTAAAAACATGCAGAGTGGTACAAATGTACAAATTGTAATTTTTTATCAGTTCATAATTTTTCATTCTTTAGCAGTTTTTCAAATCCATGTCAGAAGTTTAAATTGTCAAAATATGCATAGAAACAAAAATCATCGCTGAAAGATATCAAATATTGTAAGACAAAATACATTTATAATAGTCCAATTTTACATTTTTTACACTGAACAGAGTTTGAACCACGTTAAAAGATTTTTTATTAAAAAATATTAAATTGTAATATGTAATATTAGACTTCTACATAGAAAATTGAAAAACAGTTACCATCAGGACACTTTTTAGATGTACCTACGTAAATAAATGACCGAATTTACGTATGTGACCTTATATATTGGGCGAAAATGTTGTGGTAACAAATTGTTACTGCAATATTAGATAAAGCATTCTCTTCTATGCATTACTCTGAACATATCCTATAAGAAATTGTTTGGTTTTGCTGGGTGAAAACCTGGAAATAGAGGGTTAAACTCGAGAAAATGACCGAATTTACGTATGTGACCTTAATTATTGGGCGAAAATGTTGTGGTAACAAATTGTTACTGTAATTTAAGATGATGCATTATCTTCTATGCATCACTCTGAATATATGCTATAAGAAATTGTTTGGTTTTGTGGGGTGAAAACCCGGAAATAGAGGGTTAAAGTCGAGAAAATGACCGAATTTACGCATGTGACCTTATTTAGTGGGCGAAAATGTTGTGGTAACAAATTGTTACTGTAATATTAGATGACGCATTATCTTCTATGCATCACTCTGAATATATCCTATAAAAAATTGTTTGGTTTTGCTGGGTGAAAAACCGGAAATAGAGAGTTAAAGTCGAGAAAATGACCGAATTTACGTATGTGACCTTATTTTTTGGGCGAAAATGTTGTGGTAACAAATTGTTAATGCAATATTAGATGACGCATTATCTTCTATGCATTACTCTGAACATATCCTATAAGAAATTGTTTGGTTTTGCTGGGTGAAAACCTGGAAATAGAGGGTTAAACTCGAGAAAATGACCGAATTTACGTATGTGACCTTAATTATTGGGCGAAAATGTTGTGGTAACAAATTGTTACTGTAATTTAAGATGATGCATTATCTTCTATGCATCACTCTGAATATATGCTATAAGAAATTGTTTGGTTTTGTTGGGTGAAAACCCGGAAATAGAGGGTTAAAGTCGAGAAAATTGCCGAATTTACGTATGTGACCTTATTTATTGGGCGAAAATGTTGTGGTAACAAATTGTTACTGCAATATTAGATAAATCATTCTTTTCTATGCATTACTCTAAACATATCCTATAAGAAATTGTTTGGTTTTGCTGGGTGAAAACCTGGAAATAGAGAGTTAAAGTCGAGAAAATGACCGAATTTACGTATGTGACCTTATTTATTGGGCGAAAATGTTGAGGTTGACAATTGTTACTGGAATTAAGGATGAGGCATTCTACTCTATGCATCACTCTGAACATATCCTATAAGAAATTGCTTGGTTTTGCTGGGTGAAAATCAGGAAATAGAGAGTTAAAGTCGAGAAAATGACCGAAATTACGTATGTGACCTTATTTATTGGACGAAAATGTTAAGGTTGCAAATTGTTACTGCAATATGAGATAACGCATTCTCTTCTATACATCACTCTGAACATATCCTATAAGAAATTGTTTGGTTTTGCTTGTTGAAAAACAGGAAATAGAGAGTTAAAGTTGAGGAAATGACCGAATTTACGTAGTTGACCTTATTTATTGGGCGAAAATGTTGTGGTCACAAATTGTTACTGTAATATTAGATGACGCATTTTCTTCTATGAATCATTCTGAACATATGCTATAAGAAATTGTTTGGTTTTGCTGGGTGAAAAACCGGAAATAGAGAGTTAAAGTCGAAAAAATGACCGAATTTACGCATGTGACCGTAGTTATTGGGCGAAAATGTTGCGGTAACAAATTGTTAATGCAATATTAGATGACGCATTCTCTTCTATGCACCACTCTGAATATATGCTATAAGAAATTGTTTGGTTTTGCTGGGTGAAAACCCGGAAATAGAGAGTTAAATTCGAGAAAAAGACCAAAATTACGTATGTGACCGCAGTTATTGGGCGAAAATGTTGCGGTAACAAAGTGTTACTGCAATATTAGTTGACGCATTCTCTTTTATGCATCGTTCTCAACATATGCTATAAGAAATTGTTTGGTTTTGCTGGGTGAAAACCCGGAAATACAGAGTTAAAGTCGAGAAAATGGCCGAATTTACGTATGTGACCTTATTTATTGGGCGAAAATGTTGTGGTAACAAATTGTTACTGCAATCTTAGATAACGCATTCTCTTCTATGCATTACTCTGAATATATCCTATAAAAAATTGTTTGGTTTTGCTGGGTGAAAAACCGGAAATTGAGAGTTCAAGTCGAGAAAATGACCGAATTTACGTATGTGACCTTATTTATTGGGCGAAAATGTTGTGGTAACAAATTATTACTGCAATATTAGATAAATCATTCTTTTCTATGCATTACTCTAAACATATCCTATAAGAAATTGTTTGGTTTTGCTGGGTGAAAACCTGGAAATAGAGGGTTAAATTCGAGAAAATGACCGAATTTTCGTATGTGACCTTATTTATTGGGCGAAAATGTTGTAGTAACAAATTATTACAGTAATTTAAGATGATGTATTATCTTCTATGCATCACTATAAACTTATGCTATAAAAAATTGTTTGGTTTAGCTGGGTGAAAAACCGGAAATAGAGAGTTAAAGTCGAAAAAATGACCGAATTTACGCATGTGACCTTATTTATTGGGCGAAAATGTTGTGGTGCCAAATTGTTACTGCAATATTAGATAAATCATTCTCTTCTATGCATTACTCTGAATATATCCTATAAAAAATTGTTTGGTTTTGCTGGGTGAAAAACCGGAAATTGAGAGTTCAAGTCGAGAAAATGACCGAATTTACGTATGTGACCTTATTTATTGGGCGAAAATGTTGTGGTAACAAATTATTACTGCAATATTAGATAAATCATTCTTTTCTATGCATTACTCTAAACATATCCTATAAGAAATTGTTTGGTTTTGCTGGGTGAAAACCTGGAAATAGAGGGTTAAATTCGAGAAAATGACCGAATTTTCGTATGTGACCTTATTTATTGGGCGAAAATGTTGTAGTAACAAATTATTACAGTAATTTAAGATGATGTATTATCTTCTATGCATCACTATAAACATATGCTATAAAAAATTGTTTGGTTTTGCTGGGTGAAAAACCGGAAATAGAGAGTTAAAGTCGATAAAAGGACCGAATTTACGTATGTGACCTTACTTATTGGGCGAAAATGTTCAGGTTGACAATTGTTACTGGAATTTAAGATGAGGCATTCTCTTCTATGCACCACTCTGAATATATCCTATAAGAAATTATTTGGTTTTGCTGGGTGAAAAACCGGAAATAGAGAGTTAAAGTCGAAAAAATGACCGAATTTACGCATGTGACCGTAGTTATTGGGCGAAAATGTTGCGGTAACAAATTGTTAATGCAATATTAGATGACGCATTCTCTTCTATGCATCGTTCTCAACATATGCTATAAGAAATTGTTTGGTTTTGCTGGGTGAAAACCCGGAAATACAGAGTTAAAGTCGAGAAAATGGCCGAATTTACGTATGTGACCTTATTTATTGGGCGAAAATGTTGTGGTAACAAATTGTTACTGCAATCTTAGATAACGCATTCTCTTCTATGCATTACTCTGAATATATCCTATAAATAATTGTTTGGTTTTGCTGGGTGAAAACCCAGAAATAGCGAGTTAAAGTCGAGAAAATTGCCGAATTTACGTATGTGACCTTATTTATTGGGCGAAAATGTTGTGGTAACAAATTGTTACTGCAATATTAGATAAATCATTCTTTTCTATGCATTTCTCTAAACATATCCTATAAGAAATTGTTTGGTTTTGCTGGGTGAAAACCTGGAAATAGAGAGTTAAAGTCGAGAAAATGACCGAATTTACGTATGTGACCTTATTTATTGGGCGAAAATGTTGAGGTTGACAATTGTTACTGGAATTTAAGATGAGGCATTCTATTCTATGCATCACTCTGAACATATCCTATAAGAAATTGCTTGGTTTTGCTGGGTGAAAATCCGGAAATAGAGAGTTAAAGTCGAGAAAATGGCCGAATTTACGTATGTGACCTTATTTATTGGGCGAAAATGTTGTGGTAACAAATTGTTACTGCAATCTTACATAACGCATTCTCTTCTATGCATTACTCTGAATATATCCTATAAAAAATTGTTTGGTTTTGCTGGGTGAAAAACCGGAAATTGAGAGTTCAAGTCGAGAAAATGACCGAATTTACGTATGTGACCTTATTTATTGGGCGAAAATGTTGTGGTAACAAATTATTACTGCAATATTAGATAAATCATTCTTTTCTATGCATTACTCTAAACATATCCTATAAGAAATTGTTTGGTTTTGCTGGGTGAAAACCTGGAAATAGAGGGTTAAATTCGAGAAAATGACCGAATTTTCGTATGTGACCTTATTTATTGGGCGAAAATGTTGTAGTAACAAATTATTACAGTAATTTAAGATGATGTATTATCTTCTATGCATCACTATAAACTTATGCTATAAAAAATTGTTTGGTTTAGCTGGGTGAAAAACCGGAAATAGAGAGTTAAAGTCGAAAAAATGACCGAATTTACGCATGTGACCTTATTTATTGGGCGAAAATGTTGTGGTGCCAAATTGTTACTGCAATATTAGATAAATCATTCTCTTCTATGCATTACTCTGAATATATCCTATAAAAAATTGTTTGGTTTTGCTGGGTGAAAAACCGGAAATTGAGAGTTCAAGTCGAGAAAATGACCGAATTTACGTATGTGACCTTATTTATTGGGCGAAAATGTTGTGGTAACAAATTATTACTGCAATATTAGATCAATCATTCTTTTCTATGCATTACTCTAAACATATCCTATAAGAAATTGTTTGGTTTTGCTGGGTGAAAACCTGGAAATAGAGGGTTAAATTCGAGAAAATGACCGAATTTTCGTATGTGACCTTATTTATTGGGCGAAAATGTTGTAGTAACAAATTATTACAGTAATTTAAGATGATGTATTATCTTCTATGCATCACTATAAACATATGCTATAAAAAATTGTTTGGTTTTGCTGGGTGAAAAACCGGAAATAGAGAGTTAAAGTCGATAAAAGGACCGAATTTACGTATGTGACCTTACTTATTGGGCGAAAATGTTCAGGTTGACAATTGTTACTGGAATTTAAGATGAGGCATTCTCTTCTATGCACCACTCTGAATATATCCTATAAGAAATTATTTGGTTTTGCTGGGTGAAAAACCGGAAATAAAGAGTTAAAGTCGAAAAAATGACCGAATTTACGCATGTGACCGTAGTTATTGGGCGAAAATGTTGCGGTAACAAATTGTTAATGCAATATTAGATGACGCATTCTCTTCTATGCATCGTTCTCAACATATGCTATAAGAAATTGTTTGGTTTTGCTGGGTGAAAACCCGGAAATACAGAGTTAAAGTCGAGAAAATGGCCGAATTTACGTATGTGACCTTATTTATTGGGCGAAAATGTTGTGGTAACAAATTGTTACTGCAATCTTAGATAACGCATTCTCTTCTATGCATTACTCTGAATATATCCTATAAAAAATTGTTTGGTTTTGCTGGGTGAAAAACCGTAATTAGAGAGTTCAAGTCGAGAAAATGACCGAATTTACGTATGTGACCTTATTTTTTGGGCGAAAATGTTGTAGTAACAAATTGTTACTGTAATTTAAGATGATGCATTATCTTCTATGAATCACTCTGAACATATCCTACATGAAATTGTTTGGTTTTGCTGGGTGAAAACCTGGAAATAGAGGGTTAAATTCGAGAAAATGACCGAATTTACGTATGTGACCTTATTTATTGGGCGAAAATGTTGTAGTAATAAATTGTTACTGTAATTTAAGATGATGCATTATCTTCTATGCATCACTCTGAACATATCCTATATGAAATTGTTTGGTTTTGCTGGGTGAAAACCTGGAAATAGAGGGTTAAATTCGAGAAAATGACCGAATTTACGTATGTGACCTTATTTATTGGGCGAAAATGTTGTAGTAATAAATTGTTACTGTAATTTAAGATGATGCATTATCTTCTATGCATCACTATAAACATATGCTATAAGAAATTGTTTGGTTTTGCTGGGTGAAAAACCGGAAATAGAGAGTTAAAGTCGAGAAAATGGCCGAATTTACGTATGTGACCTTATTTATTGGGCGAAAATGTTGTGGTAACAAATTGTTAATGCAATATTAGATGACGCATTCTCTTCTATGCACCATTCTGAATATATGCTATAAGAAATTGTTTGGGTTTGCTGGGTGAAAACCCGGAAATAGACAGTTAAATTCGAGAAAAAGACCGAAATTACGTATGTGAACGCAGTTATTGGGCGAAAATGTTGCGGTAACCAATTGTTACTGCAATTTAAGATAATGCACTCTTGTCTATGCATCACTCCGAACATATCCTATATGAAATTGTTTGGTTTTGCTGGGTGAAAACCCGGAAATACAGAGTTAAAGTCGAGAAAATGGCCGAATTTACGTATGTGACCTTATTTATTGGGCGAAAATGTTGTGGTAACAAATTGTTACTGTAATCTTAGATAACGCATTCTCTTCTATGCATTACTCTGAATATATCCTATAAAAAATTGTTTGGTTTTGCTGGGTGAAAAACCGGAAATAGAGAGTTAAAGTCGAAAAAATGACCGAATTTACGCATGTGACCGCAGTTATTGGGCGAAAATGTTGTGGTAACAAATTGTTACTGTAATTTAAGATGATGCATTATCTTCTATGAATCACTCTGAACATATCCTATATGAAATTGTTTGGTTTTGCTGGGTGAAAACCTGGAAATAGAGGGTTAAATTCGAGAAAATGACCGAATTTACGTATGTGACCTTATTTATTGGGCGAAAATGTTGTAGTAATAAATTGTTACTGTAATTTAAGATGATGCATTATCTTCTATGCATCACTATAAACATATGCTATAAGAAATTGTTTGGTTTTGCTGGGTGAAAAACCGGAAATAGAGAGTTAAAGTCGAGAAAATGGCCGAATTTACGTATGTGACCTTATTTATTGGGCGAAAATGTTGTGGTAACAAATTGTTACTGCAATATTAGATAAATCATTCTCTTCTATGCATTACTCTAAACATATCTTATAAGAAATTGTTTGGTTTTGCTGGGTGAAAACCTGGAAATAGAGAGTTAAAGTCGAGAAAATGACCGAATTTACGTAGTTGACCTTATTTATTGGGCGAAAATGTTGTGGTAACAAATTGTTACTGTAATATTAGATGACGCATTTTCTTCTATGCATCATTCTGAACATATGCTATAAGAAATTGTTTGGTTTTGCTGGCTGAAAAACCGGAAATAGAGAGTTAAAGTCGAAAAAATGACTGAATTTACGCATGTGACCGCAGTTATTGGGCGTAAATGTTGCGGTAACAAATTGTTACTGCAATATTAGTTGACGCATTCTCTTCTATGCATCGTTCTCAACATATGCTATAAGAAATTGTTTGGTTTTGCTGGGTGAAAACCCGGAAATACAGAGTTAAAGTCGAGAAAATGGCCGAATTTACGTATGTGACCTTATTTATTGGGCGAAAATGTTGTGGTAACAAATTGTTACTGCAATCTTAGATAACGCATTCTCTTCTATGCATTACTCTGAATATATCCTATAAATAATTGTTTGGTTTTGCTGGGTGAAAACCCAGAAATAGCGAGTTAAAGTCGAGAAAATTGCCGAATTTACGTATGTGACCTTATTTATTGGGCGAAAATGTTGTGGTAACAAATTGTTACTGCAATATTAGATAAATCATTCTTTTCTATGCATTACTCTAAACATATCCTATAAGAAATTGTTTGGTTTTGCTGGGTGAAAACCTGGAAATAGAGAGTTAAAGTCGAGAAAATGACCGAATTTACGTATGTGACCTTATTTATTGGGCGAAAATGTTGAGGTTGACAATTGTTACTGGAATTTAAGATTAGGCATTCTATTCTATGCATCACTCTGAACATATCCTATAAGAAATTGCTTGGTTTTGCTGGGTGAAAATCCGGAAATAGAGAGTTAAAGTCGAGAAAATGACCGAAATTACGTATGTGACCTTATTTATTGGGCGAAAATGTTAAGGTTGCAAATTGTTACTGCAATATGAGATAACGCATTCTCTTCTATGCATCACTCTGAACATATCCTATAAGAAATTGTTTGGTTTTGCTTGATGAAAAACAGGAAATAGAGAGTTAAAGTCGAAAAAATGACCGAATTTACGCATGTGACCGTAGTTATTGGGCGAAAATGTTGCGGTAACCAATTGTTACTGCAATTTAAGATAATGCACTCTTGTCTATGCATCACTCCGAACATATCCTATATGAAATTAATTGGTTTTGCTGGGTGAAAACCCGGAAATACAGAGTTAAAGTCGAGAAAATGGCCGAATTTACGTATGTGACCTTATTTATTGGGCGAAAATGTTGTGGTAACAAATTGTTACTGTAATCTTAGATAACGCATTCTCTTCTATGCATTACTCTGAATATATCCTATAAAAAATTGTTTGGTTTTGCTGGGTGAAAAACCGGAAATAGAGAGTTCAAGTCGAAAAAATGACCGAATTTACGCATGTGACCGCAGTTATTGGGCGAAAATGTTGCGGTAACAAAGTGTTACTGCAATATTAGTTGACGCATTCTCTTCTATGCATCGTTCTCAAAATATGCTATAAGAAATTGTTTGGTTTTGCTGGGTGAAAACCCGGAAATACAGAGTTAAAGTCGAGTAAATGGCCGAATTTACGTATGTGACCTTATTTATTGGGCGAAAATGTTGTGGTAACAAATTGTTACTGCAATCTTAGATAACGCATTCTCTTCTATGCATTACTCTGAATATATCCTATAAAAAATTGTTTGGTTTTGCTGGGTGAAAAACCGTAATTAGAGAGTTCAAGTCGAGAAAATGACCGAATTTACGTATGTGACCTTATTTTTTGGGCGAAAATGTTGTAGTAACAAATGGTTACTGTAATTTAAGATGATGCATTATCTTCTATGAATCAGTCTGAACATATCCTATATAAAATTGTTTGGTTTTGCTGGGTGAAAACCCGGAAATAGCGAGTTAAAGTCGAGAAAATGACCGAATTTACGTATGTGACCTTATTTATTGGGCGAAAATGTTGAGGTTGACAATTGTTACTGGAATTTAAGATGAGGCATTCTACTCTATGCATCACTCTGAACATATCCTATAAGAAATTGCTTGGTTTTGCTGGGTGAAAATCCGGAAATAGAGAGTTAAAGTCGAGAAAATGACCGAAATTACGCATGTGACCGTAGTTATTGGACGAAAATGTTGCGGTAACAAATTGTTAATGCAATATTAGATGACGCATTCTCTTCTATGCACCATTCTGAATATATGCTATAAGAAATTGTTTGGGTTTGCTGGGTGAAAACCCGGAAATAGACAGTTAAATTCGAGAAAAAGACCGAAATTACGTATGTGAACGCAGTTATTGGGCGAAAATGTTGCGGTAACCAATTGTTACTGCAATTTAAGATAATGCACTCTTGTCTATGCATCACTCCGAACATATCCTATATGAAATTGTTTGGTTTTGCTGGGTGAAAACCCGGAAATACAGAGTTAAAGTCGAGAAAATGGCCGAATTTACGTATGTGACCTTATTTATTGGGCGAAAATGTTGTGGTAACAAATTGTTACTGTAATCTTAGATAACGCATTCTCTTCTATGCATTACTCTGAATATATCCTATAAAAAATTGTTTGGTTTTGCTGGGTGAAAAACCGGAAATAGAGAGTTAAAGTCGAAAAAATGACCGAATTTACGCATGTGACCGCAGTTATTGGGCGAAAATGTTGTGGTAACAAATTGTTACTGCAATATTAGATAAATCATTCTCTTCTATGCATTACTCTAAACATATCTTATAAGAAATTGTTTGGTTTTGCTGGGTGAAAACCTGGAAATAGAGAGTTAAAGTCGAGAAAATGACCGAATTTACGTAGTTGACCTTATTTATTGGGCGAAAATGTTGTGGTAACAAATTGTTACTGTAATATTAGATGACGCATTTTCTTCTATGCATCATTCTGAACATATGCTATAAGAAATTGTTTGGTTTTGCTGGCTGAAAAACCGGAAATAGAGAGTTAAAGTCGAAAAAATGACCGAATTTACGCATGTGACCGCAGTTATTGGGCGAAAATGTTGCGGTAACAAATTGTTACTGCAATATTAGTTGACGCATTCTCTTCTATGCATCGTTCTCAACATATGCTATAAGAAATTGTTTGGTTTTGCTGGGTGAAAACCCGGAAATACAGAGTTAAAGTCGAGAAAATGGCCGAATTTACGTATGTGACCGTATTTATTGGGCGAAAATGTTGTGGTAACAAATTGTTACTGCAATCTTAGATAACGCATTCTCTTCTATGCATTACTCTGAATATATCCTATAAATAATTGTTTGGTTTTGCTGGGTGAAAACCCAGAAATAGCGAGTTAAAGTCGAGAAAATTGCCGAATTTACGTATGTGACCTTATTTATTGGGCGAAAATGTTGTGGTAACAAATTGTTACTGCAATATTAGATAAATCATTCTTTTCTATGCATTACTCTAAACATATCCTATAAAAAATTGTTTGGTTTTGCTGGGTGAAAACCTGGAAATAGAGAGTTAAAGTCGAGAAAATGACCGAATTTACGTATGTGACCTTATTTATTGGGCGAAAATGTTGAGGTTGACAATTGTTACTGGAATTTAAGATTAGGCATTCTATTCTATGCATCACTCTGAACATATCCTATAAGAAATTGCTTGGTTTTGCTGGGTGAAAATCCGGAAATAGAGAGTTAAAGTCGAGAAAATGACCGAAATTACGTATGTGACCTTATTTATTGGGCGAAAATGTTAAGGTTGCAAATTGTTACTGCAATATGAGATAACGCATTCTCTTCTATGCATCACTCTGAACATATCCTATAAGAAATTGTTTGGTTTTGCTTGATGAAAAACAGGAAATAGAGAGTTAAAGTCGAAAAAATGACCGAATTTACGCATGTGACCGTAGTTATTGGGCGAAAATGTTGCGGTAACCAATTGTTACTGCAATTTAAGATAATGCACTCTTGTCTATGCATCACTCCGAACATATCCTATATGAAATTAATTGGTTTTGCTGGGTGAAAACCCGGAAATACAGAGTTAAAGTCGAGAAAATGGCCGAATTTACGTATGTGACCTTATTTATTGGGCGAAAATGTTGTGGTAACAAATTGTTACTGTAATCTTAGATAACGCATTCTCTTCTATGCATTACTCTGAATATATCCTATAAAAAATTGTTTGGTTTTGCTGGGTGAAAAACCGGAAATAGAGAGTTCAAGTCGAAAAAATGACCGAATTTACGCATGTGACCGCAGTTATTGGGCGAAAATGTTGCGGTAACAAAGTGTTACTGCAATATTAGTTGACGCATTCTCTTCTATGCATCGTTCTCAAAATATGCTATAAGAAATTGTTTGGTTTTGCTGGGTGAAAACCCGGAAATACAGAGTTAAAGTCGAGTAAATGGCCGAATTTACGTATGTGACCTTATTTATTGGGCGAAAATGTTGTGGTAACAAATTGTTACTGCAATCTTAGATAACGCATTCTCTTCTATGCATTACTCTGAATATATCCTATAAAAAATTGTTTGGTTTTGCTGGGTGAAAAACCGTAATTAGAGAGTTCAAGTCGAGAAAATGACCGAATTTACGTATGTGACCTTATTTTTTGGGCGAAAATGTTGTAGTAACAAATTGTTACTGTAATTTAAGATGATGCATTATCTTCTATGCATCACTATAAACATATGCTATAAGAAATTGTTTGGTGTTGCTGGGTGAAAACCCGGAAATAGAGAGTTAAAGTCGAAAAAATGACCGAATTTACGCATGTGACCCCAGTTATTGGGCGAAAATGTTGTGGTAACAAATTGTTACTGTAATTTAAGATGATGCATTATCTTCTATGAATCAGTCTGAACATATCCTATATAAAATTGTTTGGTTTTGCTGGGTGAAAACCCGGAAATAGCGAGTTAAAGTCGAGAAAATTGCCGAATTTACGTATGTGACCTTATTTATTGGGCGAAAATGTTGTGGTAACAAATTGTTACTGCAATATTAGATAAATCATTCTTTTCTATGCATTACTCTAAACATATCCTATAAGAAATTGTTTGGTTTTGCTGGGTGAAAACCTGGAAATAGAGAGTTAAAGTCGAGAAAATGACCGAATTTACGTATGTGACCTTATTTATTGGGCGAAAATGTTGAGGTTGACAATTGTTACTGGAATTTAAGATAATGCACTCTTGTCTATGCATCACTCCGAACATATCCTATATGAAATTGTTTGGTTTTGCTGGGTGAAAACCCGGAAATACAGAGTTAAAGTCGAGAAAATGGCCGAATTTACGTATGTGACCTTATTTATTGGGCGAAAATGTTGTGGTAACAAATTGTTACTGTAATCTTAGATAACGCATTCTCTTCTATGCATTACTCTGAATATATCCTATAAGAAATTGTTTGGTGTTGCTGGGTGAAAAACCGGAAATAGAGAGTTAAAGTCGAAAAAATGACCGAATTTACGCATGTGACCCCAGTTATTGGGCGAAAATGTTGTGGTAACAAATTGTTACTGTAATTTAAGATGATGCATTATCTTCTATGAATCAGTCTGAACATATCCTATATAAAATTGTTTGGTTTTGCTGGGTGAAAACCCGGAAATAGCGAGTTAAAGTCGAGAAAATTGCCGAATTTACGTATGTGACCTTATTTATTGGGCGAAAATGTTGTGGTAATAAATTGTTACTGTAATCTTAGATAACGCATTCTCTTCTATGCATTACTCTGAATATATCCTATAAAAATTGTTTGGTTTTGCTGGGTGAAAAACCCGAAATAGAGAGTTAAAGTCGAAAAAATGACCGAATTTACGCATGTGACCGCAGTTATTGGGCGAAAATGTTGTGGTAACAAATTGTTACTGTAATTTAAGATGATGCATTATCTTCTATGAATCACTCTGAACATATCCTATATGAAATTGTTTGGTTTTGCTGGGTGAAAACCTGGAAATAGAGGGTTAAATTCGAGAAAATGACCGAATTTACGTATGTGACCTTATTTATTGGGCGAAAATGTTGTAGTAATAAATTGTTACTGTAATTTAAGATGATGCATTATCTTCTATGCATCACTATAAACATATGCTATATGAAATTGTTTGGTTTTGCTGGGTGAAAACCCGGAAATACAGAGTTAAAGTCGAGAAAATGGCCGAATTTACGTATGTGACCGTATTTATTGGGCGAAAATGTTGTGGTGACAAATTGTTACTGCAATCTTAGATAACGCATTCTCTTCTATGCATTACTCTGAATATATCCTATAAATAATTGTTTGGTTTTGCTGGGTGAAAACCCGGAAATAGCGAGTTAAAGTCGAGAAAATTGCCGAATTTACGTATGTGACCTTATTTATTGGGCGAAAATGTTGTGGTAACAAATTGTTACTGCAATATTAGATAAATCATTCTTTTCTATGCATTACTCTATACATATCCTATAAGAAATTGTTTGGTTTTGCTGGGTGAAAACCCGGAAATAGAGAGTTAAAGTCGAGAAAATGACCGAATTTACGTATGTGACCTTATTTATTGGGCGAAAATGTTGAGGTTGACAATTGTTACTGGAATTTAAGATGAGGCATTCTACTCTATGCATCACTCTGAACATATCCTATAAGAAATTGCTTGGTATTGCTGGGTGAAAATCCGGAAATAGAGAGTTAAAGTCGAGAAAATGACCGAAATTACGTATGTGACCTTATTTATTGGACGAAAATGTTAAGGTTGCAAATTGTTACTGCAATATGAGATAACGCATTCTCTTCTATGCATCACTCTGAACATATCCTATAAGAAATTGTTTGGTTTTGCTTGTTGAAAAACAGGAAATAGAGAGTTAAAGTTGAGGAAATGACCGAATTTACGTAGTTGACCTTATTTATTGGGCGAAAATGTTGTGGTCACAAATTGTTACTGTAATATTAGATGACGCATTTTCTTCTATGCATCATTCTAAACATATGCTATAAGAAATTGTTTGGTTTTGCTGGGTGAAAAACCGGAAATAGAGAGTTAAAGTCGAAAAAATGACCGAATTTACGCATGTGACCGTAGTTATTGGGCGAAAATGTTGCGGTAACAAATTGTTAATGCAATATTAGATGACGCATTCTCTTCTATGCACCACTCTGAATATATGCTATAAGAAATTGTTTGGTTTTGCTGGGTGAAAACCCGGAAATAGAGAGTTAAATTCGAGAAAAAGACCGAAATTACGTATGTGACCGCAGTTATTGGGCGAAAATGTTGCGGTAACAAAGTGTTACTGCAATATTAGTTGACGCATTCTCTTCTATGCATCGTTCTCAACATATGCTATAAGAAATTGTTTGGTTTTGCTGGGTGAAAACCCGGAAATACAGAGTTAAAGTCGAGAAAATGGCCGAATTTACGTATGTGACCTTATTTATTGGGCGAAAATGTTGTGGTAACAAATTGTTACTGCAATCTTAGATAACGCATTCTCTTCAATGCATTACTCTGAATATATCCTATAAAAAATTGTTTGGTTTTGCTGGGTGAAAAACCGGAAATTGAGAGTTCAAGTCGAGAAAATGACCGAATTTACGTATGTGACCTTATTTATTGGGCGAAAATGTTGTGGTAACAAATTATTACTGCAATATTAGATAAATCATTCTTTTCTATGCATTACTCTAAACATATCCTATAAGAAATTGTTTGGTTTTGCTGGGTGAAAACCTGGAAATAGAGGGTTAAATTCGAGAAAATGACCGAATTTTCGTATGTGACCTTATTTATTGGGCGAAAATGTTGTAGTAACAAATTATTACAGTAATTTAAGATGATGTATTATCTTCTATGCATCACTATAAACATATGCTATAAAAAATTGTTTGGTTTAGCTGGGTGAAAAACCGGAAATAGAGAGTTAAAGTCGAAAAAATGACCGAATTTACGCATGTGACCTTATTTATTGGGCGAAAATGTTGAGGTTGACAATTGTTACTGGAATTTAAGATGAGGCATTCTACTCTATGCATCACTCTGAACATATCCTATAAGAAATTGCTTGGTTTTGCTGGGTGAAAAACCGGAAATAGAGAGTTCAAGTCGAAAAAATGACCGAATTTACGCATGTGACCGCAGTTATTGGGCGAAAATGTTGCGGTAACAAAGTGTTACTGCAATATTAGTTGACGCATTCTCTTCTATGCATCGTTCTCAAAATATGCTATAAGAAATTGTTTGGTTTTGCTGGGTGAAAACCCGGAAATACAGAGTTAAAGTCGAGTAAATGGCCGAATTTACGTATGTGACCTTATTTATTGGGCGAAAATGTTGTGGTAACAAATTGTTACTGCAATCTTAGATAACGCATTCTCTTCTATGCATTACTCTGAATATATCCTATAAAAAATTGTTTGGTTTTGCTGGGTGAAAAACCGTAATTAGAGAGTTCAAGTCGAGAAAATGACCGAATTTACGTATGTGACCTTATTTTTTGGGCGAAAATGTTGTAGTAACAAATTGTTACTGTAATTTAAGATGATGCATTATCTTCTATGCATCACTATAAACATATGCTATAAGAAATTGTTTGGTGTTGCTGGGTGAAAAACCGGAAATAGAGAGTTAAAGTCGAAAAAATGACCGAATTTACGCATGTGACCCCAGTTATTGGGCGAAAATGTTGTGGTAACAAATTGTTACTGTAATTTAAGATGATGCATTATCTTCTATGAATCAGTCTGAACATATCCTATATAAAATTGTTTGGTTTTGCTGGGTGAAAACCCGGAAATAGCGAGTTAAAGTCGAGAAAATGACCGAAATTACGCATGTGACCGTAGTTATTGGACGAAAATGTTGCGGTAACAAATTGTTAATGCAATATTAGATGACGCATTCTCTTCTATGCACCATTCTGAATATATGCTATAAGAAATTGTTTGGGTTTGCTGGGTGAAAACCCGGAAATAGACAGTTAAATTCGAGAAAAAGACCGAAATTACGTATGTGAACGCAGTTATTGGGCGAAAATGTTGCGGTAACCAATTGTTACTGCAATTTAAGATAATGCACTCTTGTCTATGCATCACTCCGAACATATCCTATATGAAATTGTTTGGTTTTGCTGGGTGAAAACCCGGAAATACAGAGTTAAAGTCGAGAAAATGGCCGAATTTACGTATGTGACCTTATTTATTGGGCGAAAATGTTGTGGTAACAAATTGTTACTGTAATCTTAGATAACGCATTCTCTTCTATGCATTACTCTGAATATATCCTATAAAAAATTGTTTGGTTTTGCTGGGTGAAAAACCCGAAATAGAGAGTTAAAGTCGAAAAAATGACCGAATTTACGCATGTGACCGCAGTTATTGGGCGAAAATGTTGTGGTAACAAATTGTTACTGTAATTTAAGATGATGCATTATCTTCTATGAATCCCTCTGAACATATCCTATATGAAATTGTTTGGTTTTGCTGGGTGAAAACCTGGAAATAGAGGGTTAAATTCGAGAAAATGACCGAATTTACGTATGTGACCTTATTTATTGGGCGAAAATGTTGTAGTAATAAATTGTTACTGTAATTTAAGATGATGCATTATCTTCTATGCATCACTATAAACATATGCTATATGAAATTGTTTGGTTTTGCTGGGTGAAAACCCGGAAATACAGAGTTAAAGTCGAGAAAATGGCCGAATTTACGTATGTGACCGTATTTATTGGGCGAAAATGTTGTGGTAACAAATTGTTACTGCAATCTTAGATAACGCATTCTCTTCTATGCATTACTCTGAATATATCCTATAAATAATTGTTTGGTTTTGCTGGGTGAAAACCCGGAAATAGCGAGTTAAAGTCGAGAAAATTGCCGAATTTACGTATGTGACCTTATTTATTGGGCGAAAATGTTGTGGTAACAAATTGTTACTGCAATATTAGATAAATCATTCTTTTCTATGCATTACTCTAAACATATCCTATAAGAAATTGTTTGGTTTTGCTGGGTGAAAACCTGGAAATAGAGAGTTAAAGTCGAGAAAATGACCGAATTTACGTATGTGACCTTATTTATTGGGCGAAAATGTTGAGGTTGACAATTGTTACTGGAATTTAAGATGAGGCATTCTACTCTATGCATCACTCTGAACATATCCTATAAGAAATTGCTTGGTTTTGCTGGGTGAAAATCCGGAAATAGAGAGTTAAAGTCGAGAAAATGACCGAAATTACGTATGTGACCTTATTTATTGGACGAAAATGTTAAGGTTGCAAATTGTTACTGCAATATGAGATAACGCATTCTCTTCTATGCATCACTCTGAACATATCCTATAAGAAATTGTTTGGTTTTGCTTGTTGAAAAACAGGAAATAGAGAGTTAAAGTTGAGGAAATGACCGAATTTACGTAGTTGACCTTATTTATTGGGCGAAAATGTTGTGGTCACAAATTGTTACTGTAATATTAGATGACGCATTTTCTTCTATGCATCATTCTGAACATATGCTATAAGAAATTGTTTGGTTTTGCTGGGTGAAAAACCGGAAATAGAGAGTTAAAGTCGTAAAAATGACCGAATTTACGCATGTGACCGTAGTTATTGGGCGAAAATGTTGCGGTAACAAATTGTTAATGCAATATTAGATGACGCATTCTCTTCTATGCACCACTCTGAATATATGCTATAAGAAATTGTTTGGTTTTGCTGGGTGAAAACCCGGAAATACAGAGTTAAATTCGAGAAAAAGACCGAAATTACGTATGTGACCGCAGTTATTGGGCGAAAATGTTGCGGTAACAAAGTGTTACTGCAATATTAGTTGACGCATTCTCTTCTATGCATCGTTCTCAACATATGCTATAAGAAATTGTTTGGTTTTGCTGGGTGAAAACCCGGAAATACAGAGTTAAAGTCGAGAAAATGGCCGAATTTACGTATGTGACCTTATTTATTGGGCGAAAATGTTGTGGTAACAAATTGTTACTGCAATCTTAGATAACGCATTCTCTTCAATGCATTACTCTGAATATATCCTATAAAAAATTGTTTGGTTTTGCTGGGTGAAAAACCGGAAATTGAGAGTTCAAGTCGAGAAAATGACCGAATTTACGTATGTGACCTTATTTATTGGGCGAAAATGTTGTGGTAACAAATTATTACTGCAATATTAGATAAATCATTCTTTTCTATGCATTACTCTAAACATATCCTATAAGAAATTGTTTGGTTTTGCTGGGTGAAAACCTGGAAATAGAGGGTTAAATTCGAGAAAATGACCGAATTTTCGTATGTGACCTTATTTATTGGGCGAAAATGTTGTAGTAACAAATTATTACAGTAATTTAAGATGATGTATTATCTTCTATGCATCACTATAAACATATGCTATAAAAAATTGTTTGGTTTAGCTGGGTGAAAAACCGGAAATAGAGAGTTAAAGTCGAAAAAATGACCGAATTTACGCATGTGACCTTATTTATTGGGCGAAAATGTTGTGGTGCCAAATTGTTACTGCAATATTAGATAAATCATTCTCTTCTATGCATTACTCTGAATATATCCTATAAAAAATTGTTTGGTTTTGCTGGGTGAAAAACCGGAAATTGAGAGTTCAAGTCGAGAAAATGACCGAATTTACGTATGTGACCTTATTTATTGCGCGAAAATGTTGTGGTAACAAATTATTACTGCAATATTAGATAAATCATTCTTTTCTATGCATTACTCTAAACATATCCTATAAGAAATTGTTTGGTTTTGCTGGGTGAAAAGCTGGAAATAGAGGGTTAAATTCGAGAAAATGACCGAATTTTCGTATGTGACCTTATTTATTGGGCGAAAATGTTGTAGTAACAAATTATTACAGTAATTTAAGATGATGTATTATCTTCTATGCATCACTATAAACATATGCTATAAAAAATTGTTTGGTTTTGCTGGGTGAAAAACCGGAAATAGAGAGTTAAAGTCGATAAAAGGACCGAATTTACGTATGTGACCTTACTTATTGGGCGAAAATGTTCAGGTTGACAATTGTTACTGGAATTTAAGATGAGGCATTCTCTTCTATGCACCACTCTGAATATATCCTATAAGAAATTGTTTGGTTTTGCTGGGTGAAAAACTGGAAATAAAGAGTTAAAGTCGAAAAAATGACCGAATTTACGCATGTGACCGTAGTTATTGGGCGAAAATGTTGCGGTAACAAATTGTTAATGCAATATTAGATGACGCATTCTCTTCTATGCATCGTTCTCAACATATGCTATAAGAAATTGTTTGGTTTTGCTGGGTGAAAACCCGGAAATACAGAGTTAAAGTCGAGAAAATGGCCGAATTTACGTATGTGACCTTATTTATTGGGCGAAAATGTTGTGGTAACAAATTGTTACTGCAATCTTAGATAACGCATTCTCTTCTATGCATTACTCTGAATATATCCTATAAATAATTGTTTGGTTTTGCTGGGTGAAAACCCAGAAATAGCGAGTTAAAGTCGAGAAAATTGCCGAATTTACGTATGTGACCTTATTTATTGGGCGAAAATGTTGTGGTAACAAATTGTTACTGCAATATTAGATAAATCATTCTTTTCTATGCATTACTCTAAACATATCCTATAAGAAATTGTTTGGTTTTGCTGGGTGAAAACCTGGAAATAGAGAGTTAAAGTCGAGAAAATGACCGAATTTACGTATGTGACCTTATTTATTGGGCGAAAATGTTGAGGTTGACAATTGTTACTGGAATTTAAGATTAGGCATTCTATTCTATGCATCACTCTGAACATATCCTATAAGAAATTGCTTGGTTTTGCTGGGTGAAAATCCGGAAATAGAGAGTTAAAGTCGAGAAAATGACCGAAATTACGTATGTGACCTTATTTATTGGGCGAAAATGTTAAGGTTGCAAATTGTTACTGCAATATGAGATAACGCATTCTCTTCTATGCATCACTCTGAACATATCCTATAAGAAATTGTTTGGTTTTGCTTGATGAAAAACAGGAAATAGAGAGTTAAAGTCGAAAAAATGACCGAATTTACGCATGTGACCGTAGTTATTGGGCGAAAATGTTGCGGTAACCAATTGTTACTGCAATTTAAGATAATGCACTCTTGTCTATGCATCACTCCGAACATATCCTATATGAAATTAATTGGTTTTGCTGGGTGAAAACCCGGAAATACAGAGTTAAAGTCGAGAAAATGGCCGAATTTACGTATGTGACCTTATTTATTGGGCGAAAATGTTGTGGTAACAAATTGTTACTGTAATCTTAGATAACGCATTCTCTTCTATGCATTACTCTAAATATATCCTATAAAAAATTGTTTGGTTTTGCTGGGTGAAAAACCGGAAATAGAGAGTTCAAGTCGAAAAAATGAGCGAATTTACGTATGTGACCGCAGTTATTGGGCGAAAATGTTGCGGTAACAAAGTGTTACTGCAATATTAGTTGACGCATTCTCTTCTATGCATCGTTCTCAACATATGCTATAAGAAATTGTTTGGTTTTGCTGGGTGAAAACCCGGAAATACAGAGTTAAAGTCGAGAAAATGGCCGAATTTACGTATGTGACCTTATTTATTGGGCGAAAATGTTGTGGTAACAAATTGTTACTGCAATCTTAGATAACGCATTCTCTTCTATGCATTACTCTGAATATATCCTATAAAAAATTGTTTGGTTTTGCTGGGTGAAAAACCGTAATTAGAGAGTTCAAGTCGAGAAAATGACCGAATTTACGTATGTGACCTTATTTTTTGGGCGAAAATGTTGTAGTAACAAATTGTTACTGTAATTTAAGATGATGCATTATCTTCTATGAATCAGTCTGAACATATCCAATATAAAATTGTTTGGTTTTGCTGGGTGAAAACCCGGAAATAGCGAGTTAAAGTCGAGAAAATTGCCGAATTTACGTATGTGACCTTATTTATTGGGCGAAAATGTTGTGGTAACAAATTGTTACTGCAATATTAGATAAATCATTCTTTTCTATGCATTACTCTAAACATATCCTATAAGAAATTGTTTGGTTTTGCTGTGTGAAAACCTGGAAATAGAGAGTTAAAGTCGAGAAAATGACCGAATTTACGTATGTGACCTTATTTATTGGGCGAAAATGTTGAGGTTGACAATTGTTACTGGAATTTAAGATGGGGCATTCTACTCTATGCATCACTCTGAACATATCCTATAAGAAATTGCTTGGATTTGCTGGGTGAAAATCCGGAAATAGAGAGTTAAAGTCGAGAAAATGACCGAAATTACGCATGTGACCGTAGTTATTGGACGAAAATGTTGCGGTAACAAATTGTTAATGCAATATTAGATGACGCATTCTCTTCTATGCACCATTCTGAATATATGCTATAAGAAATTGTTTGGTTTTGCTGGGTGAAAACCCGGAAATACAGAGTTAAAGTCGAGAAAATGGCCGAATTTACGTATGTGACCGTATTTATTGGGCGAAAATGTTGTGGTAACAAATTGTTACTGCAATCTTAGATAACGCATTCTCTTCTATGCATTACTCTGAATATATCCTATAAATAATTGTTTGGTTTTGCTGGGTGAAAACCCAGAAATAGCGAGTTAAAGTCGAGAAAATTGCCGAATTTACGTATGTGACCTTATTTATTGGGCGAAAATGTTGTGTTAACAAATTGTTACTGCAATATTAGATAAATCATTCTTTTCTATGCATTACTCTAAACATATCCTATAAGAAATTGTTTGGTTTTGCTGGGTGAAAACCTGGAAATAGAGAGTTAAAGTCGAGAAAATGACCGAATTTACGTATGTGACCTTATTTATTGGGCGAAAATGTTGAGGTTGACAATTGTTACTGGAATTTAAGATTAGCCATTCTATTCTATGCATAACTCTGAACATATCCTATAAGAAATTGCTTGGTTTTGCTGGGTGAAAATCCGGAAATAGAGAGTTAAAGTCGAGAAAATGACCGAAATTACGTATGTGACCTTATTTATTGGGCGAAAATGTTAAGGTTGCAAATTGTTACTGCAATATGAGATAACGCATTCTCTTCTATGCATTACTCTGAATATATCCTATAAAAAATTGTTTGGTTTTGCTGGGTGAAAAACCGTAATTAGAGAGTTCAAGTCGAGAAAATGACCGAATTTACGTATGTGACCTTATTTTTTGGGCGAACATGTTGTAGTAACAAATTGTTAACGTAATTTTAGTTAACGCATTCTTTTCTATGCATCATTCCGAACATATCCTATAAGAAATTGTTTGGTTTTGCTGGGTGAAAACCCGGAAATACAGAGTTAAAGTCGAGAAAATGGCCGAATTTACGTATGTGACCTTATTTATTGGGCGAAAATGTTGTGGTAACAAATTGTTACTGCAATCTTAGATAACGCATTCTCTTCTATGCATTACTCTGAATATATCCTATAAATAATTGTTTGGTTTTGCTGGGTGAAAACCCAGAAATAGCGAGTTAAAGTCGAGAAAATGACCGAATTTACGCATGTGACCGCAGTTATTGGGCGAAAATGTTGCGGTAACAAAGTGTTACTGCAATATTAGTTGACGCATTCTCTTCTATGCATCGTTCTTAACATATGCTATAAGAAATTGTTTGGTTTTGCTGGGTGAAAACCCGGAAATACAGAGTTAAAGTCGAGAAAATGGCCGAATTTACGTATGTGACCTTATTTATTGGGCGAAAATGTTGTGGTAACAAATTGTTACTGCAATCTTAGATAACGCATTCTCTTCTATGCATTACTCTGAATATATCCTATAAAAAATTGTTTGGTTTTGCTGGGTGAAAAACCGTAATTAGAGAGTTCAAGTCGAGAAAATGACCGAATTTACGTATGTGACCTTATTTTTTGGGCGAAAATGTTGTAGTAACAAATTGTTACTGTAATTTAAGATGATGCATTATCTTCTATGCATCACTATAAACATATGCTATAAGAAATTGTTTGGTGTTGCTGGGTGAAAAACCGGAAATAGAGAGTTAAAGTCGAAAAAATTGCCGAATTTACGTATGTGACCTTATTTATTGGGCGAAAATGTTGTGGTAACAAATTGTTACTGCAATATTAGATAAATCATTCTTTTCTATGCATTACTCTAAACATATCCTATAAGAAATTGTTTGGTTTTGCTGTGTGAAAACCTGGAAATAGAGAGTTAAAGTCGAGAAAATTACCGAATTTACGTATGTGAACGCAGTTATTAGGCGGAAATGTTACGGTAACAAAATGTTAATGCAAAATTAAATGATGCATTCTCTTCTATGCATCGTTCTCAAAATATGCTATAAGAAATTGTTTGGTTTTGCTGGGTGAAAAACCGGAAATAGAGAGTTAAAGTCGAAAAAATGACTGAATTTACGCATGTGACCTTATTTATTGGGCGAAAATGTTGTGGTAACAAATTGTTACTGCAATCTTAGATAACGCATTCTCTTCTATGCATTACTCTGAATATATCCTATAAAAAATTGTTTGGTTTTGCTGGGTGAAAAACCGTAATTAGAGAGTTCAAGTCGAGAAAATGACCGAATTTACGTATGTGACCTTATTTTTTGGGCGAAAATGTTGTAGTAACAAATTGTTACTGTAATTTAAGATGATGCATTATCTTCTATGCATCACTATAAACATATGCTATAAGAAATTGTTTGGTGTTGCTGGGTGAAAAACCGGAAATAGAGAGTTAAAGTCGAAAAAATGACCGAATTTACGCATGTGACCCCAGTTATTGGGCGAAAATGTTGTGGTAACAAATTGTTACTGTAATTTAAGATGATGCATTATCTTCTATGAATCAGTCTGAACATATCCTATATAAAATTGTTTGGTTTTGCTGGGTGAAAACCCGGAAATAGCGAGTTAAAGTCGAGAAAATTGCCGAATTTACGTATGTGACCTTATTTATTGGGCGAAAATGTTGTGGTAACAAATTGTTACTGCAATATTAGATAAATCATTCTTTTCTATGCATTACTCTAAACATATCCTATAAGAAATTGTTTGGTTTTGCTGTGTGAAAACCTGGAAATAGAGAGTTAAAGTCGAGAAAATGACCGAATTTACGTATGTGACCTTATTTATTGGGCGAAAATGTTGAGGTTGACAATTGTTACTGGAATTTAAGATGAGGCATTCTACTCTATGCATCACTCTGAACATATCCTATAAGAAATTGCTTGGTTTTGCTGGGTGAAAATCCGGAAATAGAGAGTTAAAGTCGAGAAAATGACCGAAATTACGCATGTGACCGTAGTTATTGGGCGAAAATGTTGCGGTAACAAACTGTTAATGCAATATTAGATGACGCATTCTCTTCTATGCACCATTCTGAATATATGCTATAAGAAATTGTTTGGGTTTGCTGGGTGAAAACCCGGAAATAGACAGTTAAATTCGAGAAAAAGACCGAAATTACGTATGTGAACGCAGTTATTGGGCGAAAATGTTGCGGTAACCAATTGTTACTGCAATTTAAGATAATGCACTCTTGTCTATGCATCACTTTGAACATATCCTTTAAGAAATTGTTTGGTTTTGCTGGGTGAAAAACGAGAAATAGTGAGTTAAATTCGAGAAAATGACCGAATTTACGTATGTGACTTTATTTATTGGGCGAAAATGTTACGACAACCAATTGTTACTGCGATATGAGACGACGCATTCTCTTCTATGCATCACTCTGAACATATCCTATAAGAAATGGTTTGGTTTTGCTTGGTGAAAAACCGGAAATAGAGAGTTAAACTCGAAAAAATGACCGAATTTACTTATGTGTCTGCAGTTATTGGGCGAAAATGTTGTGGTAACAAATTGTTACTGTAATTTAAGATGATGCATTATCTTCTATGCATCACTCTGAACATATCCTATATGAAATTGTTTGGTTTTGCTGGGTGAAACCCCGGAAATAGAGAGTTAAAGTCGAGAAAATGACCGAATTTACGCATGTGACCCCAGTTATTGGGCGAAAATGTTGTGGTAACAAATTGTTACTGTAATTTAAGATGATGCATTATCTTCTTTCCATCACTCTGAACATATCCTATATGAAATTATTTGGTTTTGCTGGGTGAAAACCAGGAAATAGAGAGTTAAAATCCAGAAAATGACCGAATTTATGTATGTGACCTTGTGTATTGGGCAAAAATGTTGCGGTAACAAATTGTTACTGCAATTTAAGGCGATGTACTCTCTTCTATGCATCACTCTGAACATATGCTATATGAAATTGTTTGGTTTTGCTGGGTGAAAAATGAGAAATAGAGAGTTAAAGTCCAGAAAATGATCGAATTTACGTATGTGACTTTATTTATTGGGCGAAAATGTTACGGTAACCAATTGTTACTGCGATATTAGACGACGCATTCTCTTCTATGCATCACTCTGAACATATCCTATATGAAATTGTTTGGTTTTGCTGGGTGAAAAACGAGAAATAGAGAGTTAAAGTCGAGAAAATGACCGAATTTACGTATGTGACTTTATTTATTGGGCGAAAATGTTACGGTAACCCATTGTTACTGCGATATTAGACGACGCATTCTCTTCTATGCATCACTCTGAACATATCCTATAAGAAATGATTTGGTTTTGCTTGGTGAAAAACCGGAAATAGAGAGTTAAATTCGAGAAAATGACCGAATTTACGTATGTGACCTTATTTATTGGGCGAAAATGTTGTGGTAACAAATTGTTACTGCAATATCAGATAACGCATTCTCTTCTTATGCATTACTCTGAATATATCCTATAAAAAATTGTTTGGTTTTGCTGGGTGAAAACCCGAAAATAAATAGTTAAATTCGAGAAAATGACCGAATTTACGTATGTGACTTTCTTTATTGGGCGAAAATGTTGCGGTAACAAAATGTTACTGCAATTTAAGGCGATGTACTCTCTTCTATGCATCACTCTTAACATATCCTATATGAAATTGTTTGGTTTTGCTGGGTGAAAACCGGAAATAGAGAGTTAAAGTCGAGAAAATTACCGAATTTACGTATGTGAACGCAGTTATTAGGCGAAAATGTTACGGTAACAAAATGTTAATGCAAAATTAAATGATGCATTCTCTGTTATTCATCACTCTGAACATATCCTATATGAAATTGTTTGGTTTTGCTGGGTGAAAAATGAGAAATAGAGAGTTAAAATCCAGAAAATGATCGAATTTACGTATGTGACTTTATTTATTGGGCGAAAATGTTACGGTAACCAATTGTTACTGCGATATTAGACGACGCATTCTCTTCTATGCATCACTCTGAACATATCCTATATGAAATTGTTTGGTTTTGCTGGGTGAAAACCCGGAAATAGAGAGTTAAAGTCGAGAAAATGACGGAGTTTCCGCATATGCCGACAGTTATTAGGCGAAAATGTTGCGGTAACAAATTGTTACGGATTCCTTATTTGTTGGCAGTTTTTTCAATGTTGCTGGGCGCTGCTCATTGTCATCATGTTTGATAAGTATTGATTTATTCTATTTTATAAAAATAACATTCAAGAATGGAATTCTTTGTGAGATGTTTGTCCATGTATTAGTCCGATTTAAAGAGAAATGGATGCGGACAGTTGCCAAAGGATACAAATGAATTCGACAAATTTTCAGGATACGCTCACTCAGCGTAATATCTCAATTTTACTCGTCGCTAGTTAACCTGAAAAGAAGCAAAATTACGAAGAACTTTTAATGATTATTGGCTAAAGCGTTCTGACATCGATGTACGCGATTCCTAAGTATCCGTTTAGGTATGCCGTCCAAAGTACATGTAGACGCGAATGTGAGTGCACTAATCGTTTGACACTTGTGTAACTTTCGTGTTAGATCTCTTTTTTATAAGCATCATTATTAAACTAAAAATGTTAATACATGGTACATAATCTCTTATTATTGTGTTATTTAAAATTTTTTTCCATTTGGTTTCTCAGTAACTTTAGTAGAAAGTTTTAATGACGTGTGCAATATTTAACTGCAATAACCGATTAATGTTCGAAATGTGAGTTTTTTTTAAAAATATTTTATTTGTGTTAAATAGTAATAAAGGATAGTTTATTGTACATAGTATATTCGAGTTATTAATTTATTATCCAAATTCCAATTTTACAAAATATTGAGGTCATGACAAAATTCAGAATTCAGACACACAGAACACATGCTTTATGCAGAGAGGACGTACGTTCCTCCAAAATATGCGATTTAGTATGTACTTTGAATATTCATAATTTGGAAACACGTTACACATTTCGAACATTAATCGATTATTGCAGTTAAATATTGCTCTCGTCATTAGAACTTTCTACCAAAGTTACTGAGAAACCAAACTGAAAAAAAATGGTAAATAGCACTATAATAAGAGATTATGTATCATGTATTAACATTTTTAGTTTAATAATGTTGCTTATAAAAAAGAGATCGAACACCAAAATTATACATTTGTCAATCTCTTAGTGCACTCACAGTCGCATCTACAAATACTTTGGTCAGCATACCTAAACGGATACTTAGGAATCGAATGCTTCGATGTCAGAGCGCTTGAGCCAATAATCATTAAAACTTCTTCGTAACTTTGCTTCTTCTCCGGTTCCCTAGCGACGAGTAAAATTGAGATATTACGCTGAGTAAGCGTATCCTCAAAATTTGTCGAATTCATTTGTATCCTTTGGCAACTATCCGAATCCATTCCTCTTTAAATCGGCCTATACATGAAAAAACAACTTACAAAGTATTGCATTCTTGAATGTTATTTCAATAAAACAGAATAAATCAATACTTATCTAACAAGATGACGTTGAGCAGCACCCAGCAACATTTAAAAAACTACCAACAATTAGCGAATCCGAAGTTTTCTAACCAAAAATTCGCTTTGAAACAATCAATGTTTACTTCGAGTTGAATGAGTTGAATTACTGAACTGAATGACTGAACAGCGAAGTCAGTACCTACATTCTCGCATCTCCAGCGTCAGACATTCCATGCTCTCTCGCGGCCAATGGGAAGAATCGTCCGAGCTGAAACTGGCCAATCAGGAACGCTCGATCTTCAACATAGCTCGCCCTATGGGCGCATCGTAAGCACGCACCCGGTATAGGTACATGTGGCAATAAAGAGATAGGCCGCCTCGACACCAGCGCCAGCGACGAGAGCGGACAAACGGCAGTCACTTGAACTACATGATCATCAGGGGACTGGTATAGACCCAGTACTGAACCTGTACTGATAATAAGTAATCACATTCTGAATCGACTCGGTACCGTCTTCCATACAACATCAGTAATGATCCTGTACTGGTAGTCTTCTAGGGCAGTTTTTTTGTTTTTATCAGATCCACGAGTACCTTCCGCACGTAGAAAATTCAAAAAATAACTAGTGTTGGCGTGGTACCTCGATCGTTTCTCTCGCTCAGAAACTTCGACCCAGTGTAGAGTCGGCTATTGCTTATTAATAATCGTTCGTTTACTAACAGCTTTCAATTATATTATAAAATTATATCGATATTTGGGGGTCCAATCATATTTATGTCCAAGTGGCTTCAATAGATATGTTACAACAATATAGTGTTTCTTATATGTATGAAAATTAAAAATGATTAACAAATATGACCTATGGCCTGAGTCGACGTAAAATTGAAATTGAACATTTTCAAAACTTCGACCCCAACGACAGGCCAGCCGGAGTATTAATAAATAAAAGTTGCAAAACACTTAGTTCATGCACGTGTATTGTAATAGACTATTCAATGTATATTACACGTTTACTGTGTTTTACTAATTACTGTCTATATTATTATGATCTTATATATAAAATATATATACAGGGTGGCCGATTTATCTGAAGACATAGAAATATCTCGAGAACTATGCACAGAATCAAAAAAGGTGTGGGATGAAAGTTGTTCGACACGAAGGGGGGCATCCAGTGATAATGAAGTGACCCCCTCCCCCACCTCCTGGGATGGGGTGGGGGAAAAACAATAAAACTTAAATAGGAACCTCCATTTTTTATTGCAGATTTGGATTCTCCGCAAAATAGTACACCAACTTGACCTAGGAGTATTACATTGTGGTTCACAGGTGACGCTGTAGTCGACAAAAAGCGAAAGTAAAAAATCCCTACAGTTCGACGTCTCCAAGATTCACATCACATCTAATAAATAATAGTAGAATTATTTTATTTTAGAAATACTATTCAATGCCCCCAGTACAGAATGTTTGTTTTTCTTTGACTGTATATTATTCTTGTAATGTGTTTTCTAGCCGCTACAATGGAAATTATCTGAAAAATAAAAACGTGGTAATAATCATGGATTTGGTTGTGTGTAAAAAATAGTATATTATGCTTTAAGGGAGGAAAGAGCGTGCTCCCCGAGTGGAAGGTTTGCTGCGAGAGCGAAGCGAGGGCAGCCATCTCACGAGGTGCGCGCGCATTCCTTTCGTGAAACATACGCTAGTTTTTTCCGGGCCGCATCCATTACTCCCGCGGGCAGCACTTTTCGTCCCACGGGAGTAATGAGAACGAAGTGCGCATGCGCGCGGGCACTCAGACGGAATTGAACAACTTTCGCCCCGCGTAGCGGATATGGATAAGTGAATTCATAATACTCCGGCAAGGTGTAATAAGTAAATCAAATCTCTGGCTTTCGTTTCATTTTCTTTCTTGCAATAAAAATACGTTAACGAAGATGTTTTTTTATGAATACCGCCACTCTCTTGTGTGACTATCCATACCTTTATAAATAAAACATACATTTCGCACTTTTACAGAAAAAACAATTTTTTAGTATATTATATATTATTATTCGTCATTACTCTCATCCATTAAACGACATTTTTGAACAATTTTTGTATTAAATTAATACATAACTAGTTTTTTAAATGTTTCTTTTTAATTTAGTATTTTTTCTGTCGCCTCGTTGCCTGTTGTTTCAGTTTCGAACCATTGTCTGCATTAAGAATATATTTTATATGCAATACTGGCACCGCCAATGTGCCTCATGCAAAACCCGCCAACCTGCTCCGTCCCGAGTTTATAAGTTAAAACGTACTTTTCGTAATGATATATACAAATATTGCAATACTTCTCACAGTGGTTTTGTGCAGTGAAAGTAGAGGAAGCTAAATGTATAAATACTTACTTTGTTATCGGTCGCAACACGGAGAAAAATACTTATCTAATCGAAAATAAATAGTTACAATTTGTATGCCAAATCAATCAATACGAACTATAACCAAATTTAGTTCCATAAACAAGGCGTTACTATGACAACGCGATGAAGCTGGGCACAATGAATATACTATATGACGCATAGAATTTACTAATGTGCGGAATTCGAGAAAAGTGCAAACCGCCAATGTGCCCCAACCGCCAATTAACCCCAGTCTCCCCTACGTATAAGATCACGGACATAAATTTTTTATTTCGATTTGGGCTCCTTAGGGTCTGAAACGTCGACATTTGATGAAAAACTATAGGGTAATTTGTATGCCCGTAGTGACAAAATTCAATACTTCGTCCAGACCTAAGGCCTGGGTCGAAGTAATATAGAGTTTCTTGTGTATAACAACTTGTATTCGATAAATGAAAGTTTATCCGCAAGAAAAACCGTGGGTTTTAAGGCGTTTTTTTTTACGCTCACTACTAGTGCCTTACGCATACAGAAAAATTTGAAAAATTTTACTTGTTGGCATAATTGCGGCTTTTCAGTACTTTTGGATTTTAGTGTGGTCGAAATTACTAAAATTTTTTGGGGAAAAAACGTTTTGGCCAAGGATGGTGGCCTTCATCAATTTATTTTAAGCCATTTTTTCATTTTTCAAAAAATTGTTTTGTGAGATGAATTCTCCATTTCACCTTCACAGAAAAGTTGTACTTTTTAATTAAATTGTATGAGTGAAAGCGTCCATTATTTAACAAATTATTGTTCAATAGGTGGTTAGAATAGGAAGAACCTTGTTTTTTCTACAGCATAACAAACAAATTCTGTGATTTATTAATTTGGATAACCTCCTAGAAATCGCGGTCCATTCCTTGTTTGCGAAGTTGGATTACCCAAATTTATGGAAACCACTGTTGCCGTCTCTTATCGGAATGATAGAATCGTGTTAGATAGAATCATATTATTAGGAAAAGGTAGTTGAATTTTTTAATTTAATGAATGAAAATACTTAAAGCAAGTTGGATTGTTTATTTCCAGTGAATCTGTCCGATCGAATTCTGATTATGTATTATAGTTAAGTGATAGAGAAATCATGTGAATGCCACTTTTGATGACGAAAACAGGTTATTGCATGGTTGTGTTCTCTTGTGTTTTCAAAAAATGGAGTTACTTGGTTTTTCCTCAAATAAGGCAAGCAATATTCCTAGTCCGATATGTTACGGTACTGTGAAAGTCCAAAATGGGCGGAAATGGGAGCTTTGTAGTGCGAAACACAAGGGGGTCGAGGAGAAAGAAACTCCGATGGAGAGCAGCATATTTTCATTTGACGAGAGTCCCTAACATTGCCGGAGTGTATCCTATTAGTTACTGACAAGGATACCTACAGTACTTTTTGTCAAGCCTGTATAAAAGTTCGCGGTCTTCCAAAAGACAGCCTGGCGGGCGACACTCGTTCCCTTTTCGACTACTTTATGAGTACGTAAAGGCGGCGAATTTGCGCAGGTGTTAAAAATTCCCGCACTCTAATCTACTGTGCAATTGTAAGGATCAAAAAACAAAATTGTGTTATTGATTATTGTAATGAGAAAGCAGCTACCAAATGAGAGAACATCGCACTTAACATTGCTAGAAAATTTTATATTGTAAACTAAATATTGTAACTAAAGTTTTATTATTGTTACCGATTCAAACAAATTTTGATACAGTTTAGTACTATTCAGTTACGTTATTACAAAACTGGATGGGTTTGAAAATTCATTCGATCAGAGAACAAATTAATCATAGTAAAAGGGAGTTCTTTATGGCGCGAACTTTGAATAACGTGTTTACACAGAGGACAAATTATCTGAAAAATTTAAAGAACATTAGGACCAGTCCCGAATGTGGCTAATGAAATTCCTCCTTACAATAACTAATAGAAAGCTCAAAATTGAGTTCGTAAGCTCCTTCGGACGTAATATTGAATAATAACATAGCCGCTCAATTATTTGAAAAAGTTAACGAATAATATGAGCAGTCCCTAATGTGGCTAATGAAATTCCTCCTTCAATAACTAATAAGAAGCTCAAAATCGACTTCGTGAGTTCCTTCGAACCTAAAATTGAATAATAACATAGTGGATCAATTATTTGAAAAATTTAACGAATATTAGGAGCAGTCCCCAACGTGAGGACTATCACGGACATTATTACGAATATTAGAACCTTAAAGGCTATATTTTTCTTTTGAATTGGTAATTCGAAAGGACATATTTAAAACCCCCTTTAGCTAAATTTTCAGCCCCTAAGTGGTAGTAGGGTGCTCCTATCGTAAGAAACGTGTTTTTTCGAAAAAATTCTCTGCTCCGCTGTTTAAAAAACACAGTAATTTTTTTTAGATTTTTCGGGCCTAAACCGGAGATATAAAAAATTCTTCAATTTTTCAATGATATTTTAGGTTATGAAGATCATATTTGGCCAACTTCTAAATACAAATTTTTTGTATAAGGGTATTATCATAGTGCGGCACTTCGATACGTAAAGCTCGGAGATGCGACAATTTACAACGGGCGGTTGAAAGTTGAAAATGCGTACACATGTGAAGTTAGGAATATTCTACATAATTAATAAGTAACGTGGGTCGGTGTAATTAGCAAATGTGACGTAGTTTGGGTTTTATTTTTCTGTACACTTAATAGTATTAATTCACTCACCAATACTTATGTGTTATCCTTGTTTTCTCCCTGTACACCTTTATGTGATAAACAAGGATAACAAAGCAGTGGTGTGACAGAATTAACGCTGTTAAGTATACGTTGTATGAAATGTTTTAAATTACAACCCTTTCCGGCATGATGGTGTAGCCACTGGAATATATTAGAAAATTTGAGCTTTTGCTAAATGCTTTTACAACTGGTTTTTTTAAATCCAATTTAAGTGTGAGTTAAAAAAAGTGTTTAACATTTCATTTATGTAAATATTTATTTAATATTATGTTTTATAAACAAATAAACTATTAAAAATTGTCATTATTATAGAAAAGATGCATTCGCAGGTTCAATTGGATCGAGATGAAACTGAGTACTCGGTGGTTATACATATATATACATACAGGGTCATCGAAAAGTATCGGACCCCCCTAATATCTTCAGTTAGAATGCACTTAGGAGAAAATGTCCAATAGCAAAGTTGTATGGTTTCAAGCGGGGTGTAAGATGATGACCTTGACTTTGACCTTGACCATGTCCTTCAAGGTCATTTCAAGGTCAATCTTATTTTTTTAAATAGAACCCCCTACATTTTATTGCATATCCTTATAGCTTATCTCGAGAGCTTTCCAAAACACTATAATAAAATATTTTTTTATTAAGTACTTTTTGAGTTATAAAGGTTTGAAGTTAACAATTTGTTAAGTGGTTTTTTCATTCTTACTGAAAATATTAGGGGGATCCGATTAATGTATTTTCTTTAAATCAATTAATTGGTCTCATTATTCCGCGCACAAAAGTATTAAGGTTATGATTACTGAAAACTAAATAATATTTTACAAGATATTCTACATTTTGTGTCAAAAAATTGTTAACTTCAAACCTTTATAACTCAAAAAGTACTTAATAAAAAAATATTTTATTATAGTGTTTTGGAAAGCTCATCTTACTCCCCGCTTGAAACCATACAACTTTGCTATTGGACATTTTCTCCTAAGTGCATTCTAACTGAAGATATTAGGGGGGGTCCGATACTTTTCGATGACCCTGTATATAAAACAGTAGAAAAATATTAACAATGAAATAAAAAGTCTAAAAAAAGAAATGAAAAAATAGGGGAGAGTACGATAGCCCCGACCACCCGGTAGCCCCAACCACTAATTAGTTCTAAGAATGTAAAGATAGATTTTGGGGAATTTTATAATTTTTTTATGGGACACTACACAAAACTGTAAATTTGAGAATATGAAGCTATTTGTCTTTACTTTAATGGTATGGCATAAGTTTTTATTCTTCAAACTCGTACAATGAACATTTATAAAAAAATAGGTAAGTTTTGCAGTTAATATTTATTATCATATAATAAATAAGCTAATTATCGTTACGTCTATACAAACATTCATCCCTCAGCTTTCGATTTAGGCTATAAAAACTTTATTTTTTATGCCTCATTCGTTTATAATAACAATTTCAAGGCTCATACATACTTTCCGGTACCCCCGACCATTTAGAGTCCGGTGGCCCCGACCGGTAAAAATATTGCTTATCTAACAATTTTAAAAGCTAACTTGACTTCGGTAATGAAATTAAGCTTAAATGTAATTCGTTCTTTTTCTTTTATTCTTCATAAAAATCCTCTTGCCAACAGACTGACATGACTACACATCGTACACTGGCTTTAGTTATGTGAAGTGATTTATAGATTTATTTAGGAAATAAATAATTCTAATAACAGTAACGGAAATTACCAGATCTTGAATACGTAATTTTCTACATTATATTTTTACAAAAGAAAGCTACTCTTAATAATAATTTTATTTTTCAATAATAATAATAGTAATCATTTTTTAATATTAAAGAGACGAGTCGAACATTCGGGAATTTTAACGAACAATGTAATTTACGAAACTGCGAAGGCAAAAGAGCAAGAAAAAATTATATTTATGTTCAATAGTTTTAAAAATTTTATCAAAAAACTTTTTTAACGATATCTTTATTACATTACTACATCTATTTTAAGTTATATTAAATAATAGGGCATGTAAATATTATTTTATTTGCAACAAAAGTCCATTATAAGTATTTAATAATGCATTTTTACCATATACAAGTTAAGTTATTGAGTGGTCGGGGCTACCAGACAAGTAAAATGGCGTAACCAATTTTATGAGCATCGAAAAGGAAGCAATTCTTTAACAGATTCGCTATTTTGTCTTCAAATTCTCCACGGATGCATTCAATATAATACAAATATTATTTTTAATACTTTCTATTACTTGTTAAAGTCGCGAAGAATAAGTTATATCCGAAAAACCTTAGGTGGTCGGGGCTACCGGACTCTCTCCTATACATAAATCGCCTTTTGCATAATTCGTAATAAGATTATAAATCTCACAATTTAGTATAACGCGTATGTATTTAATCATAAGGAAAAACTTTCAATGAGAACAGTTTTAACAGCGGTTCATATTTGTACAATCGAATCCAGAGTTTGAGGATAAATACTGTTTCGATAGCATCTTCTTATTGTTATTTAATGTCATTTTTAATAACACTTATTAGTAGATGAATAGGAGCGGTTTGAAATCAGTTCCCGCCGCCGCCACCAGGCGTCGCCACAGTCGCGGCGCTGTCGCAGCATGCGAGGTGGTAGATTCGTGAACTAATTCGTGGTTTGAGTCTCGGACTGACTCGTGGTTTGAGTCGCGGACTGACTCGCGGGCCGATTCGCGGATTGATTCGCATTTTTTATTTACTGTTTAGTACGCGGTTTCAAGACTCTCTCATTGGGAAATCTGACCGTCGCTTATGAGGTCATTAAGATGACGCAAGACTTCGTCTCACACAAATTTTAAAAACCTACAATCAAGGCGTTGACCTCTCCCTTATCATCGACCATCCTTGGGAAAACACATGTGAATTCCAAGCATATTAGATAATATATCGGGACCTATGTCTCTGTAGATTTCCATTAGTCTAAATACCAGCTTGAAGCGCAATCTCGTATATCGACGACGTACTTTTTAAATCTCACACAAATTTTAAAAACCTACAATCAGGGCGTTGACCTCTCCCTTGTCATGATGTAAGTTCGAATTCACCTTTCAGAGTTTTCTCTCGTCGGGGAAATCTATCCATATACCAGCTTGAAGCGTAATCTCGTATATCGACGACCTTTGCCATGTGTCGAAAATCAAATTTCAAAAGTCGCCTTCATTACAGGTCAGATATTGCTACATTATAGTCGCTTATGGAAATACATCGTATTCGGTAGGAACCGTATTGAGAGTGAAAGTAAAATGACCTTTTCCTCGTGCGTACACCGTTACCGACCTAATTCGGATGTTACATATCTTTTTTGATGAATTGACAGCGTAGATTTCCATTAGTCTGAATACCAGTTTGAAGGTGTCTAGCTCAATCTCGTATATCGACGACCTACTTTTTAAATCTCACACAAAATTTAAAAACCTACAATCAGGGCGTTGACCTCTCCCTTACCATGTTGTAAGTTTGAATTCACCTTTCAGAGTTTTCTCTCGTCGGGGGAAATCTATCCATCAATATGACAGTCGTCTTGACAAGCCGTTAGTGTATCTCAATGATCTCCAATAGTGACGAAACCGCTGAGCCCCTTCACACAAAACCGCTAAGACCATTTTAAAATTAATTTAGAAAAGCCTCTAAGCAAGTCTCAACGCGTTCAAAAGACCTGGTGTCGACCCCCTGATGCGCGGAAACCTTTTCCTCGTGCGTTCTACTATCATCTCTCTCGCTCTCGCATACTCTTATTTAGATCCATTAACATTAGCAGTATACCATTTTCACGGTCGTCGATTATCCATCGATCACTTATTCACCGTACATTTGTTTTCCTGAAACTTTCGAAAATGTATACAGGTCCAAACACGTTTAAAAGGTCATTGCACAATTTCTTCAAAACATTATCTATTTACCAAATTTCGGCAATCCGTGACGTAAGAGAAAGGAGGCAGTCTAATTCAAATATTCCAATGTCATAATTACTATGATCTCTCTAGCTCTCACATACTCTTTCTTAGATCCATTAACATTAGCAGTATACCGTTTTCACGGTTGTCGATTATGCGTCGATCACTTATTCACCGTACATTTGTTTTCTCGAAACTCTCGAAATTGTATACAGGTCCAGACATCGTTTCAAAGGAATGTCGCGTTCCTGTGTCTATGTTTGACAGCACGTAAGCGCCTCTATTTCAAAACTTGTATTTCTACATCAATATGGTAGATGTCTAAAAGATTTTTGAGGCCTTGAACAGGGTTTACAGCACTCTTGAAGAAGACGCTGCTGAGGATCAATTTTCCAACTTCATTCGAGAATCCATCAAAAAGATTGAGAAAATCAATTAATTCTTAAGGACCAATCCTCACATTCCAAATGGGGTGAAGTTATCATTGGAGACACGTATTCATTGCATCACGGTACAGAGGGTTACAGCTGCTTACAGATTACTTAGCGTATCTCAATGATCTCCAATAGAGACAAAACCGTCGAGTCCCTTCACCCAAGACCATTTTGAAATTAACGTAGAAAAGCCGCTAAGCAAGTCTCAACGCGTTCAAAAGACCTGGCGCCGACCCCCTAATATTGTTATAAAAATGTCCAGCCGTTAGATGGTCATTGCAAACGGCCTCTTTCTAATGCGTGATCTTAAGAAATTAGTTCATAAATATTGAAAAGTACTGGCTGTTACACATTAGTATTGTCATGTGAGGAATGTCGAAAAAAAAAAAAATTGCAAAAGCAATTCATTAAAGGTCAGCTATTGCTACATCATATTCGCTTCTCGATGCCTATGTGGAAATACAGCGTAGGCTAGGAACCGTATTTTGAATGTGAACATAAAATTCTAATAATGGCCTTTTCCTCCTGCGTGCTACTACCATCTCTCTTGCTCTCTAGTACCCGTTGTTAGATTATACCGTTATCACGGTCATCGAAATCGCCGATTGCCAGCCGATCATTTTCACCATATATTTTCCATGTATACAGGTTCAGACGCGTTTAAAGTCATTGCGCAATTTCATCAAAAGGTATACCAAGTAACACATTTTCTCTTTCCAAAATTTTTAGACAACCTCCACCATAATAGAAAGGAGATGATCTCAGTTCTGTATTTTATCTAGGAATAACATGGCGGGCCACCTGTAGACCAACTCACCCCTTTGTTAACAAAAGTAGCATAAATAAATAAATAAATAAATAATTTATAATAATAATATTTAAATAGTAATAAATTTCACATAATCCGAATAGCGTGTATTAAAATGTATAATATAGAAATGATGGAAGAAGCTAGCAGTAATTAGAAAGAGAGGATGACACGCTTATTCCCTATGCATTTATCTATTCACGATATTTACGTGTTTTCATGACGTTCGAGCCATAGCTATACGAGTTTGGACACGTGGGTAATGTAATTAATCAGGTTCCTGACCGTTTTTTAATATGTGTACAATTTACGACATCTTAAACATCGCCATACAAGTTTCGACCTGTTAATTACCCGTAGACTTTACGATACGGTAACAATGAATCTGACTTCTCACAAGTGACGAACACATACGAGTATCGACTTGCTTCTAATATAATTAATTAATCTTCATTTAATATTTCCCACTTTTAAAATGTCTGAGAATAAGAAGATCGAAATGACGACGTAAAAATCTAAAAGAAGCGTGTAAAATTCAACAGTTTCTTTCTATCTTTACGCACAGTTTTGTGTCTTTTAAGTAAAAAGTTAAAGGAAATGATAATGCTGCCATCTTTTGGTATGTTTAAAGAGATTGCAGAATCTGCGTGTTGCAGAATGAAATATGTGGGTGCATCTAAAATGCATAGATTCATCGTAGGCTGTCATCATACACTTGCTGATATGAGTGGCTATGGAGCGATTACAACTGAATATGAGGTTCTTGAAAATTGAATCTAGTTGACAATTAACCTTATTATCACCATACAAAAGAATATGAAAGTGAAATTGTTAAATATTACCGCGCATCTACTGCAAAGCGAAAGCAATCTCGCTATTTTTAAAATACCTATACTGCCATTACTAGACATCCCTCTGAAATTAACACTTTGCATAGTCTTTAATCATAGGCGGTTGTCTATCTGCGGTATCATCACTCGTTTCAAAACGTTTATTGACGACATTCACGTAAATCTGGATGCATTTGCATTGTGAGTGGTAAGCATGACCATACTTCTTCAATTTCAAGTTCTGCAAACGTTGACATGAAATCTATAGGTAGACTCGATGTCTTTTGTTTCCATTAATGCAAGACGCTTCACTTCATAGTAAATTCTCATTGACCTTCGAAGAGATGCAGGCTAGTCTTGAAGATTTTACAGTATACAATTTTAAAGCATTTTAACATTTTCTTTAGCACACTTTCCGTTAAATGTATGATTTTCGCAATTTATTGAAAATCGACGTTGTTGTTGTCCTATGAGTTTCGGTAGAGATGGACAGGCTAATATGTCTATATCGACAATATTGTCAGCATCTAAAATTTCCTGCAACCTATGTCTTTTATTTGTCTGCGCCTTTTATGTATATCTTGTGAGCACATGTAACGATGTCTTCCAACGTTTCGTTGATTCCATCAAAGGGTATATCGCCCGATTCCAATCGTAGACCATGATAATTGTGCATTAACCAATTGTTTTATGTTCAAAACGTACTTTACTACATTACTGTCGGAAATATCCATAATGTACATTTCCTTCGATATAAACTGATTACCACATCCGGGGAATCCTTGCACGTCGACAATATTCTACATTTCTAGTATCTAATACTGATTTGCTTGTCCCCTTCATTAATTGACGCATCATTCTCTCTCACACACACTCTTTGCCCCTTCCACATATGGCGTGGTACCTCTAACTTATGGGTATACGTCGTACCTTTCTCTCTCTAGATCGTAGTATCTCTTCGTAAAATCCTATGAATCGGAAATCAAATCAGAGTGTAACAAAAACGTCGATTCTTCAGCGGGCCAACACTTGAGATTTTCGATAGTTTGTGAGTTACGATACTCAGATGATGAAGAAGTTAAACGTAATATTAAATCGTTTCAAGTACTAGCACCAGTATGATGGTCACCGCACTTTCACAATTGAATAAATCTTTTCTACGATATTCGATCTAATTGAAATGTGCATAGACGTATGAATACAAGTTTCGATTGGTTTATAATACAATTGAGTCATTAACTTGACATCCTTTAAACAATTAATTTTTGTATGTATATTAAATAGCGATACACTGCAGTCTTAAATCAAATAATTAAAATCATTACATCTTAAAGTCAGTCCATGCATAAATCTTACATGGTGTAAGTCATCTTATCTACACAACATCTTTCTTTCTGTAAATGCAAAACAAAACGAAAGACAACAAAGTATTTATCATTATGATAATAACAAATTCTTTCACATTAGAACCGCGTCTAATAGCCCACATAAGGTCGCCTTATTCGTAGTGAATTTAACTTTCGAACTGTCATCTTTAATTGTCGATCATTCTCTCTCTCTCATTAGCTACCGATTTGTTGCATCTATACGAATACTCTTACATCAAATCGAGTCGTATGCACATTCTTGTGTTGTAACATTCACACGACTATGGAATGAAATTCATTCTTAAAACCCAACAAGTACAAGCGTAAATGTATTTTAATACTAACGAATGGTATACCTCTTGATTCGAAATTGTATGTAGCGTAACCGACATGACTATTTAATTCCGTTTACAATAATGATTTGGAGATTCACACCGCACGAAACGTTGTTATATTTGACAGATTTTTGCTACTTCCACATTGTAATCTTAATTAGTTAACTAAGTTATTCACGTATCAATACTATTGTTATATGTAGATATTTTGTTAAATATATTGCCATAAGGAGAATGTCCTCCTATCCATCACACCTAGTGTAATACCAAAAGATACAAGTCATTATATCAATAAATAATTTTCATAGTAATAAATTAACCTTTAAAAACTTCTCATGTTTTCACATCATGCACTAAAATTTCAGATTATTATTATTATTATTAATAATATTGAATCGTTTATAGAACTGATGTTTTCATACATAATCACTTAAAAAGACTGCTACCGTATATGAAATATAAGACTAAACAACAATTCAACATGAAGACATGCATAGATTAATTCTACTTAAAACATTAGTCATTTTGAAAGGAAAAGTGAAAAATTCTCAATGACCTATCTGTAAAGCTTCTATCTTACTTCTATCTTACTTCATGTTTCTTTTCGACAGTCCAAACACATCGGTACATAAACACACTTTCAATAATTATTGAATAATTTCTTATATAAGGGAGTAAATATTCAACGATTTTTTCGTAAATAATGAAACAATTTAATATATACGATCATTATACAATTTTACTAAAACAAGCTTAATTGCGGTGTTTTGGAAATGTTGATGACAAAGTATGAATATGCAATTAAATGAATCATTTAACACACGTATATCTATCATTACGTTCAATTATATAATTTTTTAATACTATAACACGTACATATTTACAATATTTGCAGACTGTACGTCAGTCTTTTCATTTTCACGTTTAGACTAAAATGTGCGTCAAAACTGACTCTTGCTCGTCATTAATTATAGGCATCTAGTTCATCGGAGCTTTGAAACACCTTTACAATATGTTGTATATGTTCTTAAATCTGAATGCATTCACGTTACTGATGACAATAATGATTCTTTAGTTTAATCTTGACCAAAGGTGCAAACGCAACATATTGAGATGAGTACTATTGCCAGTGTCTGAAATTTCTTACCCACACCGATGAAGGAAATGTCGTATATTATAGGCAAAAGCATTCACAGTTATTAATATGATTCTTTATAAATCATAAGTATATACTGTCGACTAGATTCATAATAAACACATTGTTTAATGTAGATCGGTAAGTATCTAATTCCTTATCTTACATTTAATTCCTCACAATATTCAATATGTACCCTTCAAAGCGTCGTGTTTTATTTTTGATTATTGTATTTTGTAATATATCTGCTCGCACTCTCTATATTGAATTCATATTTTAAAGATAAATTGTAGCCACTCCAGATATTAACGAACACCTTACTAAGAACTAATACCTACACTAATATTCTACCTATACCAAAAACATCTAGCAAATAATCGAGATAATATTTTCACTTCAAATTTATTATTATACTTGAAATATTTCTCCGAGTCTAAACTTCTCTTACAAGTTTACTGTGTTCTGCATCTTACTTATCTTATATTGGAAACGTTAGTTAACTAATATTTTATGCGTGAAATTTGTATATTTTCCAATCCATATGTTTGAACACATTTATTCTCTAAAGATTACTCTAAGTGTTTTCTTTCGACTCTGAGAGTACAGCAATCTACCGTCTTATTTCATACTGTGCACACTTAAACGTGTAGAATATACGAATAATATTTATTTACCCATAATTAATAATAATTTTATATACATTATTACTTTCCCAGTATTACATTATACTCTCACTGATATTCTTCTTCTAACATAATACATCTCAATCGTAGTATTCACTTTCAAAATTTGTAATTATTTTGAATTTTCCATTAATATCTCAGTAGCTTTCTTATATTATAAGTTTATTTCGTATCGTCTCTGCTAACATTCCTCACACTATTAATATTCCTTAACTTCATATATATATAGTTTCAATATTTCCATAGCACATACCTTTTGACTATGGCGTAATCGTGTATTTCATATTTTAAAGATAAAAATTGCAGCTACTCCAGATATTAACGAGCACCTTACTAAAAATTAAGACTGACAATCAAAGGACATAATTTCCGTTATTTCGGCCGTCGAAGATTTGGTTCTTTTATTTGTTTACGACATTGCGTGAGTTGGTCAGTTTCTGTGTAATACATACATCATTTATTTGACACTTACATTATTGCTCTCTCACACACAAAAGGTATCATAAATTTCTGCACGTTTGCTGACACGATTTTGAAATTATACTTAAATATTACGATTTTTGGATCTAAATAAGAGTATGCGAGAGCGAGAGAGATGATAGTAGAACGCACGAGGAAAAGGTTTCCGCGCATCAGGGGGTCGACACCAGGTCTTTTGAACGCGTTGAGACTTGCTTAGAGGCTTTTCTAAATTAATTTTAAAATGGTCTTAGCGGTTTTGTGTGAAGGGGCTCAGCGGTTTCGTCACTATTGGAGATCATTGAGATACACTAACGGCTTGTCAAGACGACTGTCATATTGATGGATAGATTTCCCCGACGAGAGAAAACTCTGAAAGGTGAATTCGAACTTACATCATGACAAGGGAGAGGTCAACGCCCTGATTGTAGGTTTTTAAAATTTGTGTGAGATTTAAAAAGTACGTCGTCGATATACGAGATTGCGCTTCAAGCTGGTATTTAGACTAATGGAAATCTACAGAGACATAGGTCCCGATATATTATCTAATATGCTTGGAATTCACATGTGTTTTCTCAAGGATGGTCGATGATAAGGGAGAGGTCAACGCCTTGATTGTAGGTTTTTAAAATTTGTGTGAGACGAAGTCTTGCGTCATCTTAATGACCTCATAAGCGACGGTCAGATTTCCCAATGAGAGAGTCTTGAAACCGCGTACTAAACAGTAAATCAAAAATGCGAATCAATCCGCGAATCGGCCCGCGAGTCAGTCCGCGACTCAAACCACGAGTCAGTCCGAGACTCAAACCACGAATTAGTTCACGAATCTACCACCTCGCATGCTGCGACAGCGCCGCGACTGTGGCGACGCCTGGTGGCGGCGGCGGGAACTGATTTCAAACCGCTCCTATTCATCTACTCTTATTGATGAAAGCTCAGGTTTTAAATGTATACTTCGTAAGAAGTATTTTTTATAAATCTCACAATTTATTTAAAAATCCTATTACGCATGATTAATAATCCGTAATATATGATAATGATAATACCATAAAAAGTAAAAGTTAAAATCATTGATTGAACAAGTAGAAATGCCTTGAATAGGTGGAATAAAACTATAATTGTGATAATTTACAAAACGAGTAATATTAATTACAATCATATGTAAAATTATCAAGGCTTGTAACATATGTATGTATATATAATAATGTAAAAAAAGAAAATGCATTCAGACTCTGAAATACTATACTGATGTGTTATCACTCTTTGCTATTAATTTATCGATTTTCTTACTTACATACTTACAAGGCATTTATATCCTATTTAATAAGTTGAAATTTACAATAAAAACATAAATAGTAAAACTTGAAAGGATTGTATACGTTTAACAAGTATTACAGTTGTATAGAGTTAACGGTTTGCACACATGTTACTGGCCTTAATATTTAATAAGTGTTGAAACGGTCACAGCAACGCGCCTATTGGCTCAGACCGCAACGGTTCACATGATAACCCTAACCACTTTTTTCGGGAGCACCTTAACGACAGGTCCGGAAATTTTGGTCCGTGTGTCATCGAGTCATGTACTCGAAGGTAAGCAGCTGGTCGATCTTCTTATGTTCTCCAATTGTCTCGTTGGATGCTAAATCCCCAAAATAGATTCATTTTCAAATTCAATTTACAAAGGAACTACTTATTGCAGGAAATTATTTCTTGTGTCGTTATCTATAGAAAAAAATTAGCTTTCTCGTGATATATCCCACATTCGCCATCGCTCGTACACCCTGTTTATTTTATTTTATTTATTTATTAAATTTACGGGACGAGCCCTTTGCGTACAAAATATAAAGATGAGGATAGAGAGCACAATTTAAAGGTAATAAAAGATATAATAATATAATTAATATAAAAGATAGTAAAATTAAACTAGTAAGCTCAAGGCACTGAGTTCCTAAATAATAAGTATATAAGATTATAAGGTTATAGGAAGGCTTGTGTTCATAGTGGCTATACAGATTTCGCATAGTTTTTGAACTGATTTAGTGTAACGTGCCGAAGATTTGCAGGGACTAGATGCCATAAACGGGTTAGACGCGGTATAGGAGAATGAAAGCGATAAAAAGATTGATAAAAATATTCAGAGAGAATAAGTCATTAAATAGAATGGATATGGAAGGAGACTGTATCAGACTGTTTTTAATTTTAACAATGAAAGATAGGTCATGATACGTGTGAATGGTCGACAACATGGGCAGTTGAAATTTCTTTAATAATGGGGTATAGTCATGATTGAAGAAATTCATAGAAGTACCCGCTTTACAGGCCAGATATCTAACCAGTTTATTTTGGATAGCATCTAGACAGGTCCAAGAAGATTGAAACTGCGGTGACCAGATGATAGAACCGTAGTGTAAAATGGGCAACAACAACGAGTTGTACAAATACACAATAGAGCTTATCTCAGAAAATTCTGCTGTTATTCTCTTGATAAACCCCAGAATTTTGCTGGGTCTGATCGAGGTTGCCTCAATATGAGACTTGAATTTTAACTTCTGGTCAAAGATTATTCCTAGGTCTGAAACTTCTTTGGTCCTGGAAAGAAGATTAAACTGCAATTGGTAATCAAAGCAAATCGGATTGAGTATGCGAAAGTAGGACACTACGCTACACATATAAAAATTTATTGGGAGACCGTTTTGAACAGACCGATCCATCGCATTGTGAGATCTCTTTGTAGCCGGGAAGCGTCCATAGGTCCAGTTTATGGAAGATCTTAACATCATCAGCATAGAGTAGAAAAGAAACATATTTTATAGATTCCGTTAGATCGTTGATATAAATGTTAACAAGAATAGGACCAAGGTTTGAGCCTTGGGGAACCCCAGAAGACTGCGTCAGATAGAGTACCATTTATCCTCACTATCTGCGATCGTCCAGTGAGATAGGAAGTAAGCCAGCTCAATAATGTACCTGCTATTCCTATCGCTTGACATTTCTGGATTAGTCGAGCAATTCACCAGATCAAATGCTTTAGAGAAATCGATGTAGATAGAATCAACTTGCTTGTGTTTTTCGAAAGCAGATAATATGAATTCAGAAAAGAGTAATAGGTTTGTAGTGGTCGACCTGCCTTGGTTGAAACCATGTTGTTCAGAAATGAGTCTGGGAAGGATCAGTCGCGATAGAAAGTTTGCAGTCAGCTTATCAATTAATTTGGATAGAGTGCTTAATATAGAGATAGGTCTATAATTGTGTACATCAAGACGACTGCCTATCTCGAAAATAGGTTGAATATAGGCAGTTTTCCAGGTGTCGGGGAAAATGCCCATGGAGAGGCATTAAAAAGAAATAGTACCGGATCTGAGAGCGAGATGGAACAGTTTTTTATGAATAGCGGGGGAATTTGGTCTGGACCTACGTGGACATTGGAAGCAAGTCCCGCAATCGCAAATAAGAGTTACTCTTTAGAGATCGAATAGGAATCAGTCAAATGTGTAAAAAGAGGTCCATTAAACTGATTAAAAGAATGAACGCGATAGACAGAACTAAAGTGAGCTGAAAATAAAGAAACAATCTTTGTTTGAATCAACCATGTTTCCGTCTACAGAAAGAGAGTTCAGTGAGCTTTGAGATGCTTTTAGAGTTTTTACGTATGACCAAAAAGATCTCATATTCGATTTCAAATTGTTCTGAACAGATAATAAGTATTCGTGATACAGTTTACGAGATAGGTAGATAAACGAGCCCGTAGGCGTTTAAAAACTGTATAAGCACTAAGTAAGTCACAATGCTTCCAATACTTATGCGCACGCTTTTTTTGATAGATTAATTCAATTAACTCTTTAGAGTACCATCTTGGAAACGTGGAATTTACAGCTCTTTTTAAAGGAACAAATTTGTGTAGTCACGATAGGAAGATGGGCGCTGGGTCACCTGGACCGCTTCTTCATTCTTGATTATAAAGCAGCATGGGACATGGTGTTCATCTGACTTTCTTAAAATATCACTGCATGGCAACGAGGATACAATCTTCTCTGAGGCGAAACAAAGGTCCAGTGTGTAACCCCTATTTGGGTGAGCCGGATACAACTGAGTTAAACCTAAATTTGCAGATAGGTTTGGAAGAGCAGTAGCATTATTGTGGGATGTTGGTGAAATATAGTTATTATGAGACAGGCTGGGTGGATTAGAAGTCCAGGACAGATTCGGCAAATTAAAGTCCCCAAAAATGATGATTTTATGATCGGGATAGGTAGTTGCCAAGTGATCGGTGAGATCCGAGAAAGCTGCATATGTATCAAAATGAGAACGAAGAGGGAAATATGATCCAATGACAATGAATTTACTTCGATGCAGAGAAAATTTAATCGCGAGAACATCCACTTCATCCAGATTACAGTTATTCAAGTCAGCGTGGAAGCACTGATCTTCTTATGTAGTGCGATAAGCACGCCACCTCCTCTTGTTCCAGCTGGGTCGCTAGAAGCTCTGTCTTTTCCAAAGCCGTTGTAGGAACAGACCAAGTTCCGATGAGAACATCAAAGATTTTAGCCATGTTTCGGTAAATATTAATATATGGATGGAACAACTAGATGAATATTAATTTTAAGATCTAATAATTTGTTGTTTAGAGAACGTGCATTTTGGTAATAAATTTTAAGGCTAACATCAGAAGTAGTCGAGGCGAGCCTTTAATTACTAACAGACGCACAGAGGTTTGTAAAAAATGATTCCGGAGATGGTATCACCACTCGGCGAATTCACAACCGATCTTAAAAATTTTTTTTTTTTTAATGTTCAGGAGGGATATTGCTGCAACTGAGATTTGCTTTTTTTTGATATCTCAATTGGATCGCCGGCAATGTTCTCGCAAAGTTATTATTTATATATATATATAGTAAAACAAACATTGATAATAACAAAAAATCACTATGAAAAACAACATAAATTGTACAAAAATGTGTGTAGAGGGTTGCAGTTGCTGAGTATGAATCTGAAGACCATTTTTGAAAATTTAAAATGGCCGACCCAATATGGCGGACCAAAATTCGGAAAAACAACTTAAACTGCAGTTCAGCATACAAATATGCATGTATGGGGGTTTTTCGCGGTCGCTGAGTTTGAATCTGAGGACAATTTTTGGAAATTCGAAATGGCCGACCCAATATGGCGGAATAAAAATCGAAAAAATAACCGAAACTGCAGTTCAGCATACAAATATGCATGTATGGGGGTTTTTCGCGGTCGCTGAGTTTGAATCTGAGAACAATGTTTGGAGATTCAAAATGGCCGACCCAATATGGCGGACCAAAATTCGGAAAAACGACTTAAACTGCAGTTCAGCATACAAAAATGCATGCATGGGGGTTTTTCGCGGTCTCTGAGTTTGAATCTGAGGACAATTTTTGGAAATTCGAAATGGCCGACCCAATATGGCGGAATAAAAATCAAAAAAATAACCGAAACTGCAGTTCAGCATACAAATATGCATGTATGGGGGTTTTTCGCGGTCGCTGAGTTTGAATCTGAGAACAATGTTTGGAGATTCAAAATGGCCGACCCAATATGGCGGACCAAAATTCGGAAAAACGACTTAAAATGCAGTTCAGCATACAAAAATGCATGCATGGGGGTTTTTGGCGGTCGCTGAGTATGAATCTGGGGACAATGTATGGAGATTCAAAATGGCCGACCCAATATAGCGAAATAAAAATCGAAAAAATAACCGAAACTACACAAAAATGTATGGAAATTATTATCATTATTAATTTCTTTGAAAACTCCCTATCTGATAACAAATTCATTTTTGACACGATATGTATGGAGTTTAGAAGTATTCGGGAGGCATCAACTATAAAAAATTCAATACAAAGAAAATAAAATTGCACAGAGTTTGAGGTTTAGAAATTTATTTCAAGCATACCAAAATTCAACAAATATGTATACAATATGAATAAATCTTTATTCATCTTCTTCTTCCGAAAACGGGTCTTCTAAATCTTCACTTATTTCTGATTCGATGAGATTTAATGCTTCTTTGGGCAACTCAGTTTTTTGTTTGTATGGAATTCTACCAGAGAGAGTGATCTTCGGATCAGCAAAAATGGCCCATCTACGAAAAACATCTTCATTCGTTTGCTTTCGAGAAGTTTTTCTGGCATGCCTATCCCGAAACAACTTGCAAATTTTGTGGCTTGCCTCCAGGACTTCCTCTGACAAAAGCCCTAGGGGAAGACAGGCATTTCTTGCTACGGATGGGCTATGGATGAGTATTTTATGTACACTTGGGGACATGTGATACCATCCATACAAGTTGACAAATAGTCTGGCAGTTTCCGTGCAATACACTTTGTACTCATTGTACTTTATACAGCGACCACTGGCCATTGTTATTAGCACAGTACTTAATCGCTTGATCAGTACTTCGTCAATACCTGAAAAAGCACAAAAATTAGTAATTAATACCAAAAATTGTTTTCAGTAGTTCCTAGTTTCACTAAACACTGACAAAATATTCAACCGGAAAGTAATGCAAGATGTGTGTCATTTACCGGTGTAGATATGTAATTAATGAACATATCTGTGGCTGACAGCAATATCCAGATAACTGCATTTTTTGAAATCTCAAGAAAAACGCGTTTAGTTTTAGATTTGCATTTAAAGCTGTGTAAATGTGATTTTTTTATTTTTAAATAATTCTAAAATTTGATATTGACTCCAAATTTTGATCTAACAGAGCGATGGCAAATCAGAAATAGATTCTGTTTTCGGTGGAACTTAGATTTTTTCAAAACAGACAGTAACCTGGTTTATCATGATATAATTTGTGCATTTATGATCACTCTGCACACATTAATTTTGAATACTATAGCATAGTGTATATATGGTGTATACGCCAATTTTTACGCTGTCTGAAGTTTGTTAATATTTTTAAATGAGTAACAATTTGAGTTGAAATTCCTGAAGGAAATTTCGATTTATAAATACATTTATTTTTTTTTTCACGCAGTTGTAATGTAATCATAAAGTGTAAGTTTCTGAAATAGGACTGTTATAGATATAGTCTGATAATAAGAGAAGTATGTACGTTTAAAATATTTTTTAAAGATTTTCTTTATGTAATGTTATTTTGAATTTGTGAAAACTGCCCTCAGATTCGCAATGAGCGACCCCAAAAACCTCCGAGTGACAAGTTTCAAAAGTTGTCACTAATATTGTATGTATAATTGAATACTTTGATTCAAAGTGCTGTTGCATTTCATGAAGAAGATTGTTAAAGAAATTGTAAAAACTACATTTTTAAGTATTAGCATCTTGTTTTTGACGCTATTATTTTGAAAACGGAGAGCATCATCTTATGCAATATAGCTTAAGCAAAGAAAAACAATGGGAATAGTGACATTTAAAGCAGCATAAAATAGTTATTACGACTCGTACAATAGTCAGACCTGAGCTATTTAATTCGTTAAATTGACATAAATGTTAGTATTGACAAAAATTATTCTTTTGTCTCAATTTGTCTGCATACGGCTATTCAAAAATCAGTGCGATAATAAAATGAAACGCTACCGCACAGTAGCTTGAATTTTAGATTGTTTTTCGAATTTACTCATATACGATGCTGAGTTCACTATATATTCACTATATTGCTATTACTATTTTTCTCATTGAAATAACCAAAACTGCAATTATTTTAATAAGAAAAATACTACTTTTAACTTAAAGTGAGATAAACAGTTCAAAGACGTTGTTAGAAATAGTTGTTGAAATACTTTCTTCTAAAAAAAAAATTACATATTCCAGACAGTATTTTCACTGCCCTTCACTCATTTGTCTCTGGATCTATTCCGTACGAAAACACGTTAAATGTTACAATCCAATCCGAAATTAGCGAAAAATCTTGTTGCTAAGCATTTCTATTTGTGAACCCACAGTAAACGATATACATGTGATGTCATTAGTTGCATTCAATTCGTAAATCCCGCAACTTTTCTGTCGTTACGTATACAGATATAAACCCTAACAGAACCGAACCTTAAGATAAGGTTATGTGAGGTTGTTATAATGTTGCCAACCTTATAACAACCTTACATAATCCTATCACAAGGTTCGGCGCTGTGTGGGAATATACTGTTATTAAATCTTATTACTTTAAACAGCACCCAACAGACGAAGGATTTGTATCGAAATGCACATGGGACATTTTTTACATATAGGACCTTACCAGTTATTTGCGAAGTTTTTGATGCATTTTCGAAAAATCTTCTTGCAGTGTTGCCATCATTCGATGACTCAAAACCGTGTTTTGGGAAATCTATAAGCAATCCCATTTCTTTTAAAAATTTGTCTTGAATTACTTTTCTTTGATCTATCATTTTGTCCTTCGTGCCCTGTTTTTCACTCACCTGTTAAATATAAATATTAAATGTTATCGCTAGTTAATTGTTTGATTATAAAAATTATCTTTTTAGAAAAATCTCTTCTTTAAATATCAATGAAGATCATAATCACTAGTAAAGTAACGATAAACAGGAAATAAACAAATTAAAAAAGAATTGTGCCACATTACGATATGAATTTTAAAAATTGTATGTGATACAGTAACTTACTCTCCACGATTTGAATGGTAGCCGATATGCGACATGAATTAAGCATTCCATCGAATTAATGTACGCGTGTGTAATTGGAAGATTATATTTAAATACTGCAGTATTTTCTTCTTTTTTCAACATTTCATCAACTTTGTTAAATTCTGAAACTTTTGCATCGCAAATACTGCAGCACATTGACGATGTATCCGTTAAGGTATTCACGACCTACAAGCAGTTGTCTCTTTTACTAACTTGTAAATTTCGATTACACGGAAACGAGTATTTGTACCAACTATCTAAAAACTAACTACAGTTCTGACGGTAATTATTACTGTTATTAATGACAGAACTCTGAGCGCTGAATTATAATTTCAAACACAAGAATCGTTGCACGTTTTGACCTGTTGAAGCTTCCAATACAATTTGAAACGCATATTTAAGTATCCATTTTAATATCTTTTTAATAAGTATAAATATTTTTTCGTTAAAGTAACTATATCATTTCTTTCATGAATATTGATGATTTTTTCCTATCCCACAAGATATATTTGATTGAAAGGTGTAAAGATAAACAGAAAGTAACCAAACAAAACCTTCGAAAAAAAAAATCGTGCGATCTTTGCTTGTAGTGAGAGATTGAGTCAGATATACCTAAATTGAGGGAAGTTTACATGCAATTACATTGCAATAATATAAATGGAATGGGATGGACAGAGATACCCTTTCCCCGTCTCTTCCTATCTTGGAGAATAAAGATTATAAATGGAGAATAAAGATAATAAATAAATATTACTTATTCGCAGAGAGTGAAACAGGTAGAGGTAGATTAATGGAAGTTTGACAGTTACAGACCGGTATTAAGAACAAATAATTCTTCTTAATGAAAATTTCTATCTCCCGCTAAACCATCAGAAAACCTTGCTATCATCAGAAAAACTGCACAACTTGCATATACGTAAATATGACATCTTACTTTTCCATCTACCATTGTCAAGTGAAGTGAATATGAGATTTCATAATTATTTCCCTTGAATGGTAGAAGTCGGTCGATTTCATCGTCTAGCTTCTTCTTTGTGGTTGTAATAACCTCTTTATTTTCGTGAACCCACTGCATTGACAGGGGTCTACAAAACCTCGGAGATGAGGGTCTTGGATTCTTCCACAAGACCAACCCAGAATTTTTGATACGTATTTGTAGGGGAACTACAGGTGTCAAAAACAAATTTTCATCCCCTTCATTCTCTTCGGTCCATTTTTGTTTGTACATAGAATGTCCGGAGCTACCATCAAACCCAGCTTTACATACTAATTCCAGTTGTACAATTTCGTCAGTTTGGAGTTCTGGCAAATCAATGGCCTCCATGAGCCGGCGAGATGTATGGTCCAACAGCGATTGCAGAGGAATGTAACACTTTGTCTCAGTAATGAAGATATTGTCCGGGTACGCGTCCTTCTTAGCGATCAATATATCACTATATACTGGATATATGTCATGGTTACGTTCACGAGCTCCAATTCGTAACTGGTTATACGTATTTCGGGTCATGTTATTTGCTACAATGAGACACAAGGCCTCATCTGGAGTGTATTTCTTTGAGACACCTTTTTTCTTTGTCGTCGACCACGCTTGCAACATAGCATCTCCTTCTTCTGGAGATTTCGCGATTTCTCGCACAACTTGAGCACTAGCTTCATATGCAGATAATCGCAATGCTTTAGCCGTAGCAGAAAGTAACGCATCCAGAGTGTTCTCCTCATAGAGATCCTGCACTTTTCGACGCTTGTGTCTGTCGCTATACTCATCATAATTCTTAATTTTATGTTTGTTTTCATTATGGGCTGGGAATTCTGAAAAATTGAACCATTTTGTAAATGTTAAAGATGTAAATATTATACTAATAGAAGAAGTTGGATATTTCAGCAAAAAATTCACTACCACCGCGGAATTTGGTTGCTACATTCGGGTCGGCCAAATTTTTCACTAGTTTAGCCAATCGAATAGGGTGCGACTGCAAAAATTTGTCGACACTCGATTCGTTTTTGGATTTTGAAACAAGTTTCAATAACATCCAATCATTTTACAAAAATTAGCCCGCCATACTGGTTCGCCATTTCGGATTTTAAAATGTTAACATTACATTCGTCTCAATGAAAACATCAGAATCAGCGGTCCCAAGAACCCTATACTACATAGTTTCAAGGAACTGACAGTTTGCAAAGCACCTATAACAGAGCCGAACCAAACTCGGACCAACATGTGTTGCTCAATTGTTGCTGAAAAGTTGCCCTAATCCCGTATCTAAATTGTTGCTCCCATATCTAAAAACAAAGCATGTAGATTGCATAAAAGCTAACAAAACATAGCTGACATAGCGGAAAATAAACAAAAAATCGATTAAACAACTATTTGTTGCTCACTTGTTGCTAAAAAATTACGTAACTAATATAGAGCCTCGTACAATTGCTCCCTTTTTTTAATAAGTACGTTATGTTAACTTGCCTAAAAAGTGGCAGAACATAGCTGAAAAGCTTATAATGTACACACTGACGGAAAAACAAATACTCATTGTCAGTTACAATTGTTAAGTATGTTAAAAAATAATTTCCATATATCGAGTACCGACAACTGAAAGAAAAAATGTTATACAACAAAAAATGTTTGGAATAATTGAAAAATACATCTCAATTCTTTCAAAATTTTTTTAAATATTTTTGTGTTTTTAAAAAAACTGTTAATCCAAAACATTGAAAAACATCTAAAAAAATGCATACAATATTTACATTTACTTCTTACATGAATCTAAGTAGGTAATAAGTTATTGAAATTCACGTATGAAATAAATGTAATTTTGTTCAAAATATTTCTAAACGTTTTTGGACTTTTTCAATTGATCAATTTAAGCATGTAAAAAAATTTTTGTTTAGCAATCTAAGTATATACAAAATTACTTAGATTCAAGTAAGAAATAAATGTAATTTTTTTCAGAATATTTGGCAATTTGTTTGACTTTTTGGATTTGGCAATGTTTCTAAAAATTCAAAAATGCCTAAAAAATTTTTGAAAAAATTCAGACGTATTCATCGAGTTATTCTGAACATTTTTTCTTAAAATTGATGATACTCGTGTTTAAAAATCGTTGAAGTTTCCCGTGCCAATGCGTCATTTCGGACGCCATATTGGATTCAATATATTGAAATTCATTTTTATGCACTCATAACTTTGTAGTTTGAGTTCCCATTGCACTATTTTACAAGGTTTTATGTAAAAATAAAAAACGCTTCCATGTAAAAATGACTTTTGAATAAAAAATTGATCGAAAAATCGTGTTTTTTTAATTTATTAATAATATCGAAAATCGCAGGTTGATTAATAATAATAATAAATTGAATAAATTATCGGCTAATACCCTGCAAAATTGTTTTTTTAACTTATATCTATTAATATAGCATGTTTTTGTGGTCTTGCTGCGTTTTAACCTGCACCAGTCGAAAGAGCATATCAAAACACAGGTGAATATGAACTTTAAATAAGCTTATCCCTAGTTTTAGTTAATTGGCACTGCACTGAACTAAGAGTACTCGAAAACTGCAATTGTAGCGTCAAAGGGTTAACCTCAATTTTTCTAAGTACACTGATTTCAATTGTGAATGTACAAATGTTGTATCTCAAAATAAATGTAAGGGATTTTTTAATATCAAGTCAAAGCTTGATTGATTTCCATTACTAAAACTTAATATTGACGGTGTAACGTAAATGTTATTTTCTTATGTTAATTAGTTGTCATAAAAATATATCATAAGGTCATGATTTACAAATATTTTACACAATTAAATAATTTCTAATATTTTGATATAAAAAAAAAATAATAATACACTAATAATATTCAATTATTGCACCAACTCCAAAATTCACGTATTATATATATTCATCACTCTGATTTATGAAGAAAAATTTGACATTAAAATCGTTGGCCTAGTTTAAATCAATATTGAAAAACAAACTAAAAGCACCGACCGTATAATGTGGTGACGTCACTTGTTGATCCAATAGACGTATACTCGGCTGCTACATTTTAGTAAATGAAAATCATCGGGAACTTCCGCCGTTGATGATTGAAGCCACGAAGTTTGTCGATCCTCACAGTGTCTCAAATTGCATACTCTTTTATGTTTCCCAGTAGATGTAATAAAATAATTGGAATTTTGGGAAAATAATATTGTCTCCTATTTTAAATTCCGATAGAATTAAAGAGTATTTATTTCCCGTTTTATTTCAGGATTTTGAATGGATTTCTTATTTATTGCAACGAACAATTTTTGGTTCATCCGTCATGTTATTTACTTTAATAATTTTCTTTAAAAAAACTACAGTCGTTGTTGCATTGAAATTCCGGATTTATCTGTTTCCTTTAAATTATAAATACGTGCAGCGTCATACTCCATAATTGAGACAATCAACAATTTAGTCCATTTTCATTTAGCACGTGTCAACACGGAATTCAACAAACACCAAAATATAATTTCCAATTCACAATTATTATAAAATATTACAATTTTACGGAATTCATTCCGCATATCGCTCGTTCAAGTTTTTCGCATTCTTAATTCAAACAAGCGCATGAATTATTTCCAAACGTTCATTTTTAATTTTATTATTTCGATTTTAGAAATCATTTCCCTTTCAATTAATATTAAATCGCAATGCGATTAAAAAATATCTTGAAAGAAGGGAAATGACAAACGAAAATAGACAGAACTTTATTTGATTTATTGCATATTAGAAGTATGCCAGATTATTTTCATATAATATTTAAATTTCGCAATATTTAAAATTATTGCATGTCAATTTAATGAACCCGCCCTGCAACAAACAAAACGAACGGATTTTCTTAGAAAAATTTGAAATAGAATTTAGACTTTAACATTTTTTCTTTAAAATGGAAACCACGAAACGCGCACTTGGAACATACCTTCAAATCCCGCCTGCTTGGTTTCTTGCGTCTTGCTTGATGCGAATCAAAAATGGAAAAGAGTGACTGGGAGGAATAAACCTCGAAAATTCCCTCGAGTCCCCTCTCTCCACATTTACCTACACCAGCGATATGCGTTACATACAGGAAACATCATACATTCCATGATCGATAACACCTGAATAATACATTATCATTTGTCGTTCATAACAATTGCAGGATTCGCTTTTATCAATAGAGAATAATATAGTAAAATATCATACTATAAAAATACATTATCATCCTCCATATCATGGCCTTACAACGGCAAATAGTCAGTACGTTCTCACCTGCATTGGCTGGACCTGAATCAGTTGTTTGTCGTTTATCAAATGACGAGTCATTTTCATTGTTGAAATTGATTCTTCCTTCTAACCACTTTTTGTTTTTAGATATAAATGTGTCATTCAACCTGTGGCTTTCGTTCCATTTTGTAAAATATTTGCCTATGAAAGTCCGATTTATGAATTTTGTTAGCCTTTCTTTTTCATTTTCTGAAGAATTCAATCTATCCGCCACATAGCAATAATTTTGCTCTTCTTTTCATCAGTACTTATTTTTCCTTCACTTAATATGTAATTATGAACTTCGTTTCGTGTTAAAAATTGCATTTTTTTCCAAATATATGTATTAAAAAACTCACTAGCGACGAATGTACATCGAGGGAAAAAATACCCTTATTCATTTTTTTATGCAGCGCTATCTATAAACATTGCATATGCAAAAGAGTAATCAAATAGCGGGAATTTTGAAACGTACATATTTAAAAAGTTACAATGACTCATAAAGAAATAAATACATGATGACCAATTTTGTATTCACTCCAAAAGATGTTTATTCGTTTTCAGTGCATTCAATTAATTAAACTTATTATTTCCCAGACTCATTGTCATGGTTGTGATAGAGGAATGTATAGGAACACTATGGTGACTACCTCTTTTGGGTATACTCTTTACGCATCGACTTTACTTGTATTTCATCGGCCACAAAATTAATTAATTAAATATGACGGTTTTTTATAAGAAGATTGAAAAAACAATAAAAGATTTTTTCCATCATTTGATGTTTACCTCGTCATCGCGGGAAAATCTTGTGCTTTTCTCGATCAGCGGTGAAGTAATTAGTTGTCCTTTTACAGGAAAATTTTCAAAATCATGATTTTTAACATTTTATTAACAAAATGTCGGTTTAAGCCGTCTAGTGGCACTTAACTCCCGTAATTGGCCCAACATTTTTGACATCACAATTTTTTACATTCAATATGGCCAATCCAATATCGAGGCCACATTTTTTTAATATCTTGGATGCGTTTCAATCTCGGACCTCAGAGATTGACGAAACCAAATTGATTTTTTTTTACAATTTTTAACCGTTTCTACATAATTATATTTTTTTCATTTTTATTTTTTGATTTATTTTGTATATTTTTGGTCCTATAATTTGTTTTACATTTTAAAAAAAAAAAAAAAAAAAAATGAAAAATATAAGTTTAAATAAAAAATAATTTAAAAAAATATTAGAAACAGTAAAAAGAAAAGATTTCAAACACCACCATGCAGATGAGTGTTGGGTAATTTGAATTTGATATTCAAATGTTCGACGAATTTATAGTAATTTAAATTACTGATAAGTTTTAGGTGATAAAACTTGTATGTATATTTCAATTGAAATGATGCACTTGGTGTTTAAATTGAAATTAAGATTTAAAAAGATTCATATTTGTATTTATATGCGTACCTTTAGAAAAGCTGTAGGATTTGGGAATTAAATTCTACTAATATATTATCTAATCTATGGTTTATTTACGGTTAGGTAATTGTTTATTCTAATTCGTCGGAGAAATTTTGTAAAAAATAAAAAGAGAAGGGAACAACATTTTGAAAAGTTTAAAAAATGTGACGTCAAAAAGTGAGCAATTTCTTTTTTGAAGCACTTTCTTTGAAGCACTATTTATAAAATATTTCTCCATTTTTTCGATTTTTATTTTCATTTTTTACCACAATTTTCACCTACTTTAGGCCAAACACGACCTAACGGTACATTACATCACACTGAAAATATTTTCAAACAATTTTGTTGTATTTTTTGGGAATGTTATGATTTTTTTTTATATATTTTAGATGGGTCCTTTTCACAATTTTAAAGCCAATAAAATGAAAGAAACACGGGTTGGTGGAGTTAGCGTGAAATGCCCCATACATATTCAAAATATATGAAGGAATTTGTTAAAACTGGTTTTCATTTATTGTTTCATACAATCCTTACGGATCATATATTTATTACATTTGGTTTTGTTCGCTTCAATTCTTTTCGCTACTACATTTAAATGTAAGTTACTCGTGCATGAAAAATAAATAAATGTATTGATAAATAGAAATGTATATATAATGGTTAAAGAATACAAAATGTTAATAAATTTTTAAGTGTCAAAATTGAAGCGGAGGATTAATATATATTATACTAAATTAACGCGGTATAACTGACCTTGTAGAAGCATGAATATATTCATCGATTATATTACATATCGGCATATTACACGGCAGAGTGAAAGCCATATCTTCGCATTAATTTTCGGTTAGATGTTTCACATTGTTTATTGAAACTAAGAAGAAATTGGATTACTTTATACTTTTCGTTAACATCAATACCGAACAACATGATACTCTAAATTTTTATAACAAACGAGAATGAGATCAAGTATTCATATTATTGAACTGAACAATTGAGAATGAGATCAAGTATCCATATTATTAAAATAAAATGTCGCTGATGCTGTCTTTCGGACCCAGAATGGTGTTCGTGCATGAAGTTACGAAATTTTCTAACGTTCCCTATAGTAGGAGATCCTATTACTGAAAGATTTATACACTCCTACTGGATCCACTATTTTGAATATTTTAATTCTTACATCAAATTGGTACACAGCAACTGCGAAAACCCTCTTACATACATATTCATAAAATTTTAAGACTTATTCGAAATTAAATTTGCCACATTTGATTGGTACTTCACCGTTTTCCTCTGCGTAAAGCAACCACGAAAACCTCGACATATACATTTTAATACAATCCAAATTGCTTTTCGAATCTCATTTCGCCATTTTTAAACAACGATTTTGAATTTTCAAAATTTGTCTTCAAATTCATGCTTCTTTTGCAGTTTAAGTTGTTTTTTAAAAGTTTTGTCCGCTATATTGGGTCGGCCATTTTGAGTTTCCAAACATTGTTCTCAGATTCAAACTCAGCGACCGCGAAAAACCCCCATACATGCATTTTTGTATGCTGAACTGCAGTTTAAGTCGTTTTTCCGAATTTTGGTCCGCCATATTGGGTCAGCCATTTTGAATTTCCAAACATGGTTCTCAGATTCAAACTCAGCGACCGCGAAAAACCCCCATACATGCATATTTGTATGCTGAACTGCAGTTTCGGTTATTTTTTTGATTTTTATTCCGCCATATTGGGTCGGCCATTTCGAATTTCCAAAAATTGTCCTCAGATTCAAACTCAGCGACCGCGAAAAACCCCCTACACACATTTTTGTACAATTTATGTTGTTTTTCATATTGATTTTTTGTTATTATCAATGTTTGTTTTACTATATATATAAATAATAACTTTGCAAGAACATTGCCGGCGATCCAATTGAGATATCAAAAAAAAGCAAATCTCAGTTGCAGCAATATCCCTCCTGAACATTAAAAAAAAAAAAATTTTTAAGATCGGTTGTGAATTCGCCGAGTGGTGATACCATCTCCGGAATCATTTTTTACAAACCTCTGTGAGACGGTTTAGCAGTATTTACCATATGGGAAGATAAGACCCCAGTCGATGAAGAAAAGGAGACTACGTTGGAGAGAGACGAGGATTCTTGGCGTCATAGCTGCAATTTCTGAAGATCTCCCTCGTTGAGAATTTCAACAGGAGCTGCTCCTTTTGTTGATTTATATTGAATGATACCTTTGTAGATATATATGCGCTTATTTATGTCACCTTTAATAATAGAGCGAGCCTTCTGCGTTAATCCAAAAGTGTCCGCAGGTAAATGATCATTGATATTGATGCAAGTTTCAGGAAGCTCTGGTAAAAGAACGGTGGAGATTAAACTCTTTCTTTTCCGCGTTGCAAGAATAAATCTCGTACGCAGCCACGGGTTAGACAATCTAGCAATGATTGTTTTATGCCTGGTAATAGAAGAGGTTTTTTCAAAGGCGGAAACACGGGGAGAGACATTCACAGTAGATGTTCCTGAGTTAGGTGTAAGGCGATCAGCAGACAGTATATCGCGTGCTTTCATAACTACTTTGTCGTCAAGATCTTTGTCCTCGGACTCGGGGAGGCCGGATATTACGAGATCACAGCTCCAAAGTTCATACACAGAAATTGCGCGATCGCGTAGAACTGCCTCGTTCCGCAGACGGCACTAGACAGCATACTAAATCGTTTCCAAGTGTCATTGTACTTGTGCCAGGCACACAACTGCTATGAAACTTTTACCGCAAATAATAGAGGAGATACCAGAATCGTCCTCAATGTATCGTAGATCGTAATTTTTGATACGGAAAAATTGCTTGTATTAAACTACGTCAGCTGTCGGTGATGAGGTCTCGATCGGTTTCAGTACCAACACACTTCAATGAAGCAGCTAACGGTGAGCACATACGCAGATCATCGAAAAGGCGGATTCAAAACAATAAATTCGAGAACACAACACACTGATAGTTGATTAGCTTCTGCAACGAGTGATTAAGGATTTGATATGCAAAAGTTAAAACAGTAGATAACACGCGCTCAATATCTGATGCACAATACAAGCACGAAGAAAGCTCAAAATTTCACGAAAAAGTAAGTATTATTAAGTATTGTACTGTGAAAATAACTTGGTTGCGAAAACCGTAAGCAATGAATATTTACAAATCGATGTTTACTGCTCGGTGTCCAGAGCGGAACTGATATACATGCGTATACAAATATACATTAGGGAGGTCCACAAAAAATCGAAGTAGCGAATTTTAATTGGGACACCCCCCAGAATTCTTCTATGTTGAAAATAAAAAGATACGTATTTTTTTGTTTTGCGATTCGTCGATATTTAATGGTGCCGCCGGGCCCATGAAGTTTCCCATTATATGGGAAATAATCGTTTTCTCGAAAATTTGATGTAAAATTTCTACAAATCAATATTTTTTTCGTGAGCAAAAGATATTTTTTTTCAGAAATGATGAAATTATGAAATCATAATGATCGTTTATTTAAAAAAAACTTTTTTGAACGACCGCACAGTAAGCTCATAAATGGAAAAAAGTGAAAATATTCTTCCAATAATGTATATCGCTGTAGTATCTTGGTTTCAATTCTTGAAACCTATTACTCAGAGTATTTGAGAGTCGCTGAATAAGAACCTGACATCAGAATTTCAACATTCAAAATGGCGTAAAAAATATGGTGAACATAATTTATGAAATTTAAATGGATTTTCTTAAAACTTATTGTTATCTTGAATTTTTGGGCTCGATGATTGTGAATCTCAAATCAGATTTTACAATCCAAAATGGCGGATACAATATGGCGGATACATTATGGTGGACATAATTTTTAAAATACAAATGAATGTGCTTGAAATTTACTATACGGCAGTTTCTTAGGTTACCGATTACGAATATAACATTTTCTTCTAAAATGATATACTTTTGCAATTTAAACGATTTTTTTTTAATAAAAAAAAATGATATACTATAAATTGTAGAAAAATCCACGGTTTTATAGTTTTGTTTCTTAGAAATTACCTCCTAACAAGCAATTTTCACACGTGCTGTTTTTCGATATACCTGACTGTACGTGTAACTGCTTCAATTAACAATTTTCGAACTTACCATCTTTTGGAAAAAGATCCAATACCAATCCAACTAACAAGTCACTGTGTTGAAAATTTGGAATAGCTGTATGAAGAATTAAGATCTTTGCAGAAATCACCAATGAAAAAAAATTCAAGAGCGACAGAACAAGGTTGTACAGAAAAGACAGGTGATTTATTTGATATTTCTTATGCAAAAATTATAGTAACAATTAATATTTTGGTTGCGAATAATGAATAAAGTGCCGAAACAAATGAAATATGCCAATGCATAATTCTAAGAGTAAATGTTAGATTCGTAATCAGTAAGCTAAGAATCTACCATATATTAAATTTCAAACAAATTCATTTGTATTTTAAAAATTATATCCGCCATCATGTATCCGCCATTTTGAATTTTGAAATTCTGATCTCAGGTTCTTAGTCAGCGACTCTCAAATATTCTGAGTAATAGATTTCAAGACATGAAACTAAGATACTATATAGATATACATTATTAGAAGAAAATTTTCACTTTTTTCTATTTATGGGCTTACTGTGCGGTCGTTCAAAAAAGTCTTTTTATATAAACGATCATTACCATTTCATTATTTCATCATTTCTGAAGGAAAATATATTTTGCTTATGAAAAAATATTAATTTTTAGAAATTTTACAGCAAATTTTCGAGAAAACGATTATTTCCCATATAAAATACATGGGAGACTTCATGGGCCCGGCGGCACCATTAAATATCGACGAATTGCAAAATAAAAAAATACGTGTCTTTTTATTTTCAATATAGAAGAATTCTGGGGTATGGCCCAATTAAAATTCGCTGCTTCGATTTTTTGTGGACCACCCTAATATACATATATATATATGTTCAGGAAACACTGTTCCAAACACGAACGTAAATAAACCCGTGTTTGTTTACATTCGCGCTCGAATCTCCTGCAATAACCTGTCAATTTCAGCGTCGTACATAATAATTACTTTTTAAAAACATACGTGCGATTTGGCATGTTTTTCAAAATAATAATTACCAAAGAGACCCTAAGCTCCATTGCCCTTACTTTTAACCGATTTCAAAAAGAAGAAGGTTCTATGATCATCGCGATGTATGTTTTTTTATGTACGAGTTTTTATTGTACTCCTTGAACGCTTCTGAAGCAATTTGAAAAATTCTTTTTTTCTGTGGTCAGTCATGTCATAGTGGAAATGGTGCATTTTTATTGTTAATGTTTTGCAGAATCGTAAGTGTTCATTCTCAGTAACAGTAAGATGAAGAAAAATTGAATTTCGTCGATTACAGCGCCATTTATCGCGAAACGAGAAAAATGTTTTAGACAAATCATACGCACTTTTATACAAAGAATCTGAATATGCAATAAAAAATAGGGGTTCCCATTTAAGATTTCGAACTTACCCCCAGGGGCGGTGTGGGGGGGGGGGCATTTTTAATATCACTGTATGTACACCTTAGATCCATTAAATTTTCATTCTTAACATTTTTTCGTAGAGTGCGTACTTTTCGAGATATTTGACAGTTTCAACTTAAAAGAAACACCCTGTATATTGAGGATCTTTATCTCCACTGATAGAAAAATCCTGTATGAGCATTGAGACGTTCTCCTAGTACATCGGTACGAAGCGCATCTCGATCTCTATGCCTTGACTCTCAATGCCCATTGGTTAGAGAGTCCAAGCATTACGCTACGAGTCAAGTTTCAATCGCAGCGTCTTGATGTTCACGGCCTGGAGCCAGGAACGTCTAAACGCAGGGTCGTGATGGTCGTGATTCGGATTTAAGCGCATAGACATTAGTTGCCATAACGTGGCGCTGTGAATCTCAAAGCCGGCCGCGCAGGCTTACATACGCAATACATCTACGTATACATATAGAGTCTTCGTAGCGTTCAAGAAAATTTCGAAAAAATTTTACGAAATCGATGGACACATATATTTTCTTTTATGTCATGTAACCATATTGTACATCCAAAAACATCTGCATTCATATGAAGTATTAATTACAAACGATAGGGTAGAATTAATGCATGTAAATAAAATTCCAACCACATGTCCACCGTGCTTGTTAAATAAAAAAAAGTGATATGTATTATATAATATGTAGATATCAGATATAAATTTTGTATTTTTGTGTTAATATTAAAAATATAATCCTTATAAAATCCTTGAATGGGGGAGTTTCTCATTTGTACTTAGGATTTTAAAGTAAGAATTTGAAACTTTTTTAATGCAATACGATAAGAATCATTTAGTTTTAATGTGCCAGAGACCATTTCCAAAAGTACAACAAATTTTAGTTGTTTGAACGATTAACGAAACATAAGGTTTTGCAACTTCGCTAAATAAACTCGTCATTCCATAACTTAATATTACATACCATGATTACTTTTACAGTATATATCCGCGTTTTAATGTGTAATATGCCATCATCTTTAATCAATAATTGGTAACTAAAATTAAATTTCAAAAATTTCATTCTTCCTTTTACTGAGATTATATGAGAGAAATAAATAAGTTATTACAACCTTGAATTGAAAACTATGTAATTATTATCTGTTATTAGGAACATTAAATCGGTAATAATTATCATTAACCCTTTTTGGACGGGAAGGCCATTATTTTTTTTCAACTTTTAACGCTCTAGCTTTTAATGAAATTGGGCTGAACAAAATTTGGCAGATATCATTTCCGAATGTTTGAAGAATCCACTTCCCGTCGTTGAAATTTGGCCTCCGAAGCAATATAAAAAAGTTACAGCCTATTTAAAAAAAAAAACACGAAATTTTCGCGTTTTGAAAAAAAAATTGAAAACGTCTTCCCAGAATATCGTAACCGCCGTAAAAGGTGGCATGAATATCGGTTCTAACAAATTCCATTGAGCGTTTTCGAAAATTCAATATGGCGGCTTAAATATAGGTAAACTATATATTTCCAATTTATGACATTCTAATTTCAGTAAACCTTCCTCAAACTCATTTCAAATACATGATTTCTACACCCAATATGTGTAGAAGTCATACAAATATACTTGTATGAGGAACAAGAAGACGTATTCCGTAGAAAACGTGAAAAATTAGTTTTCTACGGATAAATCGGCGAATTCAATGGCAATGTAATTTGGCAGTATTGTACTGTCCCTAATTATATATGTATATTATATAAACATAGTTTATACCGTTTATACCATATTTGGACTTCACAAGTACGACCTGGGACATATATATGTATATACAGGGCGATCCTAAAGTATGGAAATGCCTAAATATCTCAGCGGGAGTGCAGTTTCGGGGAAAATGTTTCAGACAAAAGTTATTTTTCCCTGGCTATTTAACGGTACTACTGAATTTGACCTTGAAGGTTGTACCAAGGTCAAGTTTATTTTTTCAAATGAAAACCTGTATTTTTTTTTCATGAATTCGGAAAGAGCACAAAATTTTACGTTCGAATATGATATGATCGATTTTTCCGGCATGGTCATTTGAAGGTCAAACTTAAGACTCCCAGAACTGCAAATTAATTCAGCGGGAGTGCATTTTCGAGGAAAATCTTAAATACAAAAGTTGAAGGACGTTTCTCTGGCTATTTAACGGTATCATTGAATTTGACCTTGAACATAACCTTGAAGGTTATTCCAAGATCAAGTTTATTTTTTCAAATGGAAATCCCTGTTTTTTCATGGATTCGAGATTATAGATAAAACTCCCGAAATTCGCCCACCATATTGCATCCGCCATCTTGAATTTTGGAAAAAAGACTTCACATTCGTAATCAGCGACTTCGAGAACCCTCGAAGAAATTTCCACTGCTAAAGTAAACTTGACCTTGAATTGACCTTCAAGCGCATAGTCAAGGTCATGATCAAAGACACACCCGGACGTAAAATTTTCCGCTCTTTCCATTCCTATTATCAAAAATATATGCTTCTATTGAAAAAAGTATATTCGACACTGAAACGACATTAAAAGTCACGTTCATGGTCAAATTTCATATCCTGACTAAATAGCCAAAAAGAAAACCTACAACTTTTGTATGAAACTTTTTTCCTCAAAGTGAAATCCTCTTTTTTTTTAATCCTCGTTTTTCTTAGTTATTTGGCAGTTTCTATACTTTCAGTGTCTATTTAAAAAATAAACTTGACCTTGGAATAACCTTCAAGGTCAAATTCAATGGTATCGGTAAATATCTAGGGAAAAATCCTTAAACTTTTCTCTGAAACATTTTCCCCGAAAATGCACTCCCGCTGAGATATTTAGGCGTTTCCATACTTTTGGATCAGCCTGTATATACATATATAGGTCCCAGGTCGTACTTGTGGGGTCCAAATATGGTATAAGCTATGTTTACATAATATATATATTAGGGTGGTCCACAAAAAATGGAAGTAGTGAATTTTAATTGAGACACCCCCTGAATTCTTCTATATTGAAATTTAATGGTGCCGCTGGGCTCACGAAGTTTCCCACGTATTTTATACGAGAAATAATCGTTTTCTCGAAAATTTGATGTAAAATTTCTAAAAATAAATATTTTTTCATGAGCAAACGGTATTTTCTTTCAGAAATGATTTTTTTGAACGACCGCACGGTAAGCTCATAAATGGAAAAGGGGTGAAAATATTCTTCTAATAATGTATATCTCTATAGTATCTTAGTCTCAAATGATATATGAATATATATATTAGATATATAATTTAGATATATTAGATATATATATTATATATATTTAGAGACCGTACAATACGGCCAAAATTCATTGCCATTGAATTCGCCGATTTATCCGTAGCAATCTGTAATTTTTCACGTTTTCTACGGAATACGTCTTCTTGTTTCTCATACAGGTATATTTTTATGACTTCTACGCATATTGGATATAGAAATCATGTATTTGAAATGAGTTTGAGGAAGGTTTACTGAGATTGGAATGTCATAAATCGGAAAAATATAGTATTCCAGTATTTAAGCCGTCATCTTTAACCCGCCATATTGAATTTTCGAAAACGCCCAATGGGATTTGTTAGAACCGATATCCATGCGACCTTTTACGGCAGTTATGATATTCTGGGAAGACGTTTTCAAAATGCGGAATTTTCATTAAAAAACGCGAAAATTTCGTGGTTTTTTGAAAAAATAGGCTGTAACTTTTTTATATTGCTTCGGAGGCCCATTTCTACGACGGGATCTGAAAGGGCAGGCTTCAAACTTTCGGAAATGCTATACAATATTATCCCAAAAAACATCAAATTTAGTTTATGAATGATTTATGACACCTTAAAAAACTATTGGGTTAATTATATGCTAAAAGGAACAGTGCATATATCAGGTCTGGATATGATAAGCCAGTACGGTGTGAATTCAGAACGCTACGGCTTGACGCTATTGCACTGGTCATGTGGTGGCATTCGAGGCTCTGCCGTGTGGAAGTTCCTGGCTTTGTGCTAGGCAAGCCGTGGCACAGGCCTTCGATTGCCAACCCGTAAGAGCGCTAGGATTCTCTAAGGCGTACGACGCACATTATGGCAATATGAATTTTCGCCGACAAACTACCTTTTAGAAAGTACTACTTCACCAGAATAAATGATTTTTTTTTAATAAGCGTAATAAATTTCTCTACAACTCTGTCGAGCCCGATTTAAAAAAAAATTTGATAATGAACTGTTGAAGTTAATAAAAAATTCATATACCGACAAATTACCTTGCCCCTGTCATGCATAAAACTTTTGATAGGGTCGGAATAAATGTATAAACGGTTTTTGAGGTCTCTGAGTACGAATTTGGAGTATGATTTTAAAAATTCAAAATGGCGGATCCAATATGACGGGCGAATTTTAAAAAAATCGAACCATTTTGCCTCAAATTTGTTACTCGGGGGTTTTCGGCAACTACAGGCCGAGAACAAAATGATTCCATTTATGCAAAACGTGTGCCCCATATTGGATCCACCATTTTGAATGTTCGAAATCCAACTTCAGACTCGTAATTAGAGACCTCAGAAATCCCCGAGTAATAATTTTGAAGCAAAGTGGTTCGTTTTTTGAAAAATTTGCCTGCCATATTGGATCCGCTATATTGAATTTTTAAAATCTTACTCCAGATTCGTACTCAGAGACCTCAAAAACCGTTCCTGCATTTATTCCGACCCTATCAAAAGTTTTATGCATCACAAGGGTAAGGTAATTTGTCGGGATACGAATTTTTTATTATCAACAGTTCATTATCAACGAACAAAATTTTTTTTTTAGATCGGGCTCGACAGAGATGTAGAGAAATTTATTACGCTTATTTTTAAAAATAAATCGTTTATTTTGGTGAAATAGTACTTTCTAAAAGGTAGTTTGTCGGCGAAAATTCATATTGCCCTAATAGTCCAGTCACTATGTACATTTGAAAAAGACAAAATTCCTAGTAGCAATTTTTTTTTTCTAGGTTGTAGGGGGCATCGAGAAAAGCTTAACTCTCATTTTTCAGCACCTGAGAGCGCGTGCTTCTTTTGCTAGACTAAAAAACGCGAAAAACGGGTTTTTCCCGCTCTACAAATTATGTTCTATAACTTTTTTTTGATTAATCGATTGTTTTCGAGATATCGAAGAATTAAGTAAAATAAAAGTGAACAATTTTCATATATTATACGTTCACTTTTGTTGAAAAATACTCCTTGTAGAGCGCTCTCAAAGTGCGAGTTCCGCGTCAGCGGCTCAGCGGTGAGTCGGCTGTGTCTCTACGCGGCATGAAATCGCTGCGCCTGGGATTTCCGACTTTACTATTATAAAAAATTAATATAATATATATTTTTCACAGGCTTTATGATGCTGTACAAGTTATTTTTTATGGCACCTCGAAAATTGTAAATAATGTTCGACGAATTGAACGCGAAAATATAAAAAATGAGCATTTTCGAACTTATTTACATTTCATAATTAGTTGCAATTAGAGCAAAGAAGATATTTTTTTAATATTACAAAGTGTACTGTAATTACAAAGTGAGTCACTCACTCAATCTTGAGCGAGCTGCTATGCAAGCGGAGAGAGTGCGCTGCGCACATGCGCGAAGCACAGCTGTTCTCTCAACGACTTCTCCGTTATACTCTACAGCTGTAACCAAAAATGTCGTACCGAGCAGCTGACCTAAAGCCTTGTAGAATTTTATCTTGAATGGAACGCAATCTGTGCTCAACCGCGCAAAACATTGTTTAAGAGAAATTTAAATGCCGGCACCGACATTTGAAATGGGCATTTAAATTTCATTTAGAATCCCCTGAATCAGTCAAAATTATTATTTGATTTATTATATAGGCATCGACTTTTTACTTTTCATTAGTAGTTTATGACAGTAGTAGTTAATTTATATTCGAAGAGTAACATGTACCTTAATTATTCTTAATTTCATACGGACCTGGTTTAGTAGATTCTTAAAATTGCAATCAAATTTGGTTAAAATCAAATTTGCCACTTTAAAGAGATTTCTTATGAAGATCAGTGCAAAATGTTTATTTTAGTACCTAATTTAGTGAATTGAAAAATTAGCTTTATTTATTTTAAAAAATTTAATAAATCTTAAATAAAAATTATATGGAAACTTGTATGAATCTATGAAGCCTAATGTTTTGAGGAAATAAATTTATCGATTGCAATAAGTCATCGTGTGGAAGAGATAAAATTAGAAACGAGTTGTGCATTGATGAGGAATATATCAACTTTTGGATGCATGTTGATGGGCAACAAAAGAAAAGTACAAGTGGAAACCTGTCAGAGTATTGTAAGAAGGTCATTCACAAATATATATATATATATATATATATATATATATATATATATATATATATATATATATGTAAATAATCATATTATTGACTACATCACAATTCTTTCAAAAAATAAGTGGAATATTCGTTTCAATTCAAGATTTTATAGGCAATGAGAGATGCAATTTTTGCGTCTGATACACTGATAGAAATTTCGCGTGTGAGCGCTGCGACGGTACGTATTAACGCACCGGCGTGAACCGAGTCACGTCGCACATTATAGTCCAGTCACTATGTACAAAAAAAGGCTTGAAATAGACAAAATTCCTAGTAGCAATTTTTTTTTCTAGGTTGTAGGGGACATCGAGAAAAGCTTAACTCTCATTTTTCAGCACCTGAGAGCGCGTGCTTCTTTTGCTAGACTAAAAAACGCGAAAAACGGGTTTTTCCTGCTCTACAAATTATGTTCTATAACTTTTTTTTTTGATCAATCGATTGTTTTCGAGATATCGAAGAATTAAGTAAAATAAAAGAGATAAATTTTTAGTTTCTTGCGTTTTACTCGAAAGTTTCGATCGGAAATGAAAAACTTTTCAAATAAAAGTTGTAGAGCATACAAAAATGAACAATTTTCATATATTATACGTTCACTTTTGTTGAAAAATACTCCTTGTAGAGCGCTCTCAAAGTGCGAGTTCCGCGTCAGCGGCTCAGCGGTGAATCGGCTGTGTCTCTACGCGGCATGAAATCGCTGCACCTGGGATTTCCGACTTTACTATTATAAAAAATTAATATAATATATATTTTTCACAGGCTTTATAATGCTGTACAAGTTATTTTTTATGGCACCTCGAAAATTGTAAATAATGTTCGACGAATTGAACGCGAAAATACAAAAAATGAGCATTTTCGAACTTATTTACATTTCATAATTGGTTGCAATTAGAGCAAAGAAGATATTTTTTTAATATTTCGTAATTATTGCAGGTATTTTGAACACCGTAAAATTGTCCTCTACCAATCGAATCTGTATTTATCATTGCAGGCATAATAGTCTATACGAAAATATAGTTACACTTACCGGCTGATAAAAAAAATACAAGACGCCTTAAAAAATACAAGAAATTTTATTTTTGGATATAATTGATCATAACCTATGTATGAAGTTTGGAAGAATAAGTGTATCGACAACATTTCATATAAAAGAGTAAACAATATTTATTTATTCATTAACCATTAAACTAATTGTTATTATATTAAAAGAAATACACATAATTTAGTTGTATCTAAGTCGTTTAGTTGACGGCTGGTCGTCATCTTCTTCTTCTTCTTCTTCTGCAACGGAAGGTGATGTGTCAGGGTTTTCCGCGTTTTCTTTGTCGATATTTTCTAAACATTCATCAATTTCATTTCGGACTATTTCTGCTGGAGTAACTGCATTTAGACACGTTTGCCCGGAACAGTGGTAACAAATGACTGAACATTTGATGCCTGCTTTCCTGCGGGCTCTTTTTCATTACCTAGCCATGTCTGGACTTGGTGGTAGGTGCGCAAAATGTGTACCTTTGCGGAGGTTTTTGTTGGTGGCAGCGTGGCTAAATTTAACTGAGTGTTTGAAGCTGATTTGACAAAACATTTGAAGCGTATCGTATCCAAGCATTTGTCCTCTTTTCGACCTTCATACAAAGCGACCAGCAACACTTCTCCAGCCGACGTCAAGACTTTATCATCAATTGTTTGGAATTTAAATAGTTCCACCGAACTCGTTAAATCTGGCCGATTTATCAACGTTGTAATAAATTTCATCTTTCCTACATTGAATAGAGAGGACGTGGTATCACATCCGCTTAACGCATGTAAAAAAAGGATATTACTGCGGATGGAATCATCGTATTTGAAACTCGTACAATTGAAAAGCGCTTCTTTGACTTTGCCTTTAGCAGGCTTTGTGAAAAATATATTCTTTGCATTAGGTGCCAGTCCAGTAAGTAACACCAGTAAGTCGATGTCCTCACCGACAATTTCAGCTGAATCATACATTTCAACTTTTTCGATTGCTGTATTGACGACTAGGGCATCCGCATCTTCAACAGCCTATCGAACTTCAATTCCCGCTAACTCGAAATGAACACGAATCATGGCGATGAACCTCTCTTTGTTGTTAGCGTTTGGCAGAAATTTATCTTGGCTGATTGTTGGAGTCGTGTTTTCGTCGAAAACTACATCTGGGCTTTGTTTCTTCCTAATACGCCTTTCTCTCTCAGCTGATTTCGTCCCGGAAATTGACTTGTCGTTTGTGCAACCGTCGAATACGATGCAAACATTTGTTCCAAAATGTTTCTGCACATACGTCACGTACTTTGTACAAATAAGTTTGAAATTGGTGACTTTGTCCCACGCAACTTTATGTAAGAAGAATCCGCCATCTATTAATCTTATATGATTTTGTCCAAACTGTACATTTTGTAATGGCGTAAATGCATTGTACATCGAGGACTTAGTTCCTTTGCGCATTCCTACTTCTGTAAATAAAGTTAAAGGAAAGGGCGACAAGTCATATTTTAAATATTTATCAATATCGGCTTCCGAATGTTTCGTTATGCACATTCTCTGAAATAGTAGCAGAGGGTCGATCGTAATAGATGTAGATTCGATTTGAATGCAACTGTTGACAGTAGCCAGTGGTTGTACTTTATCTTTTCTTTTGTAAGAGATACCGTCGAATCGTTCGTTTACGATTTTGGACATCATGGAGTCACCAATTTCCTGTGCACGGTGACAATTGATTTTGGAATGTCCAACGATTCCCGTACTTATGGACATGACATCTTTTCCTTCAGGAAATGGATTGTGGGCAGCGAGCCAAACATCTATTTTTTCGACGTCTGAATCATCTCGTATGATTCTTGCAGGACGCATGTCTACGTGTTGCTCGGAAGTAGCACAAGCGACGCCTGCGAAATTTTCAATCTGCGCGCATACATTTTGAAGGGAGATCATTCCCAAATTCCATGATGAGATGGTTGAGTCCGAAATGTTACGTTGATGTAATCCACCAGCTGTCCAGAGTGACCGCATCAAAACTTGTTCAATGGTCTGATCCGACATGATGCCGGACCAAAAGTTTTGTGTTCTTCGAATTGTAAAATATCCTTTATTAGTGAATTTCTCTAATTCGTCGGCAGGTACTTTTTCACCCAAGGTCCTCATTTGCTGCAAATATAAATGGGCAGAGTTTGCATATAAAAAATGACCGCTTGCGTGAAAAAAGGGCAGCATTTTTTGGATGGTATCAAGATGAAGAGCCCAATTTCCACTTCGCTCAGCTTCTATGAAGTTTTTGACCAAAGTCACCATTTCATAGTACTGGATCCATAGTCTTGCAGTAAGGCTCTTGTCCTTCGTTGTAAAATTTATTCACGATTTCTTGGACATTTTCATTCTTGGAAGCTTCCAGCACAGCAGGACGATCGAGAGCATCGGTGTAATCGTCTAATACATCGAATTCATCATTACAAACGTCGATATTATTCATAATGATTTTAGATATAGCTAAATGCGTTAGGAAGTGTGCGCGAATTGCTCTCGAGTACGCATGTCCAATAAGGATTTTTTTCACACAATTTTCTGCGTAAATCAATTTAAAAATGTCCTCAATTCCGCTACCAGCCATGATATAGCCTATTGTTCCAAGGAAGGACATCAATAGGTGAAAGCCCCCGAGTCTCACAACGACATTCTGCAAATCGGACAATGGCTCAGAAGCTGCAACTATGTCGGAAGCTTTCCAGTACAGCGGCTGGTCGAAAGTTACAAAACAGGCCGTCTGATTTGAATCCTTACATCTTTTGACTGCTTCAAGAAGTGATGTGTAAATAGTATTATAATCTGAAGGGGGCGCGTTGATGAAAGGTAGGCATATGACTTTTGACATCTCATAACATAAATCCGAGGTAATTAACTCCATGAAGCCGTTCCATCCAGGTATATCGACAACGCATTTCCATTTCCCGTATTGCCAGATAAAGTCTGATACTGTAGGCAAACTTTTCTTAGATATTTTATAAAGTTCATTAACATCAGAGACACGGACATCGTGTAATCCTGCTAACGCATGTTTTTCATAGCTCAGTACTTCTATCTTCCCTAACGCAGCAATTTGTACGGCCGACTTCTCTCCAATGATACGATTTACGGGCTCATCTTTTTCAAAACCAGTGGATGGTGTAATGCACTGAATGCCACCCATCGCATGGAAAGTGCCTCGTCTGTTCAAGGTGCCCGTATTAAAATCGGCATTGTCAAAGACGAAGTGGACAAATGCGTTGTCCAACGTCCTACGTTCCTTTGCGTGAATGGCCGAATTTTCAAACGTTTGGACTTCTTTGTATGAGGCGCTGAATCCCATACTTGATAAAATGCTGATGAGTGTTTTCGAAGCAAATTTTTTGTATAAAAATGCTCCTACGCCAATCAGAAGTGGGGAAAGGAACGAACGTGGTCGTACAGCCGCTATGATTGCATGCGCAATCGATGTACATTTCCTATTCCAAGGCTCGAGCCAACCGCGTTTATCTTGTTGTATTACCTCAGATAACAAGACTTGCAATGTTTCAGGCACATAAGATTTCACGTCTTCCACAAAGTTGTCGGATGCTGGGTATTCACTTGTTTCATAAACCATCGAGCGAATATCACTGCGAATTATACCTGCAGCCTCACGTATGACTCGTAGTTTTTCTGCCTGAGGGTCTGCGTCTCTTCGTTCGTAAAACATGTCAGAGAGGAGTTTGTGACCAACATTTCTGAAACAAACTAAAGTACCTCGACTTTGTCTTTCCACGATGAGGATATCGTCACCATACTTTTCAAGTAATCGTCTTTTAACTGTTTTAACATGAGGAACGGTACATGTTGTAATTTGATCAATTAATGTCTGAAGTGGAAATTGACACTCGCTAGAATTTTCTTGCAAATATGTAAAAATTTGTTCCATGCCTTCAGTTATGTCATCATCTTTCGGTCTTCCACTTGACACACGTTTCGACGCATCAGTAACAAGTACATAACATTTTTTGTGGTACCGAGCCCCAGCTGCTACCAGATCAAGGACACTATTCAAGCGAAACTTGATTGCACGAGCAATGTCATCATCGCGACCGCCCAGTTTGTTCAAAATATATTCTTTCGAATTTGCATGTTTTACTCTGGAAATTTGCGTTCGGTATTTCATCGCCAATTTTGTAGCCGATTCTTGGCATTCTGTTCCGCAAAATATGCAATTTTTCTCGAAATCAAAAACTGGATTTTTCTTTTCTCCTGTAGTTGAGTTGCTTCGCCGAGAAGCCGAAAGCGCTGTTTTTTTATTCGAGTACGTTTTGTATTAGGAACTGTGCACACTAACTTCGTTTAAGTTCTCTAACATTTGACGGTTTTCTTCATCTCCTCTTAAAACGGACACAGATAAAAGAGTTTTTATACCCATCGATTTCACTATATGTACGTCTGTAATCAAAGGTTGCTTGCATATAAAGCAATTTGAGGCACTCATTGTTATTCGCGAAAAACTAAACTACAACAATTTCCAAAACGGCAATGACAAAGTGTCCACAAACGGCACTTACAAAGAGTTCAAGAATAAAAACTGCATTAAAAAGGAGCTCGAAAGTGGCACAAACAAAAAAGTGCAATAACTGCACTAACAATCTGCTAAAAATGGCAGAAACTGTCACAAAAACTCACTACCGAAATATTCACTACGTTCTTCTTACTAAATGCATGCGCTCCCCATGAAATTCAGAAAGAAACTGTGAGAAGACGCGAGCAAAACAAGAACAAGCACGCACAGAGGGACAGAAGTTTTCTTATGTTATCCTCGCATTCCATTATATTACGTCACCCGGCCAGCCGCTCGACCCTTCGCAGGTATAAACCTATATATATCGTCAAGGATATACAAACGTTGATACGAAAAAGCATTTTAATATATATAACGATAATACTTCATATTCACAGCAATTACATATTATTTTTTATAAATATTAAAATAACGAAATACATTTTATTTGCAAAAAAATAATTAAACATGCGAAAGTCGCGACTATAATGTGCGACGTGACTCGGTTCACGCCGGTGCGTTAATACGTACCGTCGCAGCGCTCACACGCGAAATTTCTATCAGTGTATCAGACGCAAAAATTGCATCTCTCATTGCCTATAAAATCTTGAATTGAAACGAATATTCCACTTATTTTTTGAAAGAATTGTGATGTAGTCAATAATATGATTATTTACATATTTCTTTTTTTTTGTGAATGACCTTCTTACAATACTCTGACAGGTTTCCACTTGTACTTTTCTTTTGTTGCCCATCAACATGCATCCAAAAGTTGATATATTCCTCATCAATACACAACTCGTTTCTAATTTTATCTCTTCCACACGATGACTTATTGCAATCGATAAAGTTATATCCTCAAAACATTAGGCTTCATAGATTCATACAAGTTTCCATATAATTTTTATTTAAGATTTATTAAATTTTTTAAAATAAATAAAGCTAATTTTTCAATTCACTAAATTAGGTATTAAAATAAACATTTTGCACTGATCTTCATAAGAAATCTCTTTAAAGTGGCAAATTTGATTTTAACCAAATTTGATTGCAATTTTAAGAATCTACTAAACCAGGTCCGTATGACATTAAGAATAATTAAGGTACATGTTACTCTTCGAATATAAATTAACTACTACTGTCATAAACTACTAATGAAAAGTAAAAAGTCGATGCCTATATAATAAATCAAATAATAATTTTGACTGATTCAGGGGATTCTAAATGAAATTTAAATGCCCATTTCAAATGCCGGTGCCGGTATTTAAATTTCTCTTAAACAATGTTTTGCGCGGTTGAGCACAGATTGCGCTCCATTCAAGATAAAATTCTACAAGGCTTTAGGTCAGCTGCTCGGTACGACATTTTTGGTTACAGCTGTAGAGTATAACGGAGAAGTCGTTGAGAGAACAGCTGTGCTTCGCGCATGTGCGCAGCGCACTCTCTCCGCTTGCATAGCAGCTCGCTCAAGATTGAGTGAGTGACTCACTCAAAATGCTGAGCCAGCAGCCGTCTCAAATCGCGGGAAAGCTACCGTATTGTGAAAAAGATGGCAGTCTTCTCAAGTACTTGAGCGGCATGCGGAGCGCATTACCGCTCACAACTATATGAAGAATGATTTTGTAATAAAAGGATAACTTGAATCAATCAGATTGAAACAAATTTCACCGATAATAGTGAAATGGACTTTTTTTTTGATGAAAATTGATCTATTCTATTCGAAGATCAAAAACATAATACTGGCCTTGAATTGATTCATATGTAATTATATTTCTGAATATGTCTTGCTGTTTTGAACTTAGTGAAATTTGTTTCAGACCGATTAAAAGTAGTTAATCACGTTCAAAATGTTGAAACAAAATTACAAAAAATTTACGCCCGACCCTTTTCCAATATTTGGGAGAAAGTGGCAATCTGGTTCAATTATGATCATTTGCCATCACTTTGTGATTAAACACCAATTTTAAAACTTTATACTTTTAGTAAAATAGCTCAAATAAATAATATTGACACTTTTCCCTTAAATGTGCAAAAAGCAGTATCGTGCTTAAATTTCTTATTATTTAGTCTAAACTTTTTGAATGTGATAACTGGAATCGATCGGATTGAAACACTTACTCTCTTACTTCAATGTAATCCTATGCTCCATTTTCTAAATACAATTTATGTAAATAATGAAAACAGTGTTAGCCAAAAGACATGAAAATTTCAACCGATGGGTTTAAGACTAATTATTTCAAGTTTCTGGATACCTCTTACCTCCAGAAACTTGAAGCAATTTGTCTTAAACCCATCGGTTAAAATTATCATGCTCAGAAAGTTGTATAGAACCTTTTTGTTAAAAAAAATAAGCCGTCACTCGTAATAATCCATTCATTTTTTTTTTAATTTGTAAGGCTCTTTAAAAAGGCAATAGGAAGGCAACAAATTGCTTAACGCATTAGAAATTACCCACTTTACATACAAATGTTACGTGTAATGAGAAATGTCGAATGTGATATTAAAATAACAAAAGAAATGTGTAAATATTGATTTTTGTTAATTTTATATTTACGTATTTATAATTTTAAAAATAATTATACAGAATAATTTTATTCTTTGCTTGCTTATAAGCCGGTTCAGCTATTGTATATGATATGACGAAAAAGTCTCACAAGGCGGGAAAGCTGCAAACTTCTACAAGAGTGCGCATCTTTCCGCGCATGTGGTCACGCGTTTCACTTATTTTGAGTGAGCAGCTTACTCAATTTGAGAGATCTGCATTCTCTTGCGAGGTCTCTCAGCTTTACTTCGATTGGCAGTGCGGCTATCCCCAATAAGACAGCAGCGCACTCAATGTGTTCTCAGTGTAAACATACTCTCCCTGATCCAGTCAATGATAATTCAGTACGGTTTGTTTATGTATTATTATGTATCAAAGTAATATGAATATTTTCAGATTCTTTACGCCGAGCATGGAACTTTTTACTGATCGAAGTATTGGTAAAATTTGTTACCATCAACGATCTTATATTTTTTACATCGACAATAACTTGTCCACATTTGCATCGATCATCAAAGCAACGGTAACATTCATTACCAGCGAACATGTTTACAATTTTCACGTTGGTAAACACTTTTTTACATTTTTATGAGCCCAGCAAAAGTAACATTCATTACATTCAATGACTTTTCAGCCTAATTATTACCAGCGCTGTCAAATTAATTTATTCCAGTCTGGTGAGAAGCCAATAAACCTGTGTCGTTCTTCAAACTTTCATATTTACTTTTATGCACAATTGAATGCGCGGATGCAAAAACGTCTTAGGCGTACGAATCGCCCGATGCCGTAGTAGACAGAGCTTGAAAAATTCCAAAAACGAATTAAAAGAAATATTAACGTGTAGAGAATTTGATGCTGAGCAATGTATATCTTGAATATTTTTGTATGCAATCAATATAATATAAGAAAAAAAAATACAATAGAAGAAAAAAAATAAATAATGAAAAATTTGTACTCGCCAAATCAATGTTCTTTCATACATATAACACGATAACTGAGGTGAATGATATTCTCTACACGTTAATATTTTTGTTTACTTCGTTTTTCGAATTTTCAATTTTTCAAGCTTTATCTACTGCGCCATCGGGTGGTTCGAGCGCCTAAGGCGTTTTTGCATCCGGGCACTCAATTGATGTTTTCCATTTAGCTAAATTATTATCAGAGCTCTGACCAATTTCGTTAATTCAACTTCTCGAATAAGCTCTTATGCTCAAAAACATTTTCGTATTCACTTCTATAAATAATTGAGCTTTCGCCTTTTACTTAATTATTACCGACGTATTTAGGCAAGTCTAGTAAGAAAATATTATTATAATAAATATATTCATATTTAAAGCAATCTACATTTCAAGTTTAGCATTTTAATAATTTTTACCAAAGCTGTCAAGATTGCTGGAGCTTGGTCAGAGGTGAATAAATGTTTGCTGTTCAAAATAGTTTCATATTTACATCCAAGGACATTTCATATATCACATTTTGTTTTAATTCCAGAGCTCCCAAGTCTATTTATTGGAGCCTATTAATAAGCGAATAAACTGTTCTTGTTAGAAACAGATGATTATTTACATACATGAACTTTGCATGTTTCACATTTCGTTTAATTGAGCGATCGGATCGTAAAACTCGACGAGCGCTCGAGCCTTCGGAATCAGTTGGCCCCTCGCCGATATTGAAGGAAAAAAGTCAAGTTAAAAAAATTAATATTCTAAAAGGGCAACTTTGTTAACAATAACAATCTGCATCTTTTTTCTAAATACTTTTTTTTTGTTTAATTTATATTTTTAATAATAATGAAGAAAAAGTGAAAAAAAAAGTTTGTGTATTTAATTATATTTTAAAACACAAACTGCCGTATCTTGGTCAATTATGCATGAAACTTTTTGAAATTTGGTATACATCTGCAGTATACTATAGGAAAGCCGATAAAATAATAAAAACATAAAAATATAATAATAATAATAATAATAATATATGTCTTTATTGTACAATACAATAGTACAAAAGGCGAGACACAGCTATAGCTGCTTTACAGCCTGACCTGAAATATATGTATCGTTTAATAATAATTAATTTCAAAGTGAAGAATGTCGGAAACACGATTTTACCGCTAGGCCTTGTGTCTCACACACTGCGGAAGGTGCCTCCGATTTCTTTTATCGTTGAGTGGTCCTTACGTCTCAAGGCACGGGTGCAGCCCTCACCACTCGTCCGATCCTCAACTTCAAATGCAACTTGGTGCAGTACCCGGAAACACCTCAGAGTCGTGCGAGCGACAACTCTACGAGGGCAGCAAGTGCCTCGTCCGGCGAATGGAGATGGAATGAAGCGCCGGGCTGGCTTCACCGCTCTGGCCGCGTCCTCCGCACTCTCGCTACGCCCCCTTTCCTACTTATATGGGTAAACAAAGGAAACCCTGGTGCGCGACCGTTACCAAATAATAATATTATATAAATAGTCGAACATCCCGCCCGCCTTCGTTCACCGAACGAATATTCCAAGTCTGAACTCAGGGACGTGTCCTTAATCGCCTTGTTCGGCATTATCCTGGTCCCCCCTTTCCTCCTAATTCTGCAAGAATTTTATTATAATATTAACCCACTCGACCTAAACGGTTATTAGGACCTTTGTCGCGTGACGATCCGGAACATCCTCCCCCATAAATTTAAAATAATTTAAATTTGTAACATTTATTCCGGATCGCGCCAAGGTGTAGCCTGAACCGTCCGTCAAATTATTCCACAATGTAAACGACTAAGTTCTAAAGTCGATATCTCGAAAAAACTCGCAAATACGGAGTCGACACATGAAGTAAATCAATTCTAAAACTTGCTAGTCACTTATTTTCGCGTTATTTTCCATGACGAGAAACTATTGTTGCCCACATACAGGCACTATATGTCCATCTTACCCTAATAATCTAGTTTTGTTATCGATGATTTGCCTTCAAATTATTTTCGATCTTATTCGTTTTATTTGTCATCCATCTCGGTATTATCGTCCTTGCGCTGTCTTGGCCGACTCTCGCGATTACATCCTCAGCTTAACCAATACATCATCGTATATTATAGTTACAAGCCTTTTTGGCTACCTACTTCTCTCCCTCATGTCTGTCCAAAGCCGGAATTGTCTCGGAGGAACCTGGTTCCCTGAACTATGGTGACCCACATGTCAGAGCCAAGCTCCACGGTGGGGTTGAAGGGCCCCGAATGCAAATGCACTCGGGCCTGGTCGGCGTAGGCCACGGTCGGGCTCGCATCCTCCCGCGCAGTGTGGCCCATGCGGGAGAGAAGGGTTAAGTAAGCAATTCACTATGTCCGTCTAGTTCCTTTCTACTTTTACAGTGTCCCTTTTTCTTTTCTTCAGAGCAAGGCCGATAATACGAACATGTAAAATTCACAAAATGCAAACATGGACTATTCGACACTTTTGTATAATTCGGAACATTAATCTCGTCAAGTTAGGTCCCATCTCCTTTCAACGTAATTCATGGTACTGTATTTTGAAATCCGTTCTCAACCCGAATTCAAAAGACTATCAATTCATGATTCGTATGAACTTCTCGGAGAAATATGTTTGTAAATAAATCTAAATTTCATGTGTCGACATCCGTACTTCGGATGTGCGATAATAAAAACGCGATATTTTATAGTGGTCGCCGTGACAACACTTCCATCATGACATCCAAAGATTTTCGTGGGGTTGTGAATGATGTTAAGCTTTTATATACATGTGTTCGTAAAAGTCAAAATAGTTCTGGGGACAAGTAAATTTAGATACTTCATTTACTTCATCGCGTAGATACTATGATAAATATGATTTGATTATTCATGGGAAATTATAACTTTCAGACGTCTTATCGCCAATGATGATGTCTGCTGGAACCGGCGCACAAATCTATTGTCTGTCTTTCCGTTTCCCACAGAACCCGTAGATATTCTCCCCCACATTTAGGAGCGGATTAAAATAGAGAAACAATTCAAGTACATTTAATTCGCCATATTTTCACTTTATAAATCTATCCTGGTAAACATGAACGACTAGTCAATCAAATTCTTTATATTTTAATTTTTAATAATTTTATTATTCACTAATTGAGGCCTGAACATGTAGGAGGTTTCCAAGTCGCTCTAAACTAATGCATCGTATATATTTACGCTAAATGAATACATTGAATAACAAAACAAATAAGAAACAAGGGATTCAATTTTGTTTTTGCTTCCTACTTGTGTCTCTGTCCTATCAAGTAAACCTACCATAACAATTTCGAACGAACACGGATTGTCAAGGACCACTCCTTGCCACCCTGACTTCCAGATATTTAAATTTGCCTAAACTAAATTTCATTAACCTCAAGTCTAGTATGATTCTCAAACGTTACTCCTCCCCTGGCTTCGCCCAAGACCTCGTAACGTAGTCGTAAATAAAGTTGCAAATGAATTTAACAAGAAATAAAACTATTTTCTTTGATTACCTCCTTCCCCCCCCCCCCAGCTACCCACAGCCTAAATTGCCTGGAGAGCACCTAGTCTCTCCAGCGTGTTGTGCCCACATGACAGAGCCAAGCTCCACGGCGGGGTCGAAGGGCCCCAAGTGCAAAATGCACCCGAGCCTGAGTGGCTTCGAAGACAACGGTTGGACCAATGTCCTTCCACGCTACGTGGATCTACGGGGAGGGGGAAAGGGAATAATAACGAAAAATAAAAATAAAAATAAGAATAAGAAAACAATAAACAACGAACGAAAATAACGGGAAGGCGAAGACGGTAAGGGATAATCCACAACAATAGACAATGGAAGTCAAAATCCGTTAAACAATACAATTAAATCAGTTTCGCATTTAAATAGAAGGACCGATCGATTCTAAATTAATTAATTATTTATCTTAAGCAAATCAGGGATGGACCAGGAACTCTCCTTTTTTTTCTTTGTTTCATCTTTAACAATCAATGAGTGACCGTCTCTCTTGGCCCAATCATGATTACATATTTTCAGTCACAATCATACGGCTACGTTATATTTATACTTTTATTTTCAGAATTTATTTTTAAATTAACGATGCCTCAAAATAATACAAATCAAAGTTCCTTTTATGTAAAACATTTCTATCGCATAATCTTATTAAATTCCATTTTGTTTACGACTAAAATAACCGGATATGCCTCGCGATTAAAACTCGACGATCCAAATTCAAAAAGTTTTATTTATTGCTAAATTCGTCGTGATACCTTCGCGCCCGAATGTCCGAATTAGACTAACTGTCAAATCGAATCTCTCGTTTGTCTTTATCGATCAATATACTTTGTTGGCACCGAGTTACCGACTAAATGCAAATTTAAATTTGTCATAAATCGTATCGGTACTTTCCTCGATATCTATCTATCTATCTATCTATCTATATCTATCTATCTATCTATATATATATATATATATATATATATATATATATATATATATATATATATATATATATATATATATATATATATATATATCCATCTATCTATCTATATCTATCTATATCTATCTATCTGGAAAGTACTACGGCTTTCAAAGGGCCCATATATTAGGACTTAGAGGCACCCTTCGACTTGGAGAAATACCCCCCATTCGGTACGATGTCGTGGAAAAAACCACCATAGTGGAAAAAGCACGCCGGGTACCGCAAATACGCGAGGCATCAATTCTGTTTGCAACATGTTCTTTTGACGAAGTCAGAGTAGCATAGGCGAGATTCCTTTGAATAGTGAAAATCTATCGCTCCACTAAGAGAAGCGGTAACCATTAAAAGAAACTTTCTATTTAAAACGTTTCTTGTAGTCACTACTATATGTATATTTCCTGTAGGAAACCCTTCTATTAACCACCAATATATCTCGTTTATTAAGACGAACTAAGTATTTTAATACTTTTTGTACGCAAGTTATTCCTATTAATATTTACTATCTCCCCACTTTACACTTTTTTTTTTGTTTTCTTCATTTTAATTATACATTATATTGTTGTTGATCGAAGGACGAATAATGGGCACAATGTTAGGCAATAAGATCCATTAGAAAAAAGAAACGAAAGGGTGCAGCCACCAAGCCGAGAAATTGACACGAACCGCCACGTATGATCGCGTATCATCGAAAGAAACCCAACTCGCGCACGCGCGCATTAGAACATTTGCACGAAGGCAAATTCAAATTTCTACGCTGCGAACCAACGAATTTCATATTCGCCAGACGCCAGCTTAGCTCGACGCCGTAGCCGCCAGCTCGGAACGCCTGGGTACTTCCATTCGAAGGCGAGACACCGATTCCCGCTTCAGCCTAGAAACTTCTTGTTCACCCTAGTGCCAGCCAAGTTTGCTCGGAACACTTCGGGCTACTCTCCATTTAAAGGCAAGCTTGGGACCACGGGGCGCTCCGCGCTGCGAACCAATCCCTCGCCCCGACGCGGATTATTGCGGACTATGTAGCACCCATTGAATCCTTCGGCGCGATTCAGTCTACTTATCGTAGATCAATTCGTTTATCCCGCCCGAAAACGATTTTCTTATAAACGATCTCTCGACTCGAATCGCTATCACCCTCACGTCGTGTCAGCAGCCGTCTTCTTTTAGCCTCGATTATTACTTCGTCTCTTAATTTAACTATGCAACCTGGTAATATCTTTAGAACGATTTGAACTGTTCGCAACAGTTTCGTTTCAACATTTATAAAGGCGCGCTGTTCTTACGGACATCTAGATGATCTTCGTCATAATACCTGTCAAAGGCGCTGTTTTGTATTTGATATTCAACAAACTCGAAAGGATCGATATACCGACTTAAATCGCTGAATTACAATGTAGAACAATTTACCCCGTCAAAATAAATATTTAAATAAATAAGGAATAGATAAATAAATAAACAAATAAATAAATCACAAATTCTCTCCAACCCCACTTCCCTGAATACCGGCATGGCTATTGTTTCCACTTATCAACTAACGAATATATAAAAGATCACCCGAGAATATCGCCCGACAACAGAACGCAGCCTTCCCTTTCCCCTTCACCCGAATTTACCGTTCACCGCGTATACAAATCCGTCAAGTCTCCCCTCCTCACCAGGGGCACCAAAATGTTTCCGGTTTTATCAAACTTCAGGGTGAGAGACTTAAAGGATTTGGTTCTTAAATGAATACGCTATGTAACTTCGGTAAACAATTTATTATCGGACCTTTACAACTTTCTCCCTGGAACAACCTACACTCACGGTACAAAATTACGCATACGTATTCGACGAAATACGCGAACGCGCGCATTGACTGCATTCAACACGAAAGATAAATTATTTCTTACTCTGCTGTGACGTCGCGGCCTTGGCTGAGTCCAAGGACGGGAACAGCCCTTACCGCTAGGCCTTGTGTCTCACACACTGCGGAAGGTGCCTCCGATTTCTTTTATCGTTGAGTGGTCCTGACGTCTCAAGGCACGGGTGCAGCCCTCACCACTCGTCCGATCCTCAACTTCAAATGCAACTTGGTGCAGTACCCGGAAACACCTCAGAGTCGTGCGAGCGACAACTCTACGAGGGCAGCAAGTGCCTCGTCCGGCGAATGGAGATGGAATGAAGCGCCGGGCTGGCTTCACCGCTCTGGCCGCGTGCTCCGCACTCTCGCTACGCCCCCTTTCCTACTTATATGGGTAAACAAAGGAAACCCTGGTGCGCGACCGTTACCAAATAATAATATTATATAAATAATCGAACATCCCGCCCGCCTTCGTTCACCGAACGAATATTCCAAGTCTGAACTCAGGGACGTGTCCTTAATCGCCTAGTTCGGCATTATCCTGGTCCCCCCTTTCCTCCTAATTCTGCAAGAATTTTATTATAATATTAACCCACTCGACCTAAACGGTTATTAGGACCTTTGTCGCGTGACGATCCGGAACAAGATTATTGTATAACTATATATATTATTAAATTATTGAAAACATGGTATTTGCTAATGATATGAAGAAATCCAGATAATTTAAAAATATTAAATAATGCAATAATTTGGAAAAGTTGTAGTATTACATTATTTAAAAACTGCATGTTTATGTAGCTAAAATAAATCTGATGCTGATAATAACAAGTACATAACTAAGCAATTGTCTTGTGTGTAATATTTACAGTATGCGGTTCTATCTGAAATCTACATGAAAAACTGCTTTGAACTGTGGGGAACAAATCTCTCACTTGAAGTTTTTGCTATTCCTCACCGAACGTAAGCTGGCCAACGCATGAAGTTGGAAAAGCGTGTTTCCGACGTTCTTCACTTTGAAATTAATTATTATTAAACAATACATATATTTCTATGTTTTTAATATTTTATCGGCTTTGCTATGGTGTACTGAGTATGTGTACCAACTTTCAAAAAGTTTCATGCATAATTGACCAAGATACGGCAATTTATGTTTTAAAATATAATTAAATTCGCAAATTTTTACTTTCACTTTTTCTTCATTATTACTAAAAATATAAACTGAACAAAAAAAAAAGTATTTAGAAAAAAGATGCAGATTGTTATCCTTAACAAAGTTACCCTTTTAGAATATTATTTTTTTTAACTTTAATTTTTTTCCTTCAATATCGGCGAGGGGCCAACTGATTTCGAAGGCTCGAGCGCTCGTCGAGTTTTACGATCCGGGCGCTCAATTGTTAACAGAGCTGTCAAATCTATTTATACGAGTTTGGTAAGAAGCGAATAAAAGTTTGTGGGTTAAAATAGATTAAAATAATTAAATCTATGAACATTTCATGCTAGCAAAATTAAATTGGTTTTAAACCGGGCTTATGACCTACCACGATGTTTATAAAATTGCATTAGATATTAAAATGCGACAGTTTGATGATCTCTAAACATTTCAAACACCTTGCGTGTAATTACTTGGATTTCCAAACGCTAGACTTTGTTTTAAAACATTTATAATCTCAACTAATAATATTAACAACAACAAAAAGAAAAAGGAAAAAGATTAAAAATACAAAATAATACAAAATAAAAAAATTACGACATTCATAATTATAAGACTAATAAATTTATATTATACTACAATTTCGATTTAACAGTTATTTGGAATAAACTGGTATATGAATATGGTTGGTTACCATGCAATTATAATCAATCTAAACAAAGAAAAATGACATTTTTCTGTAGCATTTTAATATCTAATGCAATTTTATAAACATCGTGGTAGGTCATAAGCCAAGTTTAAAACCAATTTAATTTTGTTAATTTCCAAAAAATACCTATCGTAATAATTCAATTTTATTATTTCATGCTAGCATTTTGTTCAATTGCTACCGGACCCACTTGAAAAAAAATAACATGATTAAATCAAGTAAAGGATTAATCACGTGATTTTTGTTTCCAACTCGTTACGTGATTTTCAAAAAAATTAGCGGATTTCTTGTTAATCACGTAATTTAAAAAAGTCACCTGATTTTAAAACATGAACAAATTTTTTAAGTATTTAACGTTGAAAATTAAAAATATAATAGCAAACGTACATTCAGTTTTTAACGTCAAAAACTTGAAAATTTTGTAATTTTGTAAAATCGAGGGACTTTTGAAAAGTAAGGAGCTCTCATATCTATTTATTCGAGTCTGGTATAAACGAATAAACTTTTTATAGATGATTATATACATCAATGGACTTTTTATATTTCATATTTTGTTTAATTATTACCACAACTTTTAATAGGTGGAATCTGGCAAGATGGAAATAAACTGTTATTGTTAAAGAAATACGAACCTGCTACTTCCCCGTGGCTGTTGTGTAGTGGTAGCGTCGTCCTCGTTTTTTCTTCCGATTTTGCCCCACTTCACGGTGGACTCATGGTTAAACCGATCGCGATGTATTTCGAGATGCACGATATGTATATATCGTCACAAAGTGACGGAAAATTGTTGAACACCGGCGCGGCGGACGAAATTTCCGGATTTCGGAATTGAATACCGAATCCATATGATAAAGTACTGGTTCTCGGTCCGCCATATTACTTATATTTTCTCTTGATTTTGTGACATCATTGAAGATATTACAGCACGAATCGATCGCACCGCTAGCTGCAAACTTAGAACTTATGTATATATTCAAATAAATATTTGTGAAGACAATTCAGAGATGTTATTTAAAATTTTAGCTCCACAAAGAACTTTTTATATACGTCTCATGGAGATGAAACAAATTCGTGTCAAATGAAATCGACTGTAACATTCGACTACCCTTTAACAAAATTTACAGATATTTTTTCGAAAATTAGGCTCCACAAAGACCTTTCTATATACGTCACATAGACATGTAAAAAACACTTAATCGCCGTCGCTGGAAAATTTGGAGCGTACGGTCCTAAATAAAAGGCGTCCAAAATGCATCGGGCATTTAAATTTGGTTTTGAAGAGTAATACACTACTAATTCATTCACCAAGTACACTTAATTTTTTTCGTCAATAGGGGAGACCGGGGATATGTGTCCACGCTTTTTATATTTTTGCTAAATTCTCGTAAATCGTCTGTTGGATGTCGCTCAAAATTGAATGACAGATACTTTAAACCCTCTATTTAAAAGGGGCTTACTATTAAACACTGGTTCTTCATTGTTTAGGAGATATAAGTGCAGAAAGGTAGCAGTTCATTATGGGGCTATCTATCATATCTATCATATATATGATAAGAATGACGTATATAATTATTGACTTAATTACAGCATTAAACATGTTTCTTAGTCTTCTTTGAACGACAGTAGTAATGGTGGCACTATGGAGAGACGTAAACAAACGTGACTCATCCCCTGCCCCGTAAAAATTAAAAAGAGGGGGCAGGGGATGAGTCACGTTTGTTCACGACTCTCTATAGTGCCACCAGGAACTATTTTCTCTCTCTCTCTCTCTCTCTCTCTCTCTCACTCTCTCTCTCTCGCTCTATCCCGCCATATCCCGTCTACCTACCTACCTGTCTACCGACTTAACTACTTACTTCCCTTGAATTTTCATTGAAACCATCCGTGGTACAGCTACTCATTGCACGTATTGAAATTCTGCAGATCATTGCACGTGTACATCTATTTGATTTTAAATTCAGCAGTTTTAAAATTGGTACAATCCGATGACGCTGTGAGAAGCCGTATTGAAAGAAATATTGTATTATATAAGAACTTATATTACGAATATGATATATTCAGATGAACTTTCAATGGTACATCTTATAAAGTAAATAGCTTATAAATAGAAGTGAACATAGTTAATTTTGAAATATTTATAAATGCACAAACTTGTTTAAACACATAATTCATTTAACTTATCAACTATTGTATCCGCATGTAATGTCAAAAGTTCATAGCATATGATGAGCACACACTCTATTGTTAGTTTGTCACTTTTAGCAGATATGTACGGCATTAACGTATCGTCTGTACATTTACTTAACACGTCATGCACCATGTGTGATGAGAATGTCTGCACCTGGGCTTCGTAGGTGCACTGCACTTTATCCTCGACGAACTTAATCACTTCTGCAGCAATATTACTAACATCACATCCTATACTACACAAATAATCCACCTTTTTGTTAACGCATTTCGAAATGTTTACTAAACGTTCAAATGTGACCTGCTTCAAAACCACACATCTCCGGAAACGCTTCACTGCAACACCAGACGCGGGCGTTGATCATATTTGATTTCAATTGCCTTGCCGCCATGACTGAAAGCGAATCGCACTGTCCAACTCTCACCATATATTTTTTGATCCAGTTTGGTGAAATTATCGTCGTGAAAGAATGATTCGATTTGTTCAAATGTTTGAACAAACTTATTCCAGGCACTTTGTGTGAATGCCACACCGATGAAATCACTTCCGATTATTCGAACTACTGGCTCGTAATTCGAATCGCACAAATCTGAATACTCCAGTCTAACTAGGATTTTTTTCGTATAGGATTTATTTAGGGCATAAATTGTGCCCAAGATTTGATGGGGTCCTTTACCGGCAGCATCGCACGTTGTTGTTGTAGCCATTTTTTACGTGTATACCGATGTATCTTGAGAATAAATCCACTACACACTGTATCTCGGTGAACTCAGATGAAAGAATGACGAAATGAAGAGAGTCTTAAGCGGTTGGAAACTGCTACATCAGTGAAAAATGTTGGACAATTGTCAGCAATTTTGAAACATGAGATATTTACAGCTGTATGTGTATTTTATTCGTCCCTATGTAAAATAATATTTCCAGCATCTTCAGCATTGTTTCAAAGCAGTCACGTTTGAAAACCAGTCACGTGGCAATTATATCATTTTCATATATACGTAACGTCTGTGCAAGATTGTTATGTCAATATTTTACAACTGTATGCACTTTTATGCTTAATGTAAAATAATATTCGATCATCCACAGCATCTTCATTATCGTTTTTTTTGGTATTATAATACGATGTTAATATTTAAAAATTGTTGAATAACAGTTTTGTAGGTGTCGTATTCGATTTACGCCGTTACCAATTAAATCGTTACCTGTGTTTTTATATTTGAGGTGGCATCTTGCAATGGTATCATTTTTAATCAAATTCGTAGACAAATTATCGAGAAATGAACTGAACCCTAAACCGACACTCATATAGCGCAGAAACATTCCACAAAATGGCCGCATACATCCGACGATTCACTTTGTAGTTGTTGTGTATTCCATCGAAATTGTCGACTATTATTTTTCAACGCCTTTATATAATCAGGTATGAAAGGCAGTAACCCGTAACTGTCAAAATACAATGCATTACCGTAGATATCAGCATACACAGCGACCCAATGAGGACCAGGTTTTCTGTGCCCATCTGTATTAAATACAAAGCATATAGGTTTACCCCAAAAACGAGGTATTTGGTCTGCAGGAAATACACCTATGGTATGGTGCTTAATTTCGGATATATATTTTTGAATTTCTGAACTATTTATTTTTCTAAGTATGTAGGTACTGCAAATGTATAAATTGACGTGTGAGTTTCATCGGTACCTTTGTTATTCTGATTTTCTGTGCACATTGGTGACACTGTACGCGACCAATCTTCCACAACTAACAAGTTTTCATTACTATAACTGTCGATATTCTTATATTCCACTATGTCCGCGGTATCACTAATGTCATTTTTACTACTCTTCACGTAGTTATCCTTATATTTGCTTACAAACGGGTATTCCACCATGTCCCGTATGTCAGTGCTGTTATTTTTTCCGCTACTCACAAAATTCATAGAACGTACCCATAATCGCAAACGGTATGCATATTTAATGCGCAAGTAAATCGCAAATAGTTAAATTTGCATCCATGTTGTACATAGTAATTACTTGCCCACGGTAACTCGTTGAATGATGGGTAGCTGTTATCTTCGTCCAAATTTATTATGTTGCGGGCGGTTACCCTGTTTAAGAGCATCCACTTTTCTTTCCCACGTACGTATATGTTTCGAGCATTTACAGTAAATTCCCGTAATTTTTTATACAGCGAATTTTCAGATACGTCACCATCAAACCAGTCAAGCCCATGATGATTATGAGTTAACCAATTATTTTGTTTTCTGGACTCTCGGCACAATACATCGACGGGGTACGGTAGTTTAACTAACCAGTGCCTGGCGAAATCATTATCCACAGACAAAACAGCTACTTCTTTCGGTATTACTTTATTATTTATATCTTTAAAGAACTGTATATCAATCACTAGATCCATTGTAGCGTCTAACCCGCACCGTCGCTGAAAGACAACTGACCTGCGGAGTTAACGATGAAATTTTTCAAGATTATACATGCAGACAGCCATCTGTAGGAGCGAAGTCACGCCCCAAAGTCTTCAATGACTTGTCGAGATGCATCAATTTCTAATACAATTTCATATTCGGCATAGACAATGCAATTGACTGTACTTGGTAATGCTATTGCAAAACGTCATTGGCAAATCATGTCTCACTAAATTCCAATGAGTAGAATCACTAGCCGAGAGATCAAGTGTCAAATCGAATACGAATAGGCAATAGCCACCTGCATATCCGTCAAGTGTGATGGAGTTTCCTTCATGAAGAAAATGTATGCCTGTACCTGAGAATATCGTGTGAAAGGCGTCTACATAAAGATTTGACGTACTAAAATCTGGCTGCAGCGGTCTCGAAGGTATTTGGGTACCATCAACATATAAACATAACAAGTTAATATTAAAATGCTTAAAGTTGAATGGGTTTAGCGTGCGATCACCATTGAAAGCTTTGTTTTCTACAAAACCTACCATAATTCTTTTTGGTAACTGTACCAATATAACGTTATCTAAGGTCTTCCCATGAATACCGCTGTGCATAGCTAATGCCTTAACTTCAACTCTCGTTAATGGATATTTTGCCTTTGTTTTCGAGGGAGCTTTGACATGCGCCAATGAAATACTGGGGTTAATTTTCACACGACGCACTAAAAGACTAGCTTCCTCTATACGGGCGTAATAATGTCCCGTTTGATCCATGATGCAAAAGACATTTCGAGATTTTATAAGACGTACACGTATCTCCACGCCATTCAGCAATAACTTTTCTTGATTAAACACATCACAATGTAAGTTACCGAGTAAATCTACCATTTTTCCTTTCGTAATGTTGCGACGATTTACGAGACCTGTACTATTATTAAATGCGTCCATGTGACCCGGTATGTCATGATACCATAAAACACTCGTCAAATGAGAATTTTTGGTAGCCGGTCCATAATTCAACAGAGTCTCAATATACGATCTATAGGCGTATGGGTTGCTTGATGGGGAAACCGGCTTTTGATTGAAATAAACATCAACCTGGTTGAAAATCGAGTGCATGAAATTATTCACAGGGCCTACGGCATCACGTTCCGCTTGCGGTGTATCGTCGGGTATATCTTTATCAGCCGTTAACGTTACACGTAAACTCAACACCGTATGTGCTAGGTCAATACACTCTTCTCCATTTCCAGGTAAAACAAATTCAATCGGTGAATCATGAGAAAGTGTCGACACCGGCTTATACTATACCCAACGTGAGCCCTCAATAATCGTCTGAGTAGGTGGTCCAGTTCCGATTTCATACATTCCCACGAGTGTGTATGTAAAAGTAACATTTTATTTAAATATATCCGATACTGTGCGGGTTTTATTTTTTCTGCTTCCTAGCGCACGCTTCTTTTTTTTTAGATTCTGTTTAGACGTTGAATAATTGCGCTTATTCCTTCTTACCCGATGAGCTTTCGTGTTCGTCTTCTTCTTCTTCTTTGGGGCTCGTGGACGAGATTGACGATGCCGTAAATTATAACGATTGTCAAGTGTTGCACTGTTACCGGAGAAGTGATCAACAGTTGAGTAGCGCGGAAATTTATACCCTGTCCCCTCCATGAGCTGATCAAATGTTTCTTCTGCTTTCCTTTTCAAATTATCACGCGATTCCTTAACGCGCCGTCGTATCGTCTCTTTTAACATTGTATTGTTCGTCGCAATATCAGACACGATGTTTAGACCTGTTCGTAAGGCTTCTTTACCGACAGCTTTTGCACTGCGTGTAAAAAGGGGTAGTACTCGTCTGAATAAACCACCAAGAAAGCTACCGATTCCGTGTCCTCTCTGATATAGTGTCCCTCTGTATACATGGCCCACACCACCAACATGTATGCTACCTCCAATTTGACTATCAAAGTATGTAACGTAATGTGCCATTTTGTTTAATTTTAGTCAATACGCTTGAAATGCAGTGTTACCGTCAGTGTACCTCAATCAAATGGTGCATATTATCCATATTCATCCTTTATATCTATTTCAATACTTTGGACAGTGCCATTGAGTAGTGGTATATACATAGCAGGTGAAAAACTGCATATCCTTATATCTCCGTAAGTATAATTGTCGTGTTTCAAAGGTACAGCGCGCAATAAGCGGGTCTGCACATCGCCTGTGACGTAAGGCTCGCAAATATTCTTGTACACCATGTTACTGAAAAGATTTATAGGCCGTATACCATTAATAGACGTATTGTCACTTACAATAATCGCATCGCTCTGTTTTTGAGATGTAGGTGCATAATTGTAACCAAGTATTTTCCTCAATTCACCTGGTAGATAAACTATGTGCTCTTCATCCTGGCACTCATCAGCGCAGGTTCGTGAAACTGATGCGTAACCACCGCGCCCTACTCTAAACATCGGATGTCCTGATATACAATGTAAACTGTTAATCTCTTCAATTAAATCATTGGTATTCTTATATATCCCAGGTGATATGTAAGATACCTGTACAGTGTTAATGCCCTTACTTTTACTTTATCCGTCTGATAATCCTGCGCCAGTGGGGTCTTCTTAAATCGTGTAAAGCTTATACGTCTATCTTCTTCTGTGATAGGAACATGTTAAAAAGTTAGAGGTACTTGAATTTCTGTAAGTGCCACATCCCACTGTCCTTGTAAACGTACATGTTGTGGTAATTGCGTAATAAAATTGGTTGTTTTGTTTTCAGAGTAAAGCTCCATACTACTATTACTTGGTAAAATAATATTAAATTCTTCCTTCATCATGAACTTTTAAATCGTCTGCACGAATCCAAGAATTAAACTTGTCGGGATAGCCTGCTCAACGAACGAAATATTTTTTCTTTTTACCCGTACCTGTGGTTTTTAAGATTTTTTCGACCACGAAAACTTCTGTATTCAAATCTTTCTGAACACGACTTAATTCTTCCTCGTAAAAGAACCCATCGATTTCTTCACCCTGGAGGTCTTCAAGAATATAAACAATCGGTTGTTCTGTATTTGATACACGTGTAATTTTAAATAATTCTATAGTCCACCCTCCCTCATAACCTTTTGCAAAGACATTCTTCGCACGACTGACACGTACTAAATCACCAATTCGATATTTAGGGCTTTTCGATGACTGTCCCAAAGTACGGTAGCGTCGAATAAGATTTGCACGAGCTTCTGCAGCATTGTACCAATTAACGGCAGCTGGCACCATATTAGTACCCGAATGTTTGGTCCTATTATAAGATGTGACGATAGATTATAATACATCCACGTAACGACGAGTATTTGTGTATGTGAAATAGCGCCATAATCTTTCTTTAAGAGTTCTTATAAAACGTTCAACAATGCTGGCTTTAATGTCCGGATTGCGAAGTGTTCTATAAATTATGTTCTTATATTTCAGTAAGTGCTGCATGTCGTAACCAACAAATTCTTTTCCTTTATCGCTCTGTACAGATACCGGTTGTCTACCCCCACTTCTCGATAAAACTCTTTCAAAAGCTCTGGCAACATTTTTCGATGTTTTGTCAATTATGGGCTCTACATAGGCGTATTTACTCAATACATCAATTGCTACCAGCAAATAAGTATTTTTATTGTTATAAGACTTTATAGAGCGCACATCCATTAAATCGATCTCCCAAACATCATCGATGTTCCGTACATTATAAGAACGGCGAGGAAATACGCGCCGCCTACGACGATGCTGATTGTAGGCATCTTGACCTTCTAGCCAGTCAGATATTTATTTGTAATCATAGTTTTTATTCGTCGCTTGAAGCAACTTTCGAACTGAACCTGTGTAAGCCGGTGGTTGTGTCGGGTCATAATAGATCTTTTGTAAAATGTTATGCATTTTCACCCTCTGCTTTTGAATTTTCTTAACTACGGTCGTTGTTTTACACTGTTTTTTCCGTGACAAACGTTTTAGATTTATTTTAGATTTATTTATAGATGCTTTTATACGTAAAAATATCTTTTCAAATACAATCTTGCTAATCATTCAACAGGCAGTCACGGCCGCTGCAGTTTTCTCATCTGTAGAAGCATTTTCTGCAAGCATGCGTGAAAACGCTACTTTTGCTAACTTTCCATCAATCTTGTAGCGATTTACCGAATTATCGCTGTAAGCAATGTCATGAACTCGACATGCATCATCCAACGGATTTATACCCGTTTCACCTCGTTCTAACCTTTCACGAAGGTTGGTTCCAGGGCCGCAAAATCTATACCCTGGTATTTGTAATTCGAACGGCAATGAATCGATAATGATATCTAGTATGTTCTTGGAATAGGTTAGCGGTACCTCTTTGAAGATGTTTGCCTTTTTCCCTTTTTTAATCGGCCGCCCATTCGATACCATGGTTTTGGCAGTCGAGGTATTGCCTTCTTACGTCCTGAACTATCTTTTTTTTTGCTGGCGTTCTCGTAGTCGCTATTAGATAGTCTGCTCGATGCCACCGATGATGAAGACACTGTGTCGAACAATAATTTCTTCGGAGTATTTTGTCGGTGTCGTGGCACTCGTTTAACTGTACTACAAGATGCTTGTTGTGGCCCGGGATTTTCAATCTCGTACCAAACACGCTTGCTGTCAATAAATTCGTGTGGCACTACGCAGGGCACTTGCAAACTGACGGTGACCGTGAGGGGGCGTCCGTTTTCTATCTCTCATAGCATCATTCAACATGTCGATAATATTAGTACCATGGATAGTGACCCCACCTATTACAATTTCGCCGCAATTATTCCATTGAACGTTTTCCGAGTTACGTAAATGCCGAATGAGTTTTCGCGCTTTTGATCGAAATTTTTGTGGTACAGTTTCTATGAGTAATATTTTTCCACGCTCAGAATCTTTAAAGCATAGATAACGTTGCAGTACCTGATAATATCGTTGCCACTTGTCACGTTGATCAATTATTGGTGAGTTTAAAATTTCATTCATATCGACGTCGAGTCTACTGATTGTCGTACCCGGTATTTGGTCAGTCTTGTGTAGATTTATATTATTTGTTTGTAATGTGTTGGCGAGCTCCTGTGGTACTAAAACCATTTTTCGTGCGTATTCCATATTACAGAACGTTATTTACAATACCTGCCAAAAGTGTACCAAGTACTGGGGCCAGGAGGGCTGGTAAAAAACCGCCGCGTTGGATAATAATGCGTTTTTTAGTATCAAGGGAACTCTTAGGGTCTGATAATTTTCTAAGAATATCTGCGTCTTTACGTAAACGTGTCTTGTGAATTTTACTAAGATGTACGTTACCTCGTAAAATGTTCAATGGTATTTCACAAATACGTATTACTAAATTACGATCTGCGTGTTGAAGTACCGCACGTCTTTGTCGTGAGTCGAGGTGATATAATGCTCTCAGTATATTAGCGTATTTACGGGCAATAGGTATACGTGTTCTCGGTGCCATTACTCGTGTATTACTGGTATTAGATTGTGACCCTTGCAACCTTTTATTCCTTTTCAAAATGCAGGTACGGTAACGTATATTGTCAGGTGTGGTCTGTTTTAAATCAAGTAGAAGATATCCGTGTGGTTGCGATGTAGCATCGAAGTTGCACTCTTGAATGAAACGAGTGTTTTCCGGACATATCTGACGTGCTAAATGCCCAATCTGTGCCCTATCCTGCGGATTTTTAAAAACTACAATGTAATTTGCATTAAGCGATATATCCCTTTGACCTTTTCCCTGATGAAATAAATTTTGCGTGATGAAAATGACACTCAAATTCTTGTGATGACTACCTTTTGTGAAAAGACTTACGCACCATCGCCAGACGATTCCCGCATGAAATCCTCGATAATCAGAAGTTTTGGGCGAGGATCGTCTGAGTAATGATTCCTCTGTGGTAACCCCTCTCGAAATTCAATTTTACCTCTTAATTCTTTGTATGTAGGTTGCCATTCGGAATAATAGAAAATTATACGGTCGAACCACGTATCGCTCATCTCTTTGATATGGAACAGAAATTTTTTAACGAACACTATTTTACCGCAACCCGTGGGGCCACATATCATTGATGTCCACGGATGTTTCCAGCGCGCGGTCATAATGATTACTAAAATGATAGAGGGAGTTGTATTCAAATATATAGTACACTATGCTATATTTACCATCCAATTATCACTAGTAAAGAATTGTATTTAAAGTAGAGGATGGGAGTTATCACTTTATTAACCGTACTATTGACATATATACTATTTAAGATTGTTACATGAAGTACTTATTAATCATATAATTTATAAATATTTAGTTCATTAAATACGGTTATGTGACGTGTCCTTATACCCGTAAGGATGACTTCGGTCTACACCTACAAATCTACGTTTATGGTACACCGGTTTACAAGTTGTTTGTTCTTTACGGGTAATAACATCGTGAAATTTCGTTCGCCTTATTGCTTGATTACATACGGTGATTTCATCAATGTCACCCAGGATCATTTTACGTATTGTATCGAATTTTATTTTCTGGCAATTCGTATAATTTAATGTAATACCTTTTACTTTTTGAACATACTTTTCATATCCGTTAGGTGAAGAAATTTTGTAGGCGTAAAATTTTGGGCCTCCTGATACGAATGACGAGATGTATGATCCCGACGGTTCCTTACCCAATTCATCCGTGAATCACCGAGCATTGTGCCAATCGGTGGTTCATATTCCCCCCTCTTGTTGCTACTAACATAAATCACAGAGTCTGTGTCACAGTATAAAACACGCGATTGTAATTTTTCTAAATAGCTATACAATTGTAAACGAGCTTGTGCTGTAGTGTATGCAGCTACTACAACGTTAGCTGAAGATGATGCTATTACGGCTTCGTCTTTGTAACACCAGTTAACATACAGTTTTTCGTCGTTGACTGGTAACAGACCATGTACATTAATTTCCGGATTGTTGAGTAGTTCCATTAATTACGCAGGATCAGAAACTACCTCCGCTTTCGACATATTTTCACGTTGACCGAATTTACCCCACAAAGAATTTAGACATCATTTTGCTACGGAGCGTAATTCTGCATTATATTGTATACGTTCTTTATCGAATACCATGTTTTAGCCCAGTAAGTCAGAGACGTATACATTTTTGTCATGATCTGTTACACACTGCGGCGGATAACCGGACGCTAATACTTTTTGTGTAAAAAATTCATCAATGTAACCGGCAAAGAGTCCTCCTTCACGAGTGGTCGGATAATACTGCGTTATCTCATACTGCCAAATTTCATATACCTGAATCACATGATACCCTACGTCAACAGCTTTTACAATTTCGTCAGAAACCCATGTACTTGATATCAGGCGATCGTTTGGATTTACGTGCGGGCATTCTATCTGTATCATCTGTTCGGCACACGTGCGGCATAGCGGAAACAATAGTTTTCCATGCATTTTGATAGGTAACATAGGGTGGAATAAATTTTGGGGCGGTAATACATCGCACATAATCAAACCATTTATCCTTCGAACATCATTAGTATTACCGATAAGTTTTTGGCATTCTTCCGTTCCTACGTGAACTTTTGGATGTCCTATAGGGTATTTACCAATTTTACATATATACGGATATAAAGAACAGATAACGATATATTTTATTTTCTCTCCGGCTTTACAATCGTAGACTTTCACGGTATTGCCAGTTCTGCCACCGTAAAAAGCATCCCGAGGATCTAATGGTTTTAATGCTATAAGATCGGTTGCTATAGATTTTATATGCTGTGCAGCTACACCATTAACCGCTAATTCGCGATCAAACGCACACTCCCAAACCTCGATCAGCTTGTAACGGCCATTCTCAATTCTTTCACTATTTAAAAATGTACGTTCGTAGCGTGTATCCATCGTTTCGCCCGTATATGCCAAAACAACGTTCCTATTCGTGCGATAGCAGTGAGGACAACCATGCCAAAAGCATCCGTGGTATTGAAAAACAATACCTTTATTTTCATTATTTTCATTATCTGGAGGACAATACCTGTCACGAGGATCCCTCCTGGTAATCTTTTTTCACGTGATCCGCCGGCATGTTGAATGTTTACCCCTAATTTTTTTCCCATCCAGAACAACCATACCAAGGTTTTTCCGGATTGTCTGTCAGAACGTCGGTAACCACCTGCAGGGATGACACCTATCTGGTTTGGTTTTAAAAATCGCTTTCTAAATACTCGCAAATACGTCGATGCGATAGTAGAGCTTTTCCTAAAAGGGCACGTTTCCATATTCCAAAAATGTTTTCCAAAAAGCAGTACATGCCAGTCGTAATATTGTTACATCTTGTTTGACAACACTCGCGGACCACAATTTGCAGTAAGAAATGTAAGAAATTTTAAAATTTTTTGCGTACTATAGGTACGTAACTGTCTCAAGAACGATTCACTACATTTTGTTCTAACACACGTGTCGTATTTTGCGATAATTTTCGCAATATTTATTATCGAGATTAAAATTTCGCGTTTTTACATTATGGATGCCAATGTCAAATGAAGACTGAGAGAATTTATCTCTTTTAACATTACAATTATATGTTGTTAGGCTTAAATTTCATGTTAGTTTCACATTTGTGCAACTATAAGCAGCGCCGTGAAATTTATATAACACAGCATTTTCATCAAGATTTAAGCACAGTCTAGAAACTGTAACTTCTACACTTCAAATTATTTTATACATATAAGAATTTAAAATTCATAAATATTACGACCGCATTAACAAATACTTATAATTAAAATAATATTCGCATACATTTACATTCGAAGCATCGCATATTAATATGCCATTTCTATTGTTTTAAAATTATGAATATAATTTATAAAGTTCAAATATCTGAAAGAATTCGATTTAAATGTATGAAATATTGGAAGAAAATGAATCGTCGAGAATATCTCAATTATTTTCATTACGGGATTTACTATTATTCAATATATTTAGTATAATGTAACGTTTAATAAATCTCTACATTGCATCATCGAAGCGTCGAGATTTTTAAGAATGTGCTGAATTTGTAAAACAAATGTACATACATTCACGCGGCACAGAAAGATGCCGATGGGTACAGCCGGATTCAGTCTATCTCGAGCCATGGTTCGTGCATGGTCGTCCGCAAATATTGCGACGCGCGTGTGTATCTGTGTGCGAGTGCCCACACTGAGAGAACTTTGGTGTAGCAGCTACACTATCGGGAACATCAGCTGCACTAACCACGGGAAACGTGTCGCCCGTACACGGAGAGAAGCAGCCAGGGGCGAACTCTGTGCGCTGCCTGCTAGAAAGTTGATGCGGCGGTTTGCCACGCAATATAGACTTTCCGACTCGAGCTGTAGGGAGTTTTGCTCTATAGCATCGGGAGTTTGTCCAGTTATCTATATATGGCACACCAGCACGTGATGTAAAGATACATATATATGTAGATACGGATGCGGCTAGTTTACTGTGTAAAAGTGTATATAAATAGGATAAAAATTGAAGATATATAACGTGAATCAATATTGATAGATTATTATATGGACCCTGCAGCAAAAGGCATGTTAAAACCAAAAATGATAAATATACTTTCAAAAACAATTGACACACTTTTGCGTATTTTTTAAATTTAGCTAACAACGGGATGCTTAAGCTAGTATATCACTGATTTTTTTATTAAAAAAATTGAGGTGATTCTTTGAGCCAAAAAAATTTACACGTGTTTCGGCTTTTTACTCCATAGAGCCCCGATTCCTAAAAAAAAAATTAAAAGCCAAACAAAGTTCTGCGCTAGCGATTGAAGTACCTTATTTCGTAAACGTAAAGTACATTAATGTGTGGCTCGGTTGGTAGCGTCGCCGCCTGGCGAGGCGGGGGTTACAAGTTCGATCCCGGGAGTGTGCATTTTTTTTGTTTGATGGTTTTTGGTACCGTGGTAACACCGGTCTCGTCGCAATTCCAAATTTCAGAAGGTGTAAATTGATGAACATCATGAATTTTTTTCAAATTAGTAAAAAACCTATTAACCGTTGTTGGATTAAATGCCGACACCCTTGCAAGACTCGTTGCTTCCTGGATACGTACAGATAAAGTCGAATGTCTTCTTGAAAACCCATTGGAAATTTGGAAAACCAGTCAGGACCTGCTAATTGATTTTAAACCCATGAAGATGGCATTTCAGCATTTACAAATTTGCCGTACGTAAAGGCCAATTGCCGTATTTTTCTTGGCGTCAGTCCGAAATAAATGGCATTTGCTCTCAATAAGTAATCGACCAAATTTCCTTCTTGATCAATGCTAAAAACCTAAAGATTAAATGAAATCATTTTTTAAACACACCCACACTATATACAGGGTGTCCGGGAACTCCCTAATAATATTGTAGGGGGTGAATCTTGACATCATTCTGAGCAAAAAAGTTTAATACAAAATTTCGATTCGATGCATAGAATTTGAATAGTGAGCAATAATAGTTGACCAATCATAGCGCGCGGTAGGCCCGCCGCCAGGTACGTCTGTACCAAGAGCGCCGCGGGCGCCACATTCGGCGGCCCCTCTTGCGTACTTTCCGTATAAGTCGCGTCAGCTGTTTTGCCGAGCAGTCCAAAATGGAGCGTATGATGTGCATGCTCATTGTCGTTTCCGTGTGTTCTTTTCTCGTCTTTATTCGTCGGGTCGAGTATTGCAAAGTATCGGGTTTCGAATGTATTCGGTATGTTTTCAGGGAAATAAAAAAGAAAAGAGAAGAATTTAAATAAATGACGTGTTGTGAAGGTGAAGTGTTTATTTTGGCAAGTTAACAGTGTGTGTTGGTTTAACCTGTCATTATATTCCCACATTTCCAATTTCCTAATTTTCATTCTGATGCTTGTCGCTGCTGCTTGTCTGTTACGTAGTAACAAATATGTAAGAGGACGGAGTAAATTAGGCCCGAGTTCATAGTCGTCACATAAGAAATACTTACTGTGAAGTACACTGTAAAAAATCGTAATGAAATTGCCCACCTATAACGTGATAATTTTAGGAGCTCATGTAATTTTCCTACACTGTAAAAAAATATTGTGTAATTTTACCACGTTCAACGTTGGTACGTAGGGATATTGCCAACGCTGTACGTAGGGATTTCCGCTCGTCGGGAGTTGTAAAATTACATAAGCTAAACGTGAAGTTACATAACCTTAATTGTAAATTTACATCTACTATGTAATTTTACAATGTTCGACGAGTGAAAATCCCTACGTACAGCGTGGGCAATATTTTGACCAACGTTGAACGTGGTAAATTTACAAAATATTTTTTTACATTGTACGTTTAATGTAGTAAATTTAATAGGTTAAACATAGGGAAATTACACAAGTTTGTAAAATTACCACGTTATACGTGAGTAATTTCATTACGATTTTTTACAGTGTAGTACTTAAATGAGTTCTTAAGAAGATGGCTCTGTTTCATAGTCAAGAAGTATGTAAGTTATCAAATGTCAAATCTTCTTATTCATAACGCTTTTTCTTAAGTGAAAAGTACTTTAAACAGTATTTCTTGGTAAAAACTGACATTATTAGTAAGTTATTATTAAGACGGGGAAAATAAGATGTACTTCATAAAGTCATTCTTAAATGGTTTCAAGATTCGCATATGTCTTATTAAAGCTATTTTATTGCGAAGTATGAACGAGCAGCTGCAGTCCGCAGTCGGTATTGCAGCGCATTCGCTCGCCATCTCTCTACTGTTCCGTGCGCATGCGCGGAGTGCCGGCGCCGTTGGCGCTTCATCAGTGTTTCCTCATGGCCGAGCGCGGCTCACTCCTCGCTCACCGTTCCACACGCGCGGTTCCTCTGTATTGATTACCGATTGCAATTAAAAAGATAAAACTGATTAACGCGACAAGTTCGATTCTTTGTACTCTTAATAAGTTCGATATATATATATATATATATATATATATATATATATATATTTATATATATATATATAGGTAATAAATGTTTTTTTTTATTAATCGTGTCTCCTTTAATTTGGCAAAACCCAGTCGCCCGATTCTAAACCTCAACAGGTTATGGGCCCAGCACGCTTCCACTGCGCGGGAACATTTTGCTGAGGCGACTGTCTTTTGCCAAACCGGTTCGCGAGTGAAAGAAATATTCTAAAAGTGTGGATCCGTTCTTAAGTTGGATTGCGATTAAACAATTTACAAAGTATGATTTCGTGGACTTGCTGGACAAGTACGAGATAGGCGACAAATTCTGAGACAGCCCGAAGCAGACGAGTAAGCGGAAAGATGGCGAACAAAGGCGCTTACAAGGTGCCGACTTCCAGGGGTAAGTGGACATTTTTATAAACCGCGAGTGATACAAGTGCTAAATCGCAAGTGAATAATTGCTTAACCCCTTTAATAAAAAGTCGTGCGCGTCCAAAAAGTTCGAAAACAAAAAAATATGCCACTGCAGAAAATGCGCGATTGTAAAAGTTCAGAAAAAGAAAAGCATGCGATCGCGGAAAGTCCACGGTACAGTGTAATTCGAAAATAAAAAGTCGCGCGCGTCCAGAAAGTTCGAAAAGAAAACAAAAAAAGGCATGCAATTACAGTAAACGCGTGATCGTACAAAGTTCGGAAAAGATAAAACATTCGATCGCAGAAAACGCGTGGTCATGGAATGTTCCAGAACAAAAATGCTGTTCTAGAAAGTTCGGAAAAAGTACAGCATTCGATCGCGGAAAACGCGCCATCGTGGAAAGTTCGAGAATCGAAATAGTGCGGTTCAAACAAAATTTGGAAAAGAAAAGGTGTGCAGTGGAAAAAGTTCGGGAAATCGGCGTTCGGTAACAAAGGAAGGTTCGAGCCTGCGTAGAATAATCGATAGGCGCGAGCGCGGGAATCGACCAGCCAAGGTTGGCAATCGTTACGAATGGGCGCGAGAGCGGGAAGGAAACCGTCGGCGGTGCGTTCGATTGGCGTTGGGACACGTGGCGCGAGCTCGGGGCGATTCGGAACGCGATGGTCGCGCGCGAGAGGAACAAAAAAGGACGACGGCGAAGTTGCTGGCCGATGGCGCGAGCAGGAAATTCAAACGGCGCGTCGGTACGGGCCGACGCAAGCGGATGCATAGTGAACGGCAACGTAATTGATTGACTCGTGCATGAATCGTAACCTAAAAATTAGGAATAGTTGAAACTGTCAATTGAAACTTTGATTTGATACATGTAGAACTCGACACTGCCGTGCCTTGCCGATTGTCCCCGGAACTTGCGAAACATGAATAAGAATAATATTTAGATTATTTAGAACTTAAGTTTGAAATATTCGTTAACGAAAATTAGTCAGAATGCCGAACACTATAATAATTGAAAACAATGATTTTTCATTATCGATAATTTGAAATAATTGAATTGATGAAATTACAGACTTAATTTTTAATTAGATTAAAAGAAATAGTTGTGTACTCAAATTTTTAAGCCTGAAATCTGGAATATGTTAATAATCGATTTATCTGGTATATCGAAAACTTGAGTTGATATCTTGAATTAAAGAAAACTGGCGATGTCAGAATAAGCGAAATTGACTAAATTACTGAAAGCTTTCATAGTTCGAATTAATATACTAAATCTAGGTAAAATTAAAATACATGTTCGATTTTCATGCAGATGAAAGTAATGTCCAACTGTTCCTGCTTATTCAGGACAATGAGCTGGGAATCACGGAAAAATTCCCAGACGATACGTTCTACCCAGATTTGGACGAGAAGGAGATTTTCATAATGACGTCCAGCGGGAATAAAATTCCAATAGGTAGAATAAAATGACATTTTATGTTGTCAATCTATTATTTATGTAAAATGAAATATTTAATTTCTAAAAATTGCATGCTTAGAAACAGATCCAAATTACAAATATTGTTGGCCGGTACATGCGGTGCGGTGTCTGTTGTTGCGGCTGCACCGTGTGTACTGTTAGGCAATTGACATTGTTCAATCGATTGTTGTTCGTTGATTGAACGATTGTCCGAAAAATATAATTGCCAGGCAATTGACAGTATTCGATTGATTGTTCTTAGTCGATTGAATGCTTGTCGTCACGAGACATTATCAATGATGATTGAGAACTACTTCTCTGAATATTGCTAGTCAGAGAAGGAGGTAGTTGTTTTGACACCTATAATCGGGGGCGACAGCTGTGTCTTTGATTGTTGTTCGTTGAAGACGCGGTTGTGTATTCATTGATTTATTTGATTGCCTAGTCATTTAGTGAATCATTGTAAACGACTCGATAGTCATGACTCATAAAATATTGCCATCTGCGATAAGGAACTGCTTCTTTGATTGTTGTTCGTCGAAAAAGTGGTTCCTGATTCTTAATATTTTTATCGCAGATAATTCGCACATCGAAGAAGACGTGAGGGACTCTGTGAAAAGAGAAGTGAAGCGACTGAAGGCCGAAGAGGTAGCTTCGGCGGAGGCTTTCTCAGGCCAACATGAGGAAGCACTGTCCTCTAAGCTGGATGCATCAGTTGGGATGTCTGACGGTGGGCCGGCCGGAAAGTTTGAGAGTGAAACCGAAATCTTACGTACTAAGTTAGAAGGTAATAAATCCACCCCAGTTGTTAAGTCAAATGTGAAGGTGAAACTGGATTTGGATCTGATGAAATCCCGTCAGAAGTTGAGGACTAGTGAAATGATTGAATCTTATGAAATGACAAATGATGATGTCGATCATGATGTGTTAAATCTTAACAATTCTGTTGATTTTTCAGAAACAAACATTAAACTGGAGAAGCTGGAGAAGGAACGAAAGGAGATGGAGGAACAGTCTGATGAAATGTCGTATACCACCCTGAAATGGATAAAGACTACATGGAAAAAAATGATAAAAACATGAGTCAATTTACGAAAAGGGTGGAAAGCTGGATGGAGGAGAAGGGGAAACAAATATCTCAAATGAAACCTGCTCCTATTGAACAGAAGAATGAGGTAATAAATTTTAGTAAGAATAATAGTTCAGTTTCGGCTGAAGAGAATGTTTACAATAATATAGACAGAGAGTATGTTGCGAAGGCAATTAAAGAAGAATTGAACAAGTTCGATTTAAAATCCAATAATATTACAGATAAAATTCAAATTGAGGTAATCAATAGAGAAAATATAGTTCGTAGAGAATACAGGTTAACTCCTGAGCTGGATTTCGATTCCTTTATGGATTATTTAAACTCCGAATTAACTATTTGCGACCTATCATATGTAATTGACGATTCGATTGAACTGGCCCGAGAACTTGAAAATGAAATTAAAAGAGAAGAGAACAAGATTAGAGTCCACGATATTCTTATTAACCGAATAGATATATCTTATCACTCAAAGGTCTCTCATATTCGCGATCCGGTAGAATTATTAAATAAAATTCAAGAATTAAAAGAAAACGAAACTGTAATGACTACAACCAGAAAACAATTACATAGTCTTAAATATAATCCTATTAAGGAAAAGGCATCCAGCTTTTGGGATAGATTTGACAAAATAGTCAGATTGTACAATAAATTGCCCAATACCCCTGAACTTTCGGAAGCTGAGATAAGAGATGCATTCTTTGAAGCAATTGTTGTTGCTCTCCCGCGTCTTAGAGAAACTCAGTTTATTATTAAAAATGCCACAGGCAAAATATTAACGTTGGATCAGCTGAAAGACTATATTGTACAACAGGAATCTGCTCGAGGGGAGGGCAAACTGACAGCTGGACAAAAGACCGACCAAGGGCAGCCCAAGGCGTACCATATGCCTCACCCCGGTGTGCTGTGCCACAAATGTGGCAACAAAGGGCATTACAAGGACAAATGCACCAGATCTGGAAAGATGTGTTTCCGGTGCAAATGCTACGAGGGGCACATCAGAGAAGACTGCCCCTATAGCGAAAGTCAGCTGGAGAAGATGTTACAAGACAATGTGCAACATAGAAGGTATATACCCTCATTCTCTTATCGAGGTGGTAAACGAGGAAATATTAATCGTGGAATGAAACGTAAAACCGACGGTCGCGGCCCACTCAATCAAAGTGACTCGAAAAGATTTAAGTCTGATAGCGGCCGAGGTCGAATTCAACCACGAGGAAGAGCAAGGTCAAATCACAATCCTCGCAGCCCTTATGTGTCTAAAAACAATAGCTCTTCTGATCGGAAAACCAAAGCGGGTAAGTACGTAGCACTAAATGTACAAAACAAGCTTGAAGAGGTAGAACGAAGCGATAACAGCCAACTAGTTAGATTTCTGGCTGACTCGGGTGCCACAGAACATATGACCAATTCGCGACTAATATTTAAAACTTTCGACAGTACTAAAACTTTTGACATTAAGTGTGCAAACGACAGTGATCTAGCGACTATCAAATCGGAGGGAGTAGGTAACGTTCATGGCTACGCGAACAATGAAAATCCCTTAAAATTAAGTAATGTGACATACGCTCGATCACTGTCGGAAAATTTGTTATCATTGAAAAAATTTGTCGATAAGGGTTTGGGTATTTATTTAGACAATAAGCGTATAGATATTTTTGACCCCATGTCCAAATAAATCTTTGTGTCTGGAATATATGAGCAACCGTATTGGATAATCGAGTTTGAATCGGGTAGTTTGAATGAAACAGGAAACAAGTTTGAAACTAATACTAAGGTTGTTGCATATGTTGCCACACGACAGCGAGATTACAGAGTTCCTAATAATGAAAATATGATCGAAACTGAGATGGAGGTTGAAGAGACAATTGCAAACGATCAACTTAATGAATCCTCATTAATAAATAATGAGAAAAACTATATTAAACAAAGCAATGAGCAATGCTCACGTTACTCAAATTTTGAAGACACATTAAGAGATAGAAAAATAAATATGCTGGATAATTCAGTTGATTGTGTAGACACTAACTTTGAATCAAATAACGATGAAGTCAATCATTTATTTTACACAAATAAAGCAATGTTGTGGCATGCCCGTTTGGGACACGCTTCGTTAAAATATCTTAAAGTATTCCAAAGTAAATTTCCTAAAGTCAAAGGCTTAAAAGATGTTGTTTTTGACGATTCCGTGTTGGACTGTGAAGTTTGCATTGTGTCGAAATTCAACAAATTACCGTTTAGCTCGACGAGACAAAGGGCAACATCGCCGTTGCAAATAATCCATTCGGATACAATGGGTCCTATTAGTCCGATGACACACCCTAAAGGTTACAGATTCATATCTGTATTTATAGATGATTTTTCGCGACTGGCGATGGCATACCCGATGAAGAATAAAAGCGAAACGGGATACTGTTTGGAGTCATACATAAAAAGCTCGAGGAATCTGTTGGGATATGATGCCAAGTTCTGTTACTTGCGATGTGATCAGGGTAAAGAGTTTACAGGTGGATATACGACGAGTGTCCTAGATAAATTTGGAGCAGAGTTGCAGCTGGCTTGTCCTGATACACCAGAGCATAATGGTTGTGCCGAGCGGTTTAATCAGACAATCCAGAAAAAGGTTAGAACTTTCATGTACGATACTCATCTGCCTGAAAACATGTGGGATCTAGCATTGAATGCTTCGGTTTATATTTACAACAGAACTCCTCATAGCTCGAATGAGATGATACCTCCTTTGCAAAAATTCAGTCCGAGTGTGAAGTTAAACTTAGAGCAATTGAAACGCTTCGGCTGCATTGCCTATATAAAAGTGCAAAGGAAGAAGGGACCTAAGTTCGATCAGCTCGGAAAACGAGTCGTGTTAGTTGGATATAAACCAACCGCATATCTGTTTCTGAAACCAGAGGTCGGCAAATACTATGAGAGTCGAGATGTTCGTTTTAACGAAAAACTCGTATTAGGCGATAAATATAACAAACGAAGTATCAAAGATTGGTCAAACACATTAGAAGATGTGAACCGGGAAACATGGTTTGTAAAGTTTGACGATGGAAAAGAAACTCTGATTTCGGAAACGGAAGGAGAAAAACGTAAAAGAGGTCGTCCGAGAAAAGAGAAAGTGACAGAACAACAAACAGAACCAATCGAACTTGAATCAGACTCAAATTCGCTCGAAAATAATGAACAGTGTGCACTGATAGCGACAGTTCAAAATGATCCAACTTCATATTACGAGGCAATGAATTCTACAGACAAGGTGGAATGGGAAAGAGCCATTGATAGTGAATTGGAGTCAATGGAGAAAAACCAAGTCTGGACGATTATTGACAGGCCCTCTGACTCAGATGGAAAAAGGCCGAATATTATCGACTCCAGATGGGTGTTTAAAAGAAAAGTCGGAATTGATGGCACTGTAAAACATAAAGCTCGACTTGTGATGAGAGGTTTCAAGGATAAAAATTCATATGAATTAAGTGAAACTTACGCGCCTGTTTCTCGTTTACAGCTGGTTAGGTTAGTTCTTGTTATAGTAAATAAGTTCGATCTGGAAGTATGTCAACTCGATGTCAAAACAGCTTTCTTGAATGGAACTAATGACAGTGAAATTTACATGGAGATTCCTGAAGGCGTTGATACTGCAATAGAAGCTAAGAGAAAGAAAGTTTGCAAAATTCAACGCGCCCTATATGGTCTAAAAATAAGTCCGAAAAGATGGTATGAAAAATTCACTGAAATAATCCTGAAGTTAGGTTTGAATGCTCATGATTCTGAGCCTTGTCTATTCACTTGGCGTGACAATCGCAAATTCATGCTACTGTTGCTCTATGTAGATGACACATTAATAACTAGAAATGACTCGATCATGTTGGAAGAAATCAAATTAAAACTCAAGTCTGAATTTGAAATGTCTGACTTGGTAGAACCCAAGAATTTCCTTGGAATCGAGATAAACAGAAACAGACAAGAACAGACGATAACTCTCACACTTGAAAACTATATTGATAAACTGCTCAAAAGATATGGATACAGTGAAATGCATCCGCAGAAAACACATATGGTGACAAATCAAGTGGCCAACAGAGAGAGACGAGAAAGGGAAGAAAATGAAAATAAGTTCGATGACACACAAACTAAGTCAAATGGTCCTTACAGAGAAATAGTAGGTTCCCTGCTGTATCTGGCGAATACAGTTCGTCCAGACATAGCATACTCTGTGAATGTGCTGAGCAGGCATCAAATTAACCCCACTGACGTAGAGTGGAAAATGGTTAAACGAGTATGCCGATATCTGAGATATACCAAGAGTCTGGGTCTGAAGTTTGAAGGGAAGCTCGACGATTTGCAAGGATTCTCAGATGAAAGTTTTGCAGACTGCAAGGGTTCCATCACGACCAGCGGATTTGTGGTCAAGCTATACGGTGATACTGTGGCCTGGAAGTCACACAAACAATCATACGTCGCCCTGTCAACCTGTCAGGCAGAGTACGTGGCGATGAGTGAAGCTTGTCAGGAAATGGTAACGTTGCGAAATTCTTTAAGTTTGATGTTAAAAGAGTCCTTTTCGCCCATGACTTTGTGGTGTGATAATCAGGCAGCTGCAGCTAGCAGTCAAGTGAATTACACTGCTAAGCTCAGACACATGACAGAGGTCAAAGAACATTATGTTCGTGAGTGTGTAGACAGAGGTCTAATAAAAGTTGCCTGGATTGCTTCGAAACAGCAAATTGCTGACATATTTAAGGCATTGCCTCTAGACACACATAGAAACTTGACAGAATTAATATTGAATAATAAATTCCTGAACTAACACTTTTTCTTCTGTTTAGATATTAAAGAAGTCCGCAAGCTGGACTGAATCGACGAACGAGCTGCTTGAAACATCTGCTCGGGAGGGAGTGCGAAGTATGAACGAGCAGCTGCAGTCCGCAGTCAGTATTGCAGCGCATTCGCTCGCCATCTCTCTACTGTTCCGTGCGCATGCGCGGAGTGCCGGCGCCGAAGGCGCTTCATCAGTGTTTCCTCATGGCCGAGCGCAGCTCACTCCTCGCTCACCGTTCGACACGCACGGTTCCTCTGTATTGATTACCGATTGCAATTAAAAAGATAAAACTGATTAACGCGACAAGTTCGATTCTTTGTACTCTTAATAAGTTCGATATATATATATATATATATATATATATATATATATATATATATATATAATATATATATATATATAGGTAATAAATGTTTTTTTGATATTAATCGTGTCTCCTTTATTTGGCAAAACCCAGTCGCCCCATTCTAAACCTCAACATTTATAATGAAACTCGAGGAAAATAAGTCGAATTTGTGTAAGATACCCGTAGTTGAAAGCACGATTTAAGCATATATATTGTTCTTAAGTCAACTTGGACCCCGACTTGGAAAATTCGATTCTTAGGAAAGAACTTAAGTATCACTCAACGACTATGACAGATGAGAATCTTATAACCATTTAAGAATTACTTTATGAAGTATATCTCCTTTTCCCTGTCTTAAGAATAACTCATTTCTTCACTGTGAAATAGAGCTACCATCTTAAGAACTCATTCAAGTAGTACTTCATGGTAAGTATTTCTCACACGACGACTATGAATTCGGGCCTTAAATATTGCTTATCTGAGAACAGACTTAAGGCTGTTAGGTAGGTATAAATATGTTTGAAATTTTAAAATTTAAATAATATTAACGAGAAATTATAACATTAAACGATATTCATTGATATTAAGATATTTTATTTTTATTTTCTGCAGCATTTTTTAACCTTAATTTAAAATTTTGAGTAATACTCGTACGACAGGTTTCACTCGATTTGCATAATCCCATATGTGATTGAACACTGATCAACGACTAAAAATTCCAGCCTCAGTCTCAAGTCTCCAAATCGAGTTTGAGATTTCGATACCTGTCAGATGTATGGGACAAAAATTGTATAGGTTAGCGATGATCAAATAATTTCAGTATCAAAATTTAAGTAATATTAATTAAAAAAATAATACAATTAAACGATATTTGTTGTATTCTGCTTTTCAAGAACTTTTCTTAATTAAAATTTTTAATTTTTATCAACACAGATTGTGAAATCTCGAACTCGATTAGGAGACTTGAATCGATGTTATAAGAATTTAAATGTATTATTGTTATTCCAGTCATTGTTTTATTAACAGACAAGAAAATTAAATTATGCTGGATATGAGGAGCATTCATTGACAACAGCATGATTTTTTGCAGTACAGATTAAGTATGAATCAGTGTAAATAAAAAGCAAAGAACTTAATTAAATAACAAAATTTAATGTTAAAATTAACATTGAATTTAATATAATTCAAACATTTTTAAAATATTAATAAATTTTATAACATAAAAAAAGGAATTATAACAAATGTTCGAAATGACCACCTCGCATTTCGATGCACAGTTGTGCACGCCTTATAAAGTTGGTGGTTGCTCGCTGAATCATTTCCGGTGACACGGCCTGAAATACATTTCGTATTTTTGCCTCCAGTTCTTCGACAGTATGGCATAGTTGCCGATACACGCATTCTTTTATGTGTATCCAAAGAAAATAATCCAAAGGATTCAGATCTGGGGAACGTGCTGGCCAGTTAATGGGACCTTTTTCTGTTGATCCAAGCTCCAGGAAATTTCCTATTTAAAACGTCCCATGCATCCCTCGAATAATGTGCTGGGGCACCATCGTTTTGGTACCAAAGTTGCCTCCCTTTGTCCAGTGACATGTCCTCCAACAATAATGGTAAATAATTTTTTTTTGTTAATTTAAGTAAATTGGTCCGGTTAATCTTTCCGGTAACTGGAATGAACCAATCTAGATTTTGAAAATCCCATTCAACATTAAGTAATATGTATTTTTAAAAATAGAGTGATAACATTAAAGATCGCGTAAAGAAGTACTGAAAAATTTCCAGTCATTCCGCACCAAAAATTCAAGGAGAATTTATGTTGAAATCTTCGCCTTGATTCTCCTCAGCCCAGAAATGGGAATTATGAAAATTAAATATTTTACTTCTGGAAAAATTGGATTCATCGCTAAATAAAATATTATTCAAGAACTCCCAGTTTGCTTCGTTTAGTTCGATGAGCCATGTACAAAATTCTTCGCGGGGCTTATAATCTCAGAATGCTTGAGGTGTTTGAGGAGCAACCGGAGCTAAGCCTGCGAAATGCAGAGAGATTATATGGTGTTTCTCGAAGCACAATTCATAGCATTTTACAAGAAAATGGCATGTACCCATACCACTACACTCGGGTTCAGGACCTTTTGCCCGGTGGCTATCAGCCCCGGATAGAATTTTGTCAATGGCTTATTGCACGAAATGAAAGAAATGGGGATTTCCTAAACAACATTCTGTTTAGTGATGAATCCACTTTTTCAAGAGACGGAGTTTTCAACATTCTCATGTCTGGGCTGAGGAGAATCCTCATGTTGTTACAAGGCAAGTATCTCAACATAAATTCTCCTTAAATTATTGGTGCGGAATAACTGGAAATTCTTTGGTAATTCATTACTCATTCCTTAATATTGTTACTTTCATTGTTTTTCAAAATTCCTAGTAGTTAATATTTTGAACTGTATTTTCAAATTCTAGATTGGCCCAGTCCAGTTACCAGAAAGATTAAATGGATCAATTTATGCAGATTTTTTGGAGACTGATTTGCCATTATTATTAGAGGATATGCCGTTGGAAAAGCGAAGGGAACTATGGTTCCAGCATGATGGTGCTCCAGCACATTATTCAAGAATTGCTCGTGAAGTCCTAAACAGGTCCTTCTCCAGAACTTGGATCGGTAGGCAAGGGCCCATTAACTGGCCAGCACGTTCCCCAGATCTGAATCCTTTGGATTATTTTCTTTGGATACACATAAAAGAATGCGTGTATCGGCAACTATGCCATACTGTCGAAGAACTGGAGGCAAAAATACGAAATGTATTTCAGGCCGTGTCACCGGAAATGATTCAGCGAGCAACCCTCAACTTAATAAGGCGTGCACAACTGTGCATCGAAATGCGAGGTGGTCATTTCGAACATTTGTTATAATTCCTTTTTTTTATGATATAAAATTTATTAATATTTTAAAAATGTTTGAATTATATTAAATTCAATGTTAATTTTAACATTAAATTTTGTTATTTAATTAAGCTCTTTGCTTTTTATTTACACTGATTCATACTTAATCTGTACTGCAAAAAATCATGCTGTTGTCAATGAATGCTCCTCATATCCAGCATAATTTAATTTTCTTGTCTGTTAATAAAACAATGACTGGAATAACAATAATACATTTAAATTCTTATAACATCGATTCAAGTCTCCTAATCGAGTTCGAGATTTCACAATCTGTGTTGATAAAAATTAAAAATTTTAATTAAGAAAAGTTCTTGAAAAGCAGAATACAACAAATATCGTTTAATTGTATTATTTTTTTAATTAATATTACTTAAATTTTGATACTGAAATTATTTGATCATCGCTAACCTATACAATTTTTGTCCCATGCATCTGACAGGTATCGAAATCTCAAACTCGATTTGGAGACTTGAGACTGAGGCTGGAATTTTTAGTCGTTGATCAATGTTCAATCACATATGGAATTATGCAAATCGAGTGAAACCTGTCGTACGAGTGTTACTCAAAATTTTAAATTAAGGTTAAAAAATGCTGCAGAGAATAAAAATAAAATATCTTAATATCAATGAATATCGTTTAATGTTATAATTTTTCGTTAATATTATTTAAATTTTAAAACTTCAATCTTTTAATTGCCAGTAACCTGTATAATTTTTACCAAATACATTTGACAGATTTTGAGATCTTATTTATTTTATAATTAATTAATACATTTTATTAGTTTAATATCATGCGAAATTACTATTTATATGGCAATTTTGTAACATTAACACTGCTATAATACTTACCATTAGACGTTTTGCTATAGACCGCAATGTCATTCCTTCTTTTTACTTGCACAGAGACGCGAATAACATATTTATACCTACCTAACAGCCTTAAGTCTGTTCTCAGATAAGCAATATTTAAGGCCCGAATTCATAGTCGTCGTGTGAGAAATACTTACCATGAAGTACTACTTGAATGAGTTCTTAAGATGGTAGCTCTATTTCACAGTGAAGAAATGAGTTATTCTTAAGACAGGGAAAAGGAGATATACTTCATAAAGTAATTCTTAAATGGTTATAAGATTCTCATCTGTTATAGTCGTTGAGTGATACTTAAGTTCTTTCCTAAGAATCGAATTTTCCAAGTCGGGGTCCAAGTTGACTTAAGAACAATATAAATGCTTAAATCGTGCTTTCAACTACGGGTATCTTACACAAATTCGACTTATTTTCCTCGAGTTTTATTATAAAATAGCTTTAATAAGACATATGCGAATCTTGAAACCATTTAAGAATGACTTTATGAAGTACATCTTATTTTCCTCGTCTTAATAATAACTTACTAATAATGTCAATTTTTTACCAAGAAATACTGTTTAAAGTACTTTTCACTTAAGAAAAAGCGTTATGCACAAGAAGATTTGACATTTGAAAACTTACATACTTCTTGACTGAAACAGAGCCATCTTCTTAAGAACTCATTTAAGTACTACACTGTAAAAAATCGTAATGAAATTACTCACGTATAACGTGGTAATTTTACAAACTTGTGTAATTTCCCTATGTTTAACCTATTAAATTTACTACATTAAACGTACAATGTAAAAAAATATTGTGTAAATTTACCACGTTCAACGTTGGTCAAAATATTGCCCACGCTGTACGTAGGGATTTTCACTCGTCGAACATTGTAAAATTACATAGTAGATGTAAATTTACAATTAAGGTTATGTAACTTCACGTTTAGCTTATGTAATTTTACAACTCCCGACGAGCGGAAATCCCTACGTACAGCGTTGGCAATATTTTGACCAACGTTGAACGTGGTAAAATTACACAATATTTTTTTACAGTGTAGGAAAATTACATGAGCTCCTAAAATTATCACGTTATAGGTGGGCAATTTCATTACGATTTTTTACAGTGTACTTCACAGTAAGTATTTCTTATGTGACGACTATGAACTCGGGCCTAATTTACTCCGTCCTCTTACATATTTGTTACTACGTAACAGACAAGCAGCAGCGACAAGCATCAGAATGAAAATTAGGAAATTGGAAATGTGGGAATATAATGACAGGTTAAACCAACACACACTGTTAACTTGCCAAAATAAACACTTCACCTTCACAACACGTCATTTATTTAAATTCTTCTCTTTTCTTTTTTATTTCCCTGAAAACATACCGAATACATTCGAAACCCGATACTTTGCAATACTCGACCCGAGGGGCCGCCGAATGTAGCGCCAGCGGCGCTTTTGGTACAGACGTACCTGGCGGCGGGCCTACCGCGCGCTATGATTGGTCAACTATTATTGCTCGCCATTCAAATTCTATGCATCGGATCGAAATTTTGTATTAAACTTTTTTGCTCAGAATGATGTCAAGATTCACCCCCTACAATATTATTAGGGAGTTCTCGGACACCCTGTATATAGTTATAATCACATTTCTATACTAAATATATATGTAAAATATAATTTAAAAAATTATTATTGAAGATTAATAACATCATACATTAAGAAAAAATAATTAATCATTTATTTACCTGTCGTGTTTTCTTTAATTGAAAATTTCCATATGTTTCATGAAATTCTGGATCGCACAGTTGTTCGCAAGTTACTTTCTTGTTATAGCGAGTGAGTCTACGAACATTTATTCCAAATTCCAGCGCAGTTTTTCGAAAAGATTGACGTTCTAATTTTATTTTTTTCAATGCATTGAATATTACATCATTCGGTATTTTTTCTCTTTGCGTTTTCCGTACGTAGGTACGCACCACTTCCTTGAAAGTAAAATAATACTCGTTGAAATTCGTTGACATATAACCCCGTTGCAAAAGAGACACATAACCCCGACCCTGTTTTTCAAACTTTATCGCTTTGGCAAATTTATGTGCAATGCAATTAAAATACAACATTTCTCATACACGTAAATGAAACCATATTTATTATTAATACACAGTACTTACTCGGTTTGGGTAAAAATACAGGTGTAGTACAAATTACTTCAACGCCGAAAAATGTCAATAACGTTTACATTCAAATTTCAAACATTAAACATGAACCTGTACTACGTCAAAATAAAACAAATGCCATCAAAATCACTTTCTTTTACAGGCGAAAGAAAGGTAGTGGGTTTTATTTACATTTCTATTCATTAATTTTCATGATAGCTATCTTGTGAATACATAGCCCACGTAGACATGTAACCCCGGTCTCCAATAATTAATTTACGTACTTAGTAACACAGACTCAAGTGGTCCAAACGAAATTTATTTAATTCCATTCGTAATTCGATGAGATAGAGGGGGGTGAAATTTTGGGGCTCTGCCTATACGTCTGCGTGTAACTTTTTATGCGTCGCGCCAAACAAAAAGTTAAATGAGACTTTATCTTCGTTTTTTATTCTCTTTCACCTGATTATATTCATTTTTGTCTAAAAACTAAATTTAAGGCTTATTTTTGCAATTGAAAAACAAAATTCACTTTTTCGCCACGAAGGATCACTTTTATCACCCTGAAAAGTATCTAAAATGAAAGCTCAGGTATTTTTCGTATACCAAGTTTACCAAGTTTCAAGAGGGCTTTTTTTTATTTTTGAGTTATGGAATTTCTAATGACTCAGCGCAGTTGCTCAAACGGCCTCGCGCTGCCCGCGCCACAGTGCAAGATCGCCGACGCTGCATTGAGTCGTGGCATCTGTTCAGGATCGTACCAGTCCCAAAAAAAAACCCAGGAGGAGAACGGTTCGAGGATGTAGGTGCAATAAAATTCCGTCCTTTTTCGGATTTCATACAATTTGTATTTCACAACGAAACACGAAACTTACAAAATGAAAAATATGTACTTCACGTATAATAATAGCGTTCGCGTATATAAATGCGACCGATTTCTCTATCGCCTTAGACGCAACTAACTAAAAACATAAACAGAATATGAAAATAAGTGCACTGTTACTATGCGAAATTAATAACAACAAGTTTAAGCTGAGGCACCTATAAATCACATATGCATCCGGAGCAGCCCGATGGTCAGGAGCCCTGCGCGTTATTCGATGAGTAACCGCAAATACAGGGAGTATGATGGTTAGCCCTACTCCTCGTTGTTATGCCTCTCTCGTTTGTCTCTTACCTCGCCATCCACTGGGGTTGGTTACCCAATCTCTGGCAAGGTTGCTAAGAGTCCGGGGCCCACCGGCTTTAATAAGCACACGTGGAGGTGAGAGTAGGCCATTTGGGAAGATAGGCTAAGATGCGGCTTTTTGCATAGCCGCATTGTGTTACGCGTCATTCCCTTTGGGCCCCTTTGGATCATTATTATTATTTTTTTTTTTTGACGGAGGGGGGAAATGCGTTAGGCACCATAGGGGGTTGAAGATGTTCTGTAACCCCCCGTGTGTCGGACCCCCTCACCTTTGATGTTAACGGCAAGGTTTACCGACTAAAACCCTAACCTCCCTTGGCCCTCCAGAATCCACGTGTGCAGTCTGCAGCAGAAAAGTGGCTCCGATATCCATCTCCTCCGCTGCAGCCTGCAGCACCGGGCCATTTCGTTTGCAACTGCAACTCCCTCTACCATTGGGTTAGTGGTTACAGGATCTCGTGTGACCTCAGTAGACGGAGAGATCCCAGCAGCACTGCTTTCTGCATTCGGCCTGCGATGGAATTTGCATGTTCTCGACAGGCCGGAATGCTTTTGATGTTTTGGAGGAAAGTTGGTCTCATTCCTCCCAGCACTCCAATTATCAGCACGACGAGCTTGATTTTGAATCCTCGATACAGTTTGCGAATCTCGAACAGGAGTTCCTGATATTTCATCCGTTTTTCGTCCTCTTTGCTGACTATATTTGTTTCTGCTGATGCAGAAAACTCGATGACGAAGATGGATTTGTCATCGAAGTCAACAAGGACGATGTCAGGCTTATTGGCTGATATTTGCCTGCTCGTCGGGAATGAGTAATTCCAGTATATTCGGCAAGACTCATTCCCGACTACGGATTCAATATCAGTGGGGACGTACGGCAAAACTGGGGTTGCATCAATACCATAAGTGCTGCGAAGATGGTAATACAGCACTCGAAGAGCCGCATTGTGACGTTCGATGTATGCTGAAACTGCATATATTGGACATGCTGCCAAAAGATGCATTAGTGTCTCAGCATGACATCTACACAATCTACAAAGCGTACTCTGTACCGCCTGGTGTAAGATGTTCTTGCGGTACGCTAAGGTATTGATGACCCCATCCTGGCACGCGAAGATAAAACCCTCGGTCTCGGATTTCAAGCCGGCTGATCTTAAGAAGGAGAAGGTCATCTCTGCCAACAAGCCAAGTTGTTGGACATTTCGAAAGAATTGTCCATGCAACGGCTTGTCGATATGCCTTCCCTCCAACATACGGAGTTGTTCCTTCCGTATGTTAGCCCTGAGACGCACTGGGCACAGATTGATGACTGATTCAGCCTCCTGTGCACCACTACGTCCCACGTTGAAAACCAGACCGAGGTTTCGCGCCGCTCGTTCCGCCGCTCGTTCCGCCGCGTTGTACAAAAACGCCCCCTTCCCCTGAATTTCATGCTGATGTACTAGCATCATCAGGGGATCCTCCGTTCGATTAATCACGTCGCAAGCTGTTTCGAGGACCAATCGGTCATGCATACACTCCAGGCTTAAAAGGCCACGACCTCCCATATTTCGGGGCAAATACAGACGTTCCACGGAAGATCTTGGATGCAAACTGCGTTGCATACAAATCATCTTCCGTGTGCTTCGGTCAAGATCCCTTAGCTCGTCAACGTTCCACTTCAGTGCTCCAAAAGAACCTCCCATATTTCGGGGTAAATACAGAATAATTGATCTTTTTTTTGGATCATTATTATTATTATTATTATTATTATTAATAATATTTTTATTATTATACGCTTTTATTATCCAGTAGCATGTGCTGAATATTCTTAAAAAATATCCCACCTACATTGCTTAATAATATTTATTTAGTAAGACATTTCCATGTTTCTGTAGGTTTCCAAAGGAATATTCCGAAGTTTGGAGATTTCGGGATTCCTTGAATAGGAATGCAATACTGCTTTGAAATATTTAAGAATCAGTTTCTTATATTTCTGAGGTCGCAACTTGTTTTATACATATGTAAGGCATTTATTTAGCAATTGAAAATTATTATATGTCTTAACATACTACAGTTAATTAATTATAAAAAAATATATAACAAAAATTAACAACTTTTTTTGAATGGTTTCTGAAAAATAATCCCGTATAAATGTATTTAACAATCTTGTCGTTTATACGTATTTGGGGTCGCTGATTACGAATCCGTTGTCATATTTTCGAAATTCAAAATGGCGGATCCGTAGTACTATTATACTCTTCAATGGATATCCTATACACATGTTTGTTTCAGGTTATTTATTAAATTAATAAATTCAATGTTTTTCTTATCTGATGCAAACAGGTCTATGATATAAAACTTTTTTAATTCCAGGAGCCCAGGAATTTGGAGAAGCGGCTTCGTATATTCAAGCACAATTTGAAGCGAAAAATAAATCGACTTCTAAAGAGATATACTGTCATATGACATGTGCTACTGACACAAATAACATTCAGTTTGTATTCGATGCAGTTACTGACGTCATTATTGCTACTAATTTGCGCGGATGTGGTCTATATTAATCTTGCGCATTAAACAATACGTAGAAAATTACCATTAATATAAGACTTTTTTGAAATATCCAGAGCATAAATTAATCCGCTTTACGTTAATTTTATATGTATATTGTGTTCATGTTAGTACAAGTGAATTGAACGATGTATAAACTAATATTATTTGTTTAATTTTAAAGATGTGTAATAATAGTAATGTGTCCGTGCAGTAAGTACTTTTACAAATACATTTTGATGTACTTTTGTTTTAAAATTACTATAGCATCAACCAATAAAAGTACTTTATCAAAATATTATTAATACAAAAATCTAGCAAATACACTTTTTATAAATAACGATTTAAAATGTCTGAATATAGTTATAAAGCATATGCTTATATATCCGATCTCGTTGTATCATGTATTTATGCATGAGTAACTTGAGGATATTAAGAGAACAACAATTTAAGTTTAATTTATATGGGGTATTCCCCGCGTGTCGGTGTCCCCTTCTGCTAAGTTACTTTTTGACAGAGTTCAATCAACCAGGGCTTAAAACTTTCATTGGAGTATCTACTTTTCATAATCCAGGACTGATGCATCGCTGAGAATGAAAAAGTATATAAAATGAAGGGAATATCTTTAAGAAAGACTGCAGGCGGGACGGTTCATTGCGATGACACTGTATATTACGGAGTTTTTGAGGTTGCTGGTTTCGATTCCGAAGTCGAAATTGTGAAATTCAAAATGTCGGACTGAATATGGCCGACCGAAATGTCGATATATCCCTTATTTCTTATGGAACTTGATATTAGGGAGTTTTCGAGATCTCTGCATCATATATTCAAGCCCAATTTAAAGCCAAAGATAAATCCACTTCTAAAGAGTTACACTGTCATGTGATTTGCGCTATGGGCATAAATAATATTCAGTTTTTATTCTATGCAGTTAGGTAATTATTGCCACTAATTGGCGCAGATGTGGTCTATATTAATCTAGAGCATTAAACAACATGCCGAAAATTACCATTGATATAAGATACTGAGGATTTTTCGAGGTCTTTGGCTCCAAATCTGAAGTTGAAATTGAGAAATTCAAGATGGCAGACCGAATATGACCGAGTGAAATGCAAACATCTCTCTTGTGTCTTATGCAACTCGATATGGGGGATTAATGAGGTCGCTGGTTTAGAATATTTATGATAAGTTAAAATTCTTGTCCAGACGGCTAAATCATTGAAGGAAAAACGTTTTCATTTTTGATATTTTTAAAGTCTTGTAAAGAATGATTAAAGCATCTTTTTCCTGTATGGATTGCAGCACTCAGTGCCCGACGTGTTTATTTAAATCACGCACCTGTATCATTTTTAAGTAATTCGAACTTAAAAATTATAATTAATTAATACGTCAGGAATAAATGTCTCATCGGAAATTATTTGACTTTCGAAGTTCCCTGGATATTTTGTACAGCAGAGGGTGAAAAACGAAGTTTAAAGTCGTCCAAACATTAAATTCAAAATGAGTTAACGATATATGAAAGTTTCACTAATTGCAGGCATAATCTGTGAACACATTAAGTAACTACGAAGTTTCACAGAATTTCGAGTAAAAATGGGAAACTTATGTCAGTTTATTGATTATAAAAATCATTCGGTCAGAATTTCAGTGTGTAATTACTGGTAGGACAGATTAATTAAGAAATGTTTAAGTTAAGTGAGTTTAAGGGTCAGATGGATTAAATTCATTTTAGAGAAGTTGATTACAATTGAGGACAGGAAATGAGGAATTCGGCTCTTCAAGGCAAATATTTTTCTTATTAATAATAAAATTCGGGTCTCGTGAAATAAACAAATTTTCGGTATAATATTATTAGCAATTTGCAGTGGTTAAAAAGGTAATCACGATATCAATAATTCATTGTTCTCATTTTATAAAATCTAAAAGGTTCTCGATATTTTCATAATTCAGAATATATCTTGTTTTGCAGTCAGTGTTTCGATTTTCTGTATTGCTTGGAAACGAAGTCTAATTTATGATTCATCGGCTTCGATGTATTTTGGCTATGGGATCAACGTAAACAAGTTCAAGCGTTGTAACCCAATAAACAAAACGAAGCACAATTGATAGTTGTTTGGCGGGTGACAGGACTTTGACAGGTGGTCTTCTCTGGAGGTTTTACTCAGGTATGGATAATTGCGTAAGTTTTTTGCGTACTTTTCAACAAATATAATTTTCTATACAATCCGTTATCAATTGTCATCCGGAATTTGCAATTTTTTTCACTCGCGTTCTCGTCTCTTTTCTCGAGTGTTAGTTTCGTTAGACTAACTGTTGGGATTGTCTTTAAAGTAATAATTAAACGTTTATCCAAGATTCGCGCTTCTAGACTTACACCGTGGTAGTTGTTCTTTGTTAAAGAAAATACGCATTAGTCAGATTAAAAGTGAAATCGCAAATCGCGAATACCTTTGAAGCTTTCAGAGGGTTTAAAGTTATCAATTAATCAAATAAAATCATGAATGGTTAGCATCCTTGAAACGCAACGCAAAATTCAAATTGTTAACGCCTTTGAAGTGTTGGAAAGATTCAATATTATTAATTAATAGAACAGGGGGGGGGGGGGGGTGGACGTTGCTTGACGACGTGAATAAGGGTGCGCGATTGGGAGATCTTCGGCAATGAAAGCGGCCGATCGTACCAGTGCGATACGAAAACTTGAGCCGGACCTTCCTCCGCGATAGTGATGACTCCGTGACGTTCGAGCTCAAGAAGTAGAATGAATCAAAGACTCCAGCATTACAGACAAGTGAAAGTCTACGCTCACGCCCGCGCGCATTGGAGCCTTGTAGACGTCCGCTGCGTTCGTAAGAGAAATTCTAGCGCCGGCAGGGGCTCTGGGTTATGCTATTAACATTGTACAACATGTAAACAATTAGGGTTTTTTTATGTCAAAACTATTTTCTCCCATGAGCAATGCAGGATAGTTTAAACGCTCGCTCAAATCCAAATACCATTATTTTGCAACAAAGATCCTTACCGTCCTTCAAAAACTGAACCAACAACCCCGCTCTACGTTAATATGGCCTCGTGCGGTACGCGTATACATCTTTTTTTGAGAATTCGCACGTAAATTTTGTTGGTGTCTCCTGTGAGGTCTGGATTCAAGAGATAGAAAACTCATCGACATTCTGCAAAAAAAACTGCTAAGCTGATTAAGCAGTACCCGACCAAAAAAGTATCTACGACAAACGAGCATTGATGAAGACCAAACAAAATTTAAGTATTTTGTATTTTTCTATTTCCAAGAGATTTATTTCAATTTGTTTCAATATCAATTAGTTTATTTAATTTTTCAATTTAACAATTTCAAAATTCTTGGTCTTATGTTTTATGACATTTACGTTAAATTTCTATGTGTACTTTTCGATTAACATTCGCTAACTCTTGCCAAGTAAGACATATTGCCTCATTCGTTTTGATCGCAATTGTTGTCACTATTTCGAATCAGTTTTGCCGCACAAAACAGATAAAAAAGAATTTTCCCCGGTTAACAATTGCATCGCACACGGATTTCGGTTCAGCCAATCAAGCGCCGCGAAACGAGTGCCTTCGCGGCGGCAGACCACGGCGACGATCCCTCGAATTTCATGCACTTGTCACGCAGTGATTTCAGTTCGACCAATCTGGCGTCGTAAATCAGGGCTTTTGAGGTAAGTAGACCACGACCCACAAAGATGCGTGTGCATACGTATCATAAGTGCTGAGTGGCAAGTCATTATTCTCTAGGGGCAGCAATTAAACAGAGAATTAAACGTATCAAATGATCGGTCGATGAATTTACAAAATTTGATGGAACTTTAGAAAATTCGTTATGGCACAAAAATGCATTCGTGGCGGAGCTTTAAAAAAGATAGCTATTTTCAGCACCAGTGCTGAAAATTTCGAACACGCGTGGAACTCGCTGGTCAAATCGCATGAAATAAATGGTATTTTTATCGAGAAACATCTCGACACGATTCTAGAAAATTCGATTCCAGGAAATTCACTTCCGCAGGCGCTAACCGGGTTAGCGGAAAACACCCGTCAACACATCAACATGCTTCCTTTATTATATGCGTACCCAGACGAACATTTGCTTGTCTGCATCATGGAATGCGCTCTACTGCCGAGCATATGCAGTAAAAGAGGAAACACTAACATTCCCGTCCATAGATCAAATGTAACAGGAAAGGAATTAACCCCCGCTTTAATGACATTTTTTGGCTTATTCGAGGGTCGGCTTTCAAGTGAATAGGTCGGATAGACTATCAAAGACAATAAGGACAATGCTTTAGACAATACACGGTGTCACCCATCCAGAGCCAGTCTCCCCAACACTATGTTACGTATCACGTAACTAGGATATTGCGACGAAATACATTTTTGGGAATCCCCGAATATATAGGAATTTAGTAACAGCGCCGATATACAACTCACTAACCGAACTACAATGTATTTTCATGATTTGTAACACCTACCATACCGGCCTCAAATGATAGTTATACAAGACCGAAATCGTAGAAAATCGACCTCCTCTCTAGGCAACACGACGCCACCATAAAAACTTAAAGATCGGAAAAGAACGGGTCTTTCTCTGCCCACAAATAAGTAAGATTCCTATATTATCAGCAAAAATTAAAATTAAGTAAATATACAAAATTGCATCAGCTTGTTTGTTAAATTTTTCTTTAATATTTTTTCATAAAAACAAATTCCTATTTCAATATTTATAATTTTTTCCACACACGAAAACATTTAGAATTACGCAACAATATTAATTCTTATTTCAAAATTTAACAATATTTTCAATAAAACAAAATATCATTAAATTAAATCGTTTTGAATATAAAAAAAAAAACATAATGAGTGAATAGATAGAGAAATCAATTAAAGTCAATAAATACAAATTACAACATTAATATCGTTGCGTAATTGAAATGTTAATAAATACGTGTAAAAACCAAACCATTATTTAGTAATACCATTTATCAAAATTAAAATAGGTACACTGTTGCGATTCGCACGTGTTTGGCGATCCTTTATCGCGCACGCGTGCGCGTCGTGTCGCGGTTTTCGGCGTACGTTTTCCGATTTTTCACGATTCCGGGTCAGATTAGCGAAAGCTTTCGATCGATGAGCATCGAACGCGTCGATCAATTGTCGAAAGTACGAAAAGCGTCCTCGCGCCACGTGGCGAATACATCGGCGATACCGCACAGTCTTAATTTCAGAAAGTTTTATTTCAAATTTAGTTGCCATTAAAAATTGAATGGTTGTCGTAAGTAATCTGATTTAGTTAGTCCGTTCCATTCGCGTCAAAATCTGTACGGTCACAACCACAGTGTGAAATACAGTGAATAAACACGTGCAAACCATAAGGACACTGGATTCATTAATTCCTGGCCATTTTTCAACATACTTGCCACGGCTTTGGTTCACCGCGTCGTGCAACATACACGAAAATGTAAATGAAAAACAATATCTTAATAATATTCTTTTTATAATTTTGAAACAATTGTACACAATCATTATTTTATATAATATATATATATATATATATATAATACTCAAATGAATTCTACACAACCAAGTACACAAAAATTGCGAAGTTAATACAAACAACGAACGAATAATTCTAGCAATAAATAACTGACATATAATTAATAAAAAAATTAAAGGCGAACTCGAATACCAACATTACAAAAATTCCTTTTATAACAAAAACATTTCTTTTACAAAATATTGAAAGTTTGAATAAATAACTAATACAAAAATTTATAATTTCTATTTAACTTTAGTTCTAATTATGCTAGAACTTTCGTTCATGTTTGTAGTAAAAACTACTTTAACTTTGTAAGCAAATATTTTGTTAAAAATTTATTGTTATAAAAAACACAAGAACAGTTTTTTTTTATAACTACAAAAAAATGGTACAAATTTTCCCACCAAACTTAATATTCCCACGCCTGGACCAACCTACGAATTTTCTTGGAGGGGAGACCCAATATAAAAAGGGCGACTTTCCGACGAATCTTCTTACTCTTCTTCTACTCTACTTCTGCTCAGACTCCGGCTTCGGCTCCGACCCAGACTTTTCGAATCATCTTTTTGGACGAGCTGCTCCAAATTTTGGTTGGGCTTCCGTGGGTCATCGTGGTCTCTGCTGCCGTTCTCACATTTGCAGTTTCCGCCGGTCTTAGTGGATTGTCACCTTCGGTCTTCCACGTGGACCCTCTACATCGCCAACCAAGTCAAATTCATTGACTGAACCGGAACACGGCCAACCGGCACTATCAACCGGAGTTCACCTCGCAACGAGATCATCAACCCGACCTCGCTCTCCTTATTCACAACTCCCTTTTTATACAGGTCCAGGCGACCGTATTCTCACCTCCAAAAAAAGAATATTCAGGTCCAGGTGACCGAATATCATCCTACTTTTCCTCGAAAACAGGTCCAGGCGACCGTTTTCAACCTTCCTCAATTCAGGTCGAGGCGACCGAATTTTCCTACCAAACCTCCTAAGGAGCCGAGTTCCACGGGAAATCAATCTCGGAGAGTTTATGTGAAGTCCGACATACAATTATTAGTAAGTATAACTTTTTTTAATACACCAAAATAACAAACCCTCTAACCACCCTTTCCTTTTCCACTCCCTCTTTTCATGCCCGCTATGAGCCGATAAGAATTCAATGCTTCAGGCATTGAATTTATTTTATATTTTTTTATTTTTATGAGACGAATGTGTCGGAGTTTTTTTTGAACACCACTTTTTTTTTAAGAATACATAAATAAAGAAGCCGACACCTTAGGGATTCTTTTTGTTTATTAGCGACTCTAGTGCGTTTAACTGGAGCCCTTTGGGTGACCGGATGCAACCACGAGAGTCAGTAGGGATGATAGGGAACCCCATCTTTTTTTTCGGTTAATTAATTCATAATATTTTCTTTTTCTTTACTTTTTCTAAATAATAATAATAATACGTATATATACAATAAAAAATCCTTTTTTTCCTTGTCCTACTAATTCCTTATAAAGATCACCAATTCCACATGTAAATTCTCGTCCTCTGTTTGTTTTTTCAGTGCCGGTAGTAAAAAAGGATAGGGGCTATTTTCGTCGTCAGCGACGCCTCCGCGAGCGAGCCGCCAGATAAACAAAGGCGAACCTTAGTTGGTTTCCCGACCCTCAATTCCCTCAGAAACCTTCACTACAACCTCCTCCAGTCGAACCTCTCCCTTCCACTATTCGAGAATACTCGCTCACCCACTCTGACTCCCCGATCACTTTTACTCCTCCCCTTCCTCTCGAACCTCTTTCGCCTCCTCACGAACTCTTTGCACCCACCAATCCACCCAATTTAAATTATAATAAAAATTTGTATTAATAAAAAAAGAGCACAATAAAAATTACTCTATTTAATTTTTTCTGGTAAAAGAGCTTTCTTTATTTTCCTTCCATCCTTTTCTTTTGAAGCAGGCCGCGTCCATTCGCCAACCCGAATCAACCTGTGTGGTTGAACGCCCTTTCACGATTCTGGGCACAACATACTTCGAGTAAGTATGTTAAATCAGGTCGTAACAAACTGGTGACAGCGCTATTTGAATGGAGCCCTGCATAGTGAAGAAATGTTTGGAAGGAAAATTTTCTTTTTCGATTTAAACTTTTATTTGTTCAAAAAAAAAATATAATAAAATTCATTAGCATTAACAAATTCGTGACAGCAATTTTTACACAAAATTTTTTTTTGGAAATAATGTTACTTGTTATGAATTTCTTTTTTATATTAATTATTTATTACACTTTAAATAAAATATAAATCCCTACATTTCCTTCCCTTACCATCACTGGCGACCGCAGAATTACTATTATTTTTACATTTCCATAAAAGAAAAAATGTATGTATAAATTACTATTTATTCTTTTTAGTGGAAAACATCCCGTTGGAATCACGGTCAATTTCGTATTTAATAAACCGAAGACACAGGGAGATGAATATGTAAATAAATTACACCAGGACCTTACTAGTAATAAGATTAAAGCTAGAAAATATTTTAAAGCGAAAAAACGTCTCGACAAAATTACAAACATCATCATAAATAGAATTAATAGCGCGAAAAAAATAAATATAAAAATAAAACGCAAAAATAAAATAGAAATTATACACATAGACTAATAAAAAATATATATATAAAATAAAAACATTTAAATTTATTCTCTTGTTTTCTTTTCCTCTTTCCTTCTACGTTACTTTTTTTTAGTTTAACTTTAGTTTTACAAATTTTTGACTCTTATTATATTAAGTATTAATTAAGCTTTAAAACCTATATATAGTGTGGGATTCCGATAACGAGGAAGCAATTTTCTTGAATGCAAAAGCGATTGCATTTATAATCACCGACGCCGATCAACAACTCAGCGAACCCGCACCCGAATTTATACCTCACGAAAAAGAAGCCCACACGGAACGAAGGATCTAGGTTTCATAGCATGAAAACTATCGCTTTGAAAGCATTGAATGTTATTATGCTAAATTGGTTAGAAGTGAATTCTATTGCAGTATAAGTTCACTCCTATAAAGCATAGACTGTTTACGAGCTAATAAAGGTAAACTAACATCGTAATATGTCAAGGGCGCCGTACTATTAAAGCTGCCAGTTCATGTAAATACAGCATAATATAGCCTCATCCTACAGTTCCTCGCGCTCATCCTATTTTAGGGTAAGCGACTTCTGGAACTGATCGGTCTCGTTCGCTCGTTCCTATCGCGCAGTCCAAATTCGGCTAGTTCCGCCATTCTGGTCGCACCTTCCAGAAAATGCCAACAGATTGGGCGCACCGAATAGTTATACTCGAATTATAACCTACTTTCATCACATATTCAAATTCATGTTTTGATATTTATTAAACTTTAATTCTTATTATTTCAAAAATGTTGAGGTTTTACACGACTGGTATACGGGGTACATACGTGCAACTTCAAAGAGTTCGATTGTCATATACTGCACGCAGTTTCGCGCCAAATCTGATCCCCTATTCCGCCATTCCGCGTTATTTTCAGTTCCAGGACACTCATCTCCTCAAATAGCGTGAGCCTGAGGTATTATGCGATAATATATAGCCACGCTTTATGAATGTAAACACCTTGCTTTTTAAGCATGCTAACTGCATTGTCATATGTGTCACGCATAAATTTCATAAAGCCTATCACTATTAAAAGGTTAGAAATTATGATCGATTATTGCGAAAATACACGGTCAATGCAATGGAATACAATCACGCTACATAAACTAGATCCTTCGTTCCGTGCAACAAAAAATAAAAAGAGCAGAGCGACAAAGGCGTCGCAGGGCAAACAAAAATTATTGAAAGCGAAAAACAAACAAAAATAATATTTTTATATATTTATGTATACATAATAAAAAAAATATAAGAGTATAATATATCTATCCATATAAAATAAATCTTGAGTTTTCTTTAACTAACCTCTCTTGCATGACAAACAAAATTCGTATAGTATAAATTGAATTACGATATATATATATATATATACAGGGTGTACGAAAATTCCCGGGACGGTTGAATAACTTTCGAAAGAATAAAAATTTCAAAAATCGCCGAAACACGTGATTCGATTTTTCAAACAAGCTATCTTTTGAGGGGGGGGCTTCGGCCCCCCAACCTCAAGGGGGGCGGGGGGCACGAGGGGGGCCAAAAATCTTAAATGGCAACATGGTCTGAGTGGGGGCTCATTTGAAAGGTATTTTCGAGATGAATTCAGATCACTGGTCATAGAGGGCGCTGCGATCATTTTTCGCAGAGATTTTTTACTTTTTCAGATCTTACACATACTAACGTTTGAAAAAATGAAAATTTCGAAGTCGCCGAATCGTGTAATTCAATATTCTTAAAAAACTTAAAAAACTTAAAATCGTGTAAAACAATATTCTTAAACGGGTGTCAACACGTTTCTGAACGTTATATTGAAAACCTCTTTTACTTGTATCCCTCCGAAAAATGATCGCAGCGCCCTCTATGACCAGTGATCTGAATTCGTCTCGAAAATACCTTTCAAATGAGCCCCCACTCAAACCATGTTGCCATTTAAGATTTTTGGCCCCCCTCGTGCCCCCCGCCACCCTTGAGGTTGGGGGGCCGAAACCCCCCCTCAAAAGATAGCTTGTTTGAAAAATCGAATCAAGTGTTTCGGCGATTTTTGAAATTTTTATTCTTTCGAAAGTTATTTAACCGTCCCGGGACTTTTCGTACACCCTGTATATATAATTTTAAGTAAACAAAAAAATAAGTTGAATAGAATATTTTATTTCGTTTTTCTATAAAATTGTTCCGTTTTATTTTATTATCGGTAATGAGATAAAACAATAAATGTCAGGAAAAAGAGTTACACGAGCTCTAACACAGGATCTAAGCGAGTCAGGAAAACAGAATTTTTTAGGACCTAGTTTAGTTAGTGATAGGAAACAAAGAAAGAAAATAGAAAAACCATTGGAGGCCATTACCGAAGAAAATATACATGTTGAAATAGAAGCAACAATTACAGAACAAATAGTAGTAGTAGTAGTAGTAATTTATTTCTCATAAATAGGGTATACAGTACTCATTGAGAAGGAGTTCCAAGTTTTATAAATAATTATAGAAAGCTTTCAGAGAAACATGATAAAGAGAAAGAAAAACAAAAAAAAATAGAAAGCGCTACGCAATTAATACAGGACTAGAAGAATCGACGCGGACAAAATTACTCTCCAAGGAGAAACGATCTTCTTTGGAAACTGGCTTTTGTGAATTTGTAAGTGTCGCGGATTGTGCGTCGTTGGCGCAAACTAAATAGCCTAATACATCGGATGAATGTTGCAGATGTTGGTTCATTATCCCGGCGTACTGTGCACTAGTCGATGCTAATAAAGGGCATTCCGTTAGAATATGCAGCAACGTTTCCGGCGCGTTTGTGTTACATAATGTGCATGGAGCTGTCGGGTTGTACAGGTGACGCTGACCGGCAATAAAAAAAGAGCGCGAGTATATATTCGCTAAGCGCAATTGAATCTTTACCTTGAGAAAGTGTAGGGGCAGGCGAGGAGGGTACAAAGTGAAAGCAGAGTCCACAGGAAGGCGATACAGTGGCATTTGAATGGCATCCGAGATAAAGTATGCTCTCAGATCGTCCCTCCGGCAGGCCTCGGCAAAGAGCCTCTGTAAAATATGCCCGTTTTTCGTACCTCGAATATTGAAACTTTTTTTATGCCAATTGGTTACATATGATGACCCAATATTCCCTGCAAAATTTCAAAGTGAGCATATGCCCCATTTCGGAAATATGAGGGGTCAAAGTTGACCATGTCCAATAAAAAGTGTACATCAATTTCACATTTATACTCGAATAATAATATTAAAAAACAATCAGACGATATGATTCTTTATAGATTTTCGGCTGCTGATTACAAATCTGAAGTCAGATTTTGAAAATTCAAAATGGCGGATCCAATATGGCGGACGACTTTTTTGAAAATCGATGTAATTTGCCTAAAAATTATTACTCGGGGGGTTTTGGGGTCGCTGATTACGAATCTGAAGTCAGATTTTAAAAATTCAAAATGGCGGATCCAATATGGCGGACGACTTTTTTGAAAATCGATGTAATTTGCCTAAAAATTATTACTCGGGGGTTTTTGGGGTCGCTGATTACGAATCTGAAGTCAGACAAAAAAAAATTTTGACAAAGGCAAGATGCAATAATCCAACCAAGGCAAGATGTAATACTCCAACCGGCAAAGGTGAGATCGTATAATCCAGTCAACTAATGCAAGATGCAATAATCCAACCAACTAAGGCAAGATGCAATAATCCAACCAACTAAGGCAAGATGCAATAATCCAACCGGCAAAGGTAAGATCGTATAATCCAACCAACTAAGGCAAGATGCAATAATCCAACCGGCAAAGGTAAGATCGTATAATCCAACCAACTAAGGCAAGATGCAATAATCCAACCGGCAAAGGTAAGATCGTATAATCCAGCCAACTAAGGCAAGATGCAATAATCCAACCGGCAAAGGTAAGATCGTATAATCCAACCAAGAAAGGTAAGAGGTTATCTAGTTTCTTTAGTCTTCTGTTTGCATTGGTTACGGGTTTTTCTTAGGTATAGTTATAGATACGTCACATATTCCAGGGTTGGGTATATTTATTTCATGATATTGGCCGTATCCAAGAAACCAAATAATTGTCATAATATGACTACAACAGCCAACTGTTCTAGCGCCACTTTCGCACGTACAAAAGTATTCTTTAATAGAATTTCTTCCTGTTAAGGTTCTGTCAAAAAGAACAAAGATGTGATGGTGCTTTCCACCACGGTATCGTGATTTCATGTACGCCTTTATTAATGTAGGATCTTGGATATCAATATCAAAGTCTGTGTATTTAATAGCCGCTGTTTGATGTTTTCGATTTGGTTGAAACTTAGAAACCAGAAATATTCCATCATTTTGATACTCTGCATAATAAGAAATTGCATTTTGCATTTGATAAGGACCCAGACTAATATTATATAAATCGTCTAGTGTAAGTTGTGGAAAGCGGAGCTGTTGGTTGTTTTCATCATTGTCAAGTGCTACATATTCGACTTGCAAAAACGAGGCTCTAACTTTCGAAAGGTTGAATTTTTCTGCAATGCATTGCAATTTGTTTGGAATGTGTAGTCTCGATTTCATTAAATCAGCAATATCCTCATTCATCCTATCAGAAAGAATAGGTTTATGAAATAAGTTCAGAAATGCAAAAGCTATCAGAAGTGATTGATAATCACGAAGCAACGTTGAATTATGTGCAGGAATGGAAAATATTGGAAACTGAACTTTTAGTCTACCAAAAACTTATTCAATAACCCAGCGACATTTTGTAACAAATCTAGACAAGTTTGCATCTATAGTATTTAATTGACCAAGGCCTGGACAATGAACCTTCAATCCTTTCTTTTTAGTAAGGAATTCTATAATATCCCGAAAGCCTCTATCAACTAAAATGACATCATTTTCATGAATAACATTCATTTCAGAAGTGTATCTATCAAAACAATCTTTCAATATTGTTGCATCATTGTGAGTAGCATCAAATGGGCCAAGAACGAATTGTACCCAACCGTTAGCGGTACATCATACCATGGATTTCATTAAGGGCATTTTCTTTTGCTCACTCCATAGTTGCTTTTGTTCTGAGTAATTTTTAGACTTTTTCACGAAACGGTAAGTAGCATCAAATATTAAGCAAGCGTTATTTTCCGGTATGTCGAAAAGTGTTTTTGCAATAGGAGTAACATGAGCAGTAAGTACTGTTCGGTCCTTACTATTAATGAATTTAGGAACTAAGTGTTCCCCTAAGTCTTCTACTGCTAATTTAATAAAATTGCAAATTGTTTTTTCGCAAACTCCAAATAAGAAGCTAATCTGCTTATTTGAGAGAGCTGTGCGTAGTTTACATAGAAGGACACCTACATGTAATGGGTTACTTTTTACGGTATAGGTACAGATTTGTTTAAATTGTTCTCTATTGTACGCAAACCAGGCTTTAAATGTATCATCATCAATAGAATCGATGTTATTCATATCAAAAACTTTTTGCTTTTTTGATTTTAGCTCTTCATAATACTCTTGATATACTTCTAATTAAAGCTTGATCTTCTGACGGTACTTCTTCAGATTGTTTGACGAGAGGCCAGTAATTCGCAATACCCACCTGATCAGAACACATTCGAGCACCCGATGGAACAAAGAATTTATAAGTCATAAGAAGATCACGACAAATTAATGGTGGAACCATAATTAGGTTATTAACACTTTGACATGAAAATGTGCACCGACGGCGAGAACTCAGACCTCTTCTATAAATCGATAAATCTGGTTCCATAACATCAGCTGAAACATTTGAACTTTTCCGTAATTGATAGCAACCTGTGCAGAATTTAGCATCTAATGAAATATCACTTATGTCATCAAGCTTACGTTTTTTTGAGTTGCGAAATTGTCTCATATAATTAATAACGGTTAATGGATTTTCAATATTGTTAACAGGAAAGAACTTGTCATCTTTACTTCTCTTTTGCTTATCGCAGCTAACGCATTTAATAAAAGGCATTTTTATTCAAAAAAACCAAAAATCTCTTAAGTAGCGAGTATGACAAACGTTTAAACCGATCTTTTCTTCATTATCATAAATACAAGATTCACAAAAAATACTTACCATCTATCATGAACATATATTTTCAGATTATCAAACTTTTTTACTACCTTTGCAAGTAAACGATACACATAAGATGAAGGATGGAATGCAAATTAATGAATTAATTATCCGATGATCGTCTTTTATTTTTAGGGTTTGGTGTTTAGGGAATAGAAATAAATGAAATGATAATCTGCTGATCGTTTTTTGTTTTTAGGGTTTTTGAATATAGGCTGAAATCTTTTAGAAATCTGAGATTTTCAACACTACAGATACTTTTATTTTATCACATTCGCAAGCAAACGATTCAAATAAGATGTACAATGGAATGGAAATAAATGAAATGATAATCTGCTGATCGTTTTTTGTTTTTAGGGTTTTTGAATATAGGCTGAAATCTTTTAGAAATTCGAGATTTTCAAGACTACAGATACTTTTATTTTATCACATTCGCAAGCAAACGATTCAAATAAGATGTACAATGGAATGGAAATAAATGAAATGCTAATCTGCTAATAGTCTTTTGTTTCTAGGGTTTTTGAATATAGGCTGAAATCTTTTATAAATTCAAGATTTTCAACACTAAAGATACTTTTATTTTATCACATTCGCAAGCCCACGATTCAAATAAGATGTCTTAAAAGATGCATTAAAACTTGGATTTTTTTAGATTTTCTTTTGTTTCCTATGCAGGGTCCAAACAGATTTAATGCAGCGACAAAGAAAGCTGAGTGCCTTTTCAATATCAATTCAACGTTAGATTAGACTTCATCCGTTATATTGGACCTGCCGTTTTCAATTTTGAAAAACTAACATCCGATTCGTAATCAGCGACCCCAAAAACCCCCCGAGTAAAAATTTTTAGGCAAATTACATCGATTTTCAAAAAAGTCGTCCGCCATATTGGATCCGCCATTTTGGATTTTTAAAATCTGACTTCAGATTTGTAATCAGCAGCCGAAAATTTGTAAAGAACCATATCGTCTGATTGTTTTTTAATATTATTATTCGAGTATAAATGTGAAATTGATGTACACTTTTTATTGGACATGGTCAACTTTGACCCCTCATATTTCCGAAACGGGGCATATGCTCACTTTGAAATTTTGCAGGGAATATTGGGTCATCATATGTAACCAATTGGCATAAACAAAGTTCCAATATTCGAGGTACGAAAAACGGGCATTTTTTGCATGGGGCTTACAGAGGCTCTTTGGCCACTACCGATGGCCCTGTTTGTCTCCAGTAATCGGCATTAAAATTAAGCGACAATTCGCCCGCCCTCGCACCCTCAAGAAGTGTCTTCAATTGTGAAGCCCAGTTGAAAGTATTCGTCGCGGAAGCCGTTGCTGCCAATTCCTTTATGGGCAGTCTGTGATCCGGTAGACTGAGCGTTGTGATTACCCATTTAATTGCACGCGAGCAAATTTCTACCGCAATAGGTGGCATACCGAGTTCTAAACGGATAAGGTAAGGTGGAGTGTTTCTCGGTAAGTTGAGAAGCATTTTAAAAAACGCAATCTGAACGGACCCCAGTCTGTCCAAGTATCTCAACGCCCAAAACGGTGCCGCGTATAAAAGAACCGAAATTATCAGCGCGTTGTACAATTTAAAGTAGACTTGCCACGAATCCATTTTCGACGCATAGATTAAAGACGTAACTGCAGCTGCTGCTGCCTGCGTTCTGATTGTGGCGTCCTCTGTGGGTTGCAGGCCGCGCGATGAAGAGGAGAACAATACACCCAGGTAGCGATAACTGCTCACGACATCGACCCGACCATCTCCGTAACGAAACGATCGAGAGTGCGCGTCTAAATGGCCGGCCTTTCTAAAGCAGATTATCTTCGTTTTACTTGTATTGACAGTAATAAGGTTCTGTTGGCAGTATTCCTCTTGCAGAAGTAATTTTCTACAGAGGTCCACAGGAGAGTATGCAAAGATAAAAAAAAAAAACAGAAATCCCCTTTTGGACTATTTCTTATGGAAATAGACCAACCCACCGTCCACCGTATTTCTGCACACCAGTGATAACAACACAGTTCTTACATCCAGACGAAATTACGTTAATCATCACATTCTTACATAATTGGCATTATGTTTAACACAAAACCAGACCGGGGATCTAGGAAATATGTTGTTGGACCTACAGTTTTAAGTGGAATCCGAACCACTATTCGTCTCTTGGGCTTCCCGTCGCGTCTTTTTTTCCGGGATTTTTGGACGTGAATCTTCCCTTTTCTTTTTCTATGTTTGAGAGGTTTCTCCACACTTTTGTTGATATTTTTGCAGACATTTCAGAGTTTCAGAGTTTGAGGCTTGTTTGTTGTTATTCCGATTTCGTTTGGTTTGCTCGAGTCTTCTGCTCTTCGCTTAATCATACCTTACTTAATCGGATTCAGAGTCGACAAGGTTGCTGTTTTGCAAGTTTGCAAGATATGTTTCATGTTCATCGTTTGATTCCTTCTCTTCGACGAGTTCCTTGGCCAAGGAGGTAAAGGAGTTCCACAATCTTCCGTACCTCAGTATTTCTTTTAGGGTTACGGTTTCTATATTATGCTGGATTTTAAATCTTTGTCTAAGGTGGTCGTATTTTGGGCAGTCTTCTAGTAGGTACTTGGCGTTGTCTTCTGCGCCGCAGGTGCACTCTACCGTTCCGTTTCCAGTATCGATTTCTATACCAACCTTATTTTTCCAGCTGTTAAATTTCCCGTGTCCCGTGATGAGTTGTGTTGTCCATCTGTTGGGCTTTATCCAGTGGTATTTCAATCTTTCACTTATTACTGGTAGACAGTCGAAAGTGGTCCTCCCCCTCTCCGTTTCTTGCCATTCATCTTGCCATATCTTAATCAGCTCCTCTTCGATCTGTTTGCTAGCCTCTTTTATGTCCGGGTTTTCATCCGGCTTATATTCGTAAGTACCAATGATGAAGTGGTTTCTTTTCCTGAGATGGTACTTGGCGACGTATCTTTTTATTTCGTGTTCTATTGGGAGTACTCCAGCAACTACTGGCATAGCCATCGTAGAGGTGGTTCTGAATGATTTGGTGGCTGCTATCAGGGCATATCTTTGCGCTGCTCTTATTTTGGCTTTGTCAGCCTTCAGCATTTTGTCCGTCCAACCAGATGCCGCATACGTTGCTATCAGGACAAATACCCCTCTGTAGATCCTCATCATCGTCCCGAACCTGAGTCCCCAGTCTCTTCTTGCCACGGCACTCAACTCTCCAAATATGGTTCTCGTTTTATTTTCTATATGTCTGACGTGACCGTTCACTCCAAGTCTTTTTTGGAACAATACCCCGAGATATTTGTATTCATCGGTGGTTTTTAGTTTAACGTTCCCTATTCGGATCCAGTATTTGTTTTTGTGGTGGAAGTCTGGTCCACCACTTGAAGGATCTCACATTTTTGTGCTGCAAGCTGTAGCTTGTTTCTTTCACACCATTTTTGTACATGTTCGAGGGCTTCGTTAGCTTTTTGTTCTACTTGGTTCTTGCTTGGGCCATCTATGATTATTACTTGGTCGTCAGCATATGCTACTGTGCGGATTTCTTTTTCTTTGAGAGTTTTCAGGTTCGAGTCGAAGACAAGATTCCACAGGGTCGGTCCGAGCACTGATCCCTGCGGACATCCTTTGTTGATTTCTTTAATGATCTGATCTCTGCCATTCTGCATTAGAACTCTTCTATTTTTCAGGTAGCTGTCCAGTAGGCTGTACATCTTTTTTGGGCAATTCAGACGTTTCAGTTCTTGTAGTACACTTAGCCACCAGACATTGTCAAAGGCCTTGCTAATGTCGAGAAATATGGCTATCACGTATTTTTCCCTGGAGTTGTCCACTTCTTTTCTAAAATGATTTATTGCGTCTTCAGTCGATTTCCCTTTTCTGAAACCATATTAGGTTTCTTCCAGTTCACCAAGTAATAGTTTGTCAAGTTTCGCGAGTATTAGTGTCTCCAACAACTTTCCCAGCACAGGTAGTAAGCATATTGGCCTGTATGATTTTGGATCCGTAGGGTCCTTTTCCTTGCCTTTCTTGATAGTCACAACACGAGAGATCTTATATTCATTTGGGAAGATTCCTTGTTTCAGGCAGGCGTTAAACAGTTTCAGGATGTCCTGTTTTAGTACTTTCATCGCCTCTTTGATGATTTCAGGATTAAAGTTGTCGGGCCCTGGGGCTTTTTTCATTTTAATTCTGTTTATTGCCTGGTTTAGTTCAATTTCTGTAAAATCTTCCATGTCTCCTGTAGGAGGAGTTCTCGTGTTGTTTCTTATATCGCTTTGTTCTAGGTTGTCATTTTCACTCCTGTCGTCCGGGAAAAGCTGCTCCAACATCTCTTTCGCTGTACTTTCCCAACTTGTCGTATATTCATTGTTGATTTTTATATTACTGGCTACTTCTTTAAGCTTGACTGTTTTTGACATCATTTTGTAGACAAAACTCCATGGATTTTTATTGCCTTTGATCGTTACGTATTCTTGCCATTTCTCTTGTTTGGTCTGGTTTATTAGCTTTGTGTACTCTTTTCGCTTCACCCTGTACTGCCCCAGGCGCTCCCGCCTCAGCTCCATGTCAGTCTCGTTTTGGTACTTGCTTCGTCCTGTTTGTCTGGCGTTTCATATCTGTCAGCGCGTCATTCCACCATGGGACCATCCTCCTCTTGAACTGCTTTCTAGGAGCCAGCTCCATGCAGGCTATACTCAGTGTTTTATTGATGGCTTTAACCGTCTTGGTGATGTTGTCTCTAGAATCGAGTTTGTATTTTTGAGCTTTTTCCCATTCACTTTTAAGCCTTCTGTTGAAAGCAACCCAGTCGGCCCCGCCCAAGGCATACCCGCAACACGGTTCCTCGCTTCCCCAATATCTTATATTCCTATTTGTAGGATTCTGCACTCTGAACGTTATGGGCAGGTGATCGCTGGAGATTCCCCAATCCTCCACGTTCCATTCTTTTATTTCAGTGACCTCTTTTGTTGTCAGAGTGATGTCGATACTGCCTGTTCCCTTTTCATCTCTCAGTGTGGGGCCACTACCGGGAGTGTTGGATATTACGAGGTCCCAGTTTTGGATAAATGCCTCGAGCAGTCTGCCGTTTCTGTCTATGGTTTTCGAACCCCAGAGGGGTGACTTTGCGTTTGAGTTAATGCTTAGGATCACTTTTTTGCCTTTTAGTAGGGTTAGTGCCCTATCTAGATGTTGTAAAAGGGCTCTATTGGTTTGCTCAGCTGGAAGTATCCGCTGGCAACATATATACTTATATTTTTGTATTCGATCTCAGCAATGACGATGTGTGCGCTGCATAGATTAGTCAGCTGGGTTGCCTTGATGTCATTATTGATGATGGCAATTGCTGCCCATGGGTGCTCATCTTTGACTTGTACAATACTCGTTCCAAGGCCCAATCCACATACCTTGTGCGAGGCAGTGCTTGTGTACGGTTCCTGTAGTAACATCACATCAATATTTTTAGAGTCAGCCTGGTTCATAATCTCAGGCATGACTCTGATGCATCGTCTGCAGTTCAATTGGAGGACATTAATAGATGGTGGTTTAGTCGCCATAGTTTGTGGAGCTCACTAGCCTGTCATACGCGAGTATGTACGATGGGCATGTTTTATCATTCATTGAATGATTTGGATTTCTCTTTTGCTTAGAGCAGTTATGGCATTTCTTTGTTTCAGGTTCTGCCTTTTTTGGGCAGTTTTGCCTGCTATGCCCTATTTCGGTGCAGTGCATGCACACATCCTGCGCCTGGCATTGCTTAGAGACATGACCGAAACCTTGGCACTTGAAGCACCTGGTGACTAGGATGAAATCCTGTACTTTGCATGATGACCATCCAATGTACAGCCTCTGTTTTATCAGGATCTTTTTCCTGACTTCTGGGCTCACCTCTATCACCCAGTTACTTGTGGTGGAATCTTTTTTCCCAGTTTTAAATTTAACCTGGAGATGTTCTTTGCAGTCATCTTGGCTTATCTCGAGATCATTCTGGGTTATAATTGCCTTGAGCAGCGCTTCATCATCCACTTCCCTTGGCACGTCATATACAATCAGCCTTGGCTGTTTTTTCTTTGGTATTTCCGATGTAAAGTGCTTTGTTACGCTTTCGTTAGTGATTAGCTTCTTAAGGTCCTCTTCCGTTGGAGACTCCACTATGAGTCCAACTCTTGTCTTTCTGACGCTGTTAATTTGCACCTTTGCTTTTCGAGGGTCAAAGGTCTTGTATAGGAGAAGTTTAGCTTTATCCTGATCCTTGCCTAGTTCCGGACCCTTTGGCTTGAGGATTATTACTTTGTTGGCTGGTTTAATCGAGGTTTTTAGCGCTTGTGCTTTTGGTGCTACTAAGCGTCTTGCCATTGCAGCATATGATATCTGTTCTTGGTTGTTTCCTGGGTTTGTAGTCTGTTTCGGTCTGCTCTTTTCGTTTGTGTGGCGCCTTCCAATTTTGCATACTTCAAGGTCAGCTGTGTGATGGTGTACATCAGCTGGTCAAGTGCTTGTTGAGCTTTGTGTTGAATATTTTCAGACTCTGTTTTGTTTATTAGAACTTGCAGTATTCCCTTTGCTGCGTAAATTGCCTTTGGAATTTCCTCGATTTTGTATACTTTTGCTTCTTCCTCTTCCTCATCGGAAGAGTCGTCCAAGCCATTATTTTTGTCCTCTTTTTCTTCTATTTTCTCCTATTTTTCCCTCGTTTTATTGTTGCTATCGTCATCATCGCTACTGCTGTCTGTGATGGGATTGGTGCTTCTTTGCCTTTTGACATGGGTTTTTCAATCTCCATTTCTGTTTCGCTCAGGGGAGTCTCCTCTGGCTTCGGATCCTTCTTAGCTGTCACTTTTTCTTCAGTGCCAGCCGACCTTGGTATTCCAGTCTTTTTGTTGCTAATATCTTTTTTTCTGATGGTTGTTGCTTTAGCGGTTTTTCCTTCTTTTTCTTTTTTAAAGTAGTTGATGTCTAGCTTCTGCTCTTTTTCTTTGTGTGTTTGTTTTGCGGTAAGTTTTTGGTTTTGGTTTTTTGTAGTTTGATTATTAATAGTTGGTCCCACGAGTATTGAGGAACGTCCGATCGGCTGTGTAGAGCCTCTTGCCCAGCCCTGGGAATTGCTTACTCAGAGTGCTCCCTCGGGCCCCTCTAAGGGGTGTCCGTTTTCGATACTACTACTTAAGTATCATGCATGCCCTTAGCACGGCCCAAAACACTATTGCATTCGGGTGTGTACAGCCTTAGTCTGTTCCCATCACCTTCTGCCATCCCGGCATGGTTGTACCTGCCGGGGCGAGATAGAGCCGTGGCTCTGTTTCAAACTCGCCCCGCCGGTGTTGCCAAAAGGATCATCAAGACTTCCAAGCCCCCCACCCACCCCCACCACGTCAAGGTGGCTGCACCTGGGGGGGAGTATGCAAAGATAGTAAGGTCGTCGGCATAGAGCAGCATCAGCAGGTCCTGAGTGGGCGTAACGTCCACTACACGAGCACCCCCCTCACGAAAGAACGCCACAATATCAGATAAATATAAAATAAAGAGCAGGGGGCTAAGGATTTCGCCCTGAAGCACACCCCTCGTTACCTTAAAGTTGGGCATCGAGAAATTATCCGACTGTAAACGCACGTAAGCAGTCTGGTACAAAGCAGACAAAATCCTTAGAAATTTTGCGCTGACACCGAGTCCGAGCAGCTTTCGCCAGAGGAGTTTGTGAGGGACGGAATCAAAGGCCCTTTTGAAGTCTACAAATAGACCAAACAGTTTCGATTTGGGGCGCCTGAGTGATATTTGTATAGTGGCGAGGAGCGAGAAGATGTTATCTTCTGTGCACCTTCCAGCGCGAAACCCGGCCTGTTCTTCAGGTAGTAGTTCTCTGGCGGAAGCCCAGTCGGACAGGCGTTTACATAAAACTTGCGAAAAAACCTTCGATAAAGCGTTCGAGATTGCGATCAATCGGTAATTTGCTGGGTCATCTCGCGGACACTTTTTAAAAAGCGCAAAGAGAGAGGCGCATGCCCAATCCGTGGGGAAGGTCTCCTCAAGGAAGACTTTATTATAGAGCTGAAGAAGGCGGGCAAGCCATGTCTCATCTAATAGTTTAAATAGTTCGGCCGGTAATTCGTCGGGTCCAATGGCCTTGCCCGTCTTTAGCGCTCTGATACTGGCGCGCAGCTCCGCCGAGGAAATCGGGGAGTCCAGGGCGGGGTCAAACGTGCCATAGAACGTTTCAGGTGGCTCACTTCCCGGGGAAAATTTTCCGAAAAGTAAGCTCTCCAAGCGTCGACCGAGACCGCGTTCCCGTGATGGGTTTTTTCCGAAACTGTCGACACGCATTCCAAAAGTCTGCGGAGTTGCGCGCCTTCGCGAACCTGTCTACAATCGTTTCAGCGTACTTCAACTTTTTCTGCTTCAAAACGCCTAAATAAACTTTTTTTGCAGTTTTAAAGGTACAAGTTGAACTTGTATTATATGCATTCTTTCTCATTTTATATAGAGAGTTGCGAAAAGCCCTCCGTGCTGAGGCACATTCCCCATCGAACCAGGGCTTAGAACTGACATAACGCTTGCGCGATTTACAAGAGGTGATTTTCGAGGTTAAACCTACATTGAATGCCGCAACGCGAATAGAGCCCATCAGATGCTCATATAACAAGTCCAAAGACTCTGATTCCTCCGGTGAAGAGTCGGACAAAGATTGTCTTAGTAAATTTCTAAAATTGCGCTCCCCGTCACTCGACCACGAGTAACATATTTTTACGCGACGCTCTGACGGAGAATCAGTTAGCTCCCGAGATGCCCTTACGGAGTGAAGTGAAGTAGTCAAAATTACCGGTAAATGGTCTGAACCGTGAAGGTCAGCGGCCAGTGAGAGGTCTGCAATAAACGGTAAATGCGGGGCCGAGACCCAAATGAGGTCAACAACACTGACTGAATCCCCTCTCCGAGGTACGTAAAGTGCGCCGGACGGTCACCGAGACTGCGACCGTTTAATAAAACAAAACTATTCAGTAGCATGAACGCGGACAGAATAGACCCACGTGTGTTGCAGACCCCATCATGAGACTCCCTCACCATATGAATTGAAGTGTCCTCGAAAATTTCGGGTAAATCATTATACTGGTCCGACGAGCCAATTCTACAATTAAAATCACCACCCATAATAAAAATACTATTCGGAAAACGGGCTTTAAGTGAATCAATTATTGTTTGTATGGCTGAAAGATGAGGGGCTAGATCGGAAGTGGGTGGAAAATAAAAAGAACCAACTATTGTATTGAGCGGGAGAGTGTTGAAATAATAAAAAATCCAGTTGGGTGCAATTTCGAGTATTGTGTGGGAGTAATCTGAATGAATAAGGGATAAAAGGCCACCGCTGCATCGACCAAATCCACTGCGACGGGTAGCTGCGGAAAAGATTCCCGAATATCCTGGGGCCAGCCCTTCAACCCCGGTGTCGCGTTCAGACCAAGTTTCCGAAAAATTGACTAGTTCGAATGACGAAAAGAACGTATTATTTTTAATATTATAAAAGCCGCGAGCATTCCAGAATACAATTTTTAAAAAGTCCACTGGTCGGTTATTGGAACAAACAGCGCGTTGAGAGGACGTTCGCGGAAGACCGTGAGATGACGCGATTGGGCATCGTTGACGGTGACGAGGGGAATTTAAAAAATTGGAGCAGAATTGGAGTTCAGAGGAGCTGTGTCCATTGCAGACGTCGCCTTCGAAGGTTGCTGCTGAGAAGCATTGAAGCCCGCAGAATTTTGTGGCGTATGGGTCGACCGGGAAGGTCTTCTTTCGTGCGATGGGCCTGTGCAGCTTATGGTGTAATCTTGTTCCACCTCAGACCATTTCAGCCAGGCGTTATCAACGGCAATCATATTTCTCTTTATCTTAAAGGAGGCACCTCTGGCGGTAGCTGCACGTCTAGCTTCCCTTGCTTTGAAGGCCATGTAGCGTTCTATATTCGTGAGGTCAGAGTTAATAAAAATGGAGCTATTTTTTAAAACATTTTTTTTTGTAGATATAATCCGAAATTTGTCCTCTTCTGAGGATAGTTCCGCCAAAATACTCAGCGGGTTAAAACGGATTCCTCTTGCCGAGACTACCGTGCCCAGTATGGAAAATTTCGCTTTAAGAAATTTTTGTACTTCGTCCTTTAACGCGGCCGTTCCGGGTTGTAAGCCAGTTAAAATTATTTTTTTTCTTTTTAAGAATCTTTCCTGGGACTCTAGCTTGGCAGCCATACTTTCTATAAGGTGGTCCTGCGATTCAATTCTTTTCTCGAGTACTGCAATACGATTGGAGAAGTCCTCCTTTATCCCACTAATCGCATTTTTTAAAACCGAAATTTCCTTAGCGCACTCGTCAATTCCCAGTTGTAAGGTCGAAGTGATATTCAGCGCAGCTTCTTTTATTGTGTCCCTTATTGACGCTAAAAGAGATTTTTGCATAAGATCAAGGTCGACCTGCGTGACCGGAGTGTTCTCCATATCTGAGGCTGAAGGAATTGCGGAGTTCGAGGGTGAAGGTACAAGTTTGAGGCGTCTAGAAGCCGGAAAAAGTGACAGCTTGTCTGCCACGTAGGAACGCTTTCGCATTACAAACCCGAAATCCTCGAGGGAACTACAGCTGCTCGTGCGATAAGTTGACCATTTTGACGCGGTGGTGGGGCGGCCTGCCAAGATCGATGGACGGAGAAACGGCGTACCAAGTTCCGCCTTCCCATCAGTAATAGTACTGGGGGGCGAGTCCGGTTGCTGCGACTGGGTTATAGTGGGCGGACTCTTGAATGGACTCGCTTCCGACATGTGCCGCTAGCTACTAGCCCGAGAGGTGCTGCCGTCTGCTGGTTCTCTAGTGAAAGAACCTAAGACGAGACGCAGCGCAGACCGAGACAGACTATGAGGCATGCGCAGTGAGCGGCGAAGCAATCGCGAAGCTGCCGGCGATCTGAGCGTGTGTGGGGCCGCAGACAAGCAAAGAATAGACTCACCGATATGCATTCGAGTTACTGTCAAATGGTGACAGATACCATGCTGAGTGAATGACCTATTGATTGCAGATGGTGTAAGAAAAAAGCCTGTAGATGTTGAGCCTCAAATCATTTGTAGATTGTCAGCTTTTAGAGCAGGGTGCAGGGTCCACAGATTTGAAGTCACTGTAATACCAGGCCGGTGTTTAGTTCTCCTTGCGCTTTCAAATTGATGACGTCACCGTAGGAAAACGTTGGCACGTTGCACAACAACCGTCACTTCGGCGATTATTGAGGAGAAAGAAAATCTCAAAATAATCCAGATGAATGACATGGATAATCACTGGCTCATAATGAACAAAATCCGAGTCGGTCCGGAAACAGGTCACTGTATTCAAAACTCCCAAAAAGACGGTATAAATAAATAAAATTCAAGTTTTGGAACAGAGCGAAGTAATACACGTCAGTTCGACTTACCGTCCTAATCGGAACTCAAGACAAATAAAAGAAAATATATCTCCACAAGAAGAACAAACACAACAACTTTCTATTAACCATAGCAAGGTATCTGACGACATAATTGCAATCGAAGAAACGGATGAAAACTCACCGGAAGAAATTATAGATACTACAAAATTCCACAAAAAAGATACATTGGAAAACATACAAATCTTTAATTTAAATAACCAAATTTTACCGGAAATAAATGCACCATTGAAAGGAAAAATCAATGAACTAGTAGACGAATTCAAGAACCTAACCGAAGAATATAAATAACAGGAAAAAACCCAGTTAAGGTTAAGTTAGAAGACCTTAAAAACTGCTTCAAAAAAAGCTTATCATTCTTTTATCAAAATTCGAGTACTCCCAAAAAGAATAGTTTAGACGACGAAGAGGAACAAGATAGCAAAGATTCCGATAGTGACGACGAAATTTTTAAAACAATACATAATAATAACAAAAGCTTAAACGAAATCAAAGAAATGGCGCAAAATCGCGATCGATTAACCTAAACCACGCAATAGAAATAGTACCAAGATTCGATGGTGATCCCCGATCATTTTTTACATTTGTTGAAAATTGCGAAGAAGCTAAAGACATGCTTCCAGATGAAGTAGAACAGGATTTGGTCAAATTAATAAAAAGCAGATTAATTGGCGAAGCACGACGTGTAGTAAAAAATCAAGAATTCCGAACAATATCTGAATTATTAAAAACTCTCAGAGAAATATACTCCCCAATCAATTCCATAACAAAAATAAGACAGGAACTTATAGGGATGCATCAACTAGATTTTGAAAACATTGTAGCATATGCGAACCGTGTAAGAGAAATAGGCGATAAAATAGTAGAAACTTATAAGGCATTAAACGAAAATGGTCAAATCAGCGAAGAAGAAAAATCACAAACAGAAACAGAAATATTAGAAACGTTTTTAAATGGATTAAAACCAGAAATCGAAATAAGACTAACCAATTTGGATATAGAAAACTTTCCAGTAGCAGTTCAAAAAGCATTACAAATAGAAAAAAAATTAAAATTAACCAACAATATCAGAGGAGCAACAAATGAAACAATGAAACAAGAAGACAAAATTAAATCACAAAAAATAAAAATTATACAAACAGAAAAAAAAGTCAAATCTGCAAGAGAATCGGACACGAAGCAGACACATGCTTCCATAGGAATTCAAGACAAGCACCAAATTATCAAACCCATCAGAATTATCAACCACCAAAGTACCAGAACTATCAACCACCGAACTTTCAAAATTACCAACCACCAAACCTTCCAAACTATCAACCCTCAAAATTCCAAAAATATCCACCACTACAATTTCACAATTATCAACAACCGAATTACCAAAACTACCAAAATCCAAGAAACTATCAGAAAAACCACCCTCGAAACTACCAAAATCATCAAAGTATTCATCTCACGAACTACGAGCAACAAAATTATGCCTCACGAAGAATTTAACCTCCGAACTATTATCAAACCCAGAAAAATCAAAATATTATACCTCAGCCTCAAAACTATCAACTCATGAACAAAACATTTCATTCACAAGTAATCCAATGTACATTTTGTAAGAATATGGGTCATTCTTGGAAAGAATGCAGAAAACTAAAAGCTAAAGAAGAACTCAAGGCAGAATTACTAGACGAGCTAAATAGGAAACATAATTTAAAGGGAAACGAGAATGGTCTCCCCAAAACAGGCGCGCAGAGGGAGACCAGAAATATGCGCCAAATAAATGTCACACGAACAATAGACATAAATTAGAAATAAAAACAGTTCACTTAGAAAAAAACGAAGCTCCAATAATTAAAATCAACTCTAAAGACCTATACACTGAAGTAACTTTTATGGTAGATACAGGGGCCAGCGTAAATATAATAAAAGAAGAACATATAAAAGGAGATACTTTAATAGACGAAAATGATATAATAGATCTTAAAGGCATCACCGAGCTACCTGTAACAACAATGGGGGTAGTTTTTCTAGAAATACTAGGAAGTAAAGTAGAATTCCACGTTGTCAAAAATAATTTCCCAATAAATACAGCAGGAATTTTAGGATCAGAATTTTTACGTGATAATCAAGCAACAATAGATTATAAAAAACATTATATAGAATGGAAAAATAATAAAGTATACTTCCATGAAGAAAAAATCATAATCCCGGTAAGAACAATATCAACATTTTACGTAAATATAAAAAATAAAGAAATGAAATATGGATATGAACCACGCATTGAAACATAAGAAGGCATATATTTAGGCGAAGCAATTATCAAAAACAATAACGGACGAGGATACCTACAAACCTATAATACAACCAACGAAAGTACAGAAGTAAAAATACCGACACTAGAAATTGCTGAAATAGAAGACTCTGACATCTCAAACTTTAACGAACAAATATGCAACAAAAATAAAGTATTTATGAAAAAAATAAGAATATACCTAACAAATACCAAAATGAATATCAAAATGAATACGAAAATATATATACACAAGCAAATCCGAAGATATAAATAAAAATGAATTTGTATTGTATTTATTACTCATAAATAGGGAATGAATATCCCATTGAGAGGAGTTCCAAAATTGTCGGATACAACTTTGTACAGATGATGGTGTAGTAATATAACTAAGGAATAAAAGTAAAGAGACATAAGCAAGCGATGTACTAGACGAAACGATTATTAGAGAAAAAGATAATTGCACATTTTTTGTACTTATTCGCTTTGCAAAAAGGATCTCTGCACGAAACTGGCCTTTACAAATCTATGCAATAACTTCGCGGGCTGAGTATCGTTGCTGCAGATTAGAGTGCATAATAGTCCGGATGAATGCATTAGGCGGTTGTTTAATGCTGAAGCGAACTCGTCTCTGGTGACAGCTAATAGCGGGCATTCTATTAAAATATGCAGCAACGTTTCATGCACGTTGAGGTTACAGAGGGTACAGACGGCTGACGGGTTGTACTTGTAAGGTTGTCCGGCGATTGCGAATGAGCGCGAGTAGATGGTTGCTAGCCTTAATTGTATCTTTGTTTTTAGACATTCCAGGGGCATGTGAAGTGGGTACAAGTTATAGCTGGAGTCCGTATAATGGCGGTAAATGGGCAGTTGAATCGAGTTCGAAGTAAATTAAAATAGTCTCTAAGATCCTGTTTCCTGCAGGCTTCAACAAATTTGGCGACTATTGAAGGCCCTGTTTGTTCCCAGAAATCCGCAATGAAGTTGTTCCACATCTCGCATGCCTCTGTCTTGTCCAGAAGTGCCTTAAACTGCAGCGTCCAGTTGTAGGCTTCTTGAGATATATCCGCGAGCTCCTTCAATCGTAAAAGTAATACTTTGGGCAACCTGTGATCCGGCAACCTCAGGGTTTTAACTACCCATTTGATGGACCTTGAAAATATTTCTACTGCAATGGGTGGGATGCCCAACTCTAGACGGATTAGGTAAGCCGGAGTATTTCTAGGGAGGCAAAAGAGCCTTTTGAAAAACCCAATTTGCACGGATTCCAGATTGTTCAGGTAACGCAAAGCCCAGAATGGGGCAGCATAGAGGAGTACAGAAATTATCGACGCATGGTACAATTTCCAATAAGCGTCCCACGCATCTATTTTTGCCGAATGTATTAGGGACAAAACCGCGGCTGACGCAGCATTTGTCCTGACTGAGGCATCCTCCGTGGGCTGAAGGCCGCGCGTAGAGGAGGAGAATATAACACCCAGATACCGATAGCTGCTCACTACCACGACCGGACTATTCCTGTACCAAAACGACCTGGAGTACGAATCAAGTTGCCTAGCCCTTCTGAAGCATGTTATTTTTGTTTTGTTAATATTCACTGTGAGCTGGTTTTCTTGACAGTACTCCGAGAGAATAATTAGCTTTCTTCGAAGATCCGCGGGGGAGTACGCGAAAACAGTCAGGTCGTCAGCGTAAAGCAGCATCATCTGGTCTCGAGTATGTGAAACATCTACTCCGCGCGCACAAGATATAAATAAAAATGAATACGATAACGAATATGAACACAAATAATAAACATGAAAAAAAACATGAACATGAAAATGAACATAAAAATGAATATAAAAACGAATATACAAGTGAATTTGACTATATAAACGAAAATGACGTCACAAATGAATATGATGAAATTGAAAAGGAAATATTAAACTTAGTCCTGAAACACTGTCCGAAATCTCTAAATTCTTCTGTGCATGAAGATCAAGATTTCTTCACAAACAATTCTAAACTACTACTTGTACAAAGAAAAATACTAGAAAATGAAATTAATAAAAAACCAGATCAAGTTAATTCCTCTGAATCAGATAAAAATAATAAATCAGATCAAGACATAATCTCTGAATCTAGTAATAAAATAAATTAACCAGATCAAGTTAATTCCTCTAAATCGGATAAAAATAATAAATCAGATCAAGTTAATTCCTCTGAGAAAAAGAAAGTATTCAAACAATTGTTAATAAACATGCCGATATATTTTATTTACCTGGTGAAATACTAACCTATACGGAACTCATAAAACACAAAATTATTACAACAGATGAAATACCAATCAACACGAAACAATATCGATTTCCGCCTATACATAAAGAAGAAATAAACAGACAAATAGAAGAACAATTAAATAGTGAAATCATAAAACCGTCGAATTCACCAAACAATACACTCTTATGGATAGTACCTAAAAAAACAGATTCACAAGGCAATAAAAGATGGCGAATGGTTCTAGATTTTCGAAAATTAAATGAAAAATCAATAGGCGACTCATACCCTATACCAAACATAGTGGATATTCTAGATCAATTAGGAGGCACTAAATATTTTTCAATATTCGATTTAGCCTCTGGATTTTTACAAATAAAAATGGATGAGCAAGACGCACAAAAATCAACTTTTTCTACACCCCATGGACATTATAAATTTGATAGAATGCCGTTTGGCCTGAAAAATTCCCCAGCTACATTCCAACGACTCATGGATATCGCATTTTCTGGATTACAAGGAAATGAACTTTTCGTATATTCATCCTCACTACAGGAACATAAGATAAAATGTGAAAAATTAATGAATAGACTCAAACAAGCAAATCTAAAATTACAACCTGACAAGTGCGAATTTCTTAGAAAAGAAGTCTGCTACCTTGGCCACATTATCAGTGAAGATGGCTTAAAACCAGACCCAAACAAAATTAACGGCGTACAAAAATTCCCAATTCCTAAAAATAAAAAAAATATCAGACAATTCCTAGGACTTGCCGGATATTACAGAAGATTTATCGAAAATTTCTCAAGCATTGCAAAACCATTGTCAAACTTATTAAAAGATAATACACCTTTCACCTGGGGAACAGAAGAAAACAATCCATTTAATACACTACGTGAGAAACTATGTAATGCTCCGGTATTACAGTACCCAAATTTTAACGAACCTTTCATAATCACAACCGATGCCTCTGGATATGCAACAGGCGCTATACTGTCACAAGGAGAAATAGGAAAAGATAGACCAATATCATACACATCTCGAGTACTAAACGAACATGAAAAAAAATATGAAACATACGAGAAGGAAGCACTAGCAATTTATTACGCAATACTACATTTCAGACCATACATTTACGGAAGACACTTCACAGTAGTGACAGATCATAAACCTCTCACATCATTTAGAACAAAAAAAGATCCAAATTCAAGAGTAGCAAAATGGATGTATAATTTATTAGAATTCGAATTTGACGTAATATACAAAGCTGGCAAATCAAACGTAAACGCGGACGCATTATCCAGAAATCCAGTAGAAGTATTAAAAATTGCAGAAATAAAAGCAAAAGAAATTCCCAATAATATAATAACGAGAATGATGAATAAAATGGGATGGAAAGGAGCTGGAATTGGAAAATTTAATCAAGGAATAAGAGAGCCAATTACAGTAAAATCACAAACAGATAGGAAAGGATTAGGATATATAGGAAATAACAATAAATGGGATTATTGGAATGAAGTTGTAACGAAATACGTTACAGATCTTACCCCCACCCTATTTAAATTATAAGTTTCTGCCACAAAGACCTTTCGATCTAGTGATTCAGTGTGACCAGGCAAGAGGTCAAGAAGATACCTGCTTACCAATACGTGGACAACAGGGGAATCCCGATAAAGCCGCGCAGTGGCAAGCATCGGTGACCTTTTGTCAATTCAAGGTCACGTGGATAAAAAACCCTGAGGCTAGAGCATCATCTTTGATTTTACCACCCTATTTCTCATCTCTCCCGTTTCATTTACCTCCATTATTTCCTCCCACCTCCCATTTGCTGTCCGTCAATTGCAATCCGAGCAATTGAACGGAATTACCGATTGCTCGCCAAAGTATCTGCTTGTGTTCGAATACTTTCGTCACACTCTTGATGTGCGAGTCCCCTTTCCCCTCTGTCGCCCCTTCGGCGCTTCATCGTTCGTCGTTTTCACGACGCGTGCCCGTTCCACCCCCCCCCCCTCCATGGCTATGCATCCGACAGCCGTTCGCTTCGTTCGTTACGAACTCTCCCCCCTCTCCCCGCTGGATTTTTCCATGTAACGGCCTCGCCTCGATTTCGTCGCAACCGCGACGCGCGAGATTCCGATTTTCGTTTCCTCTCCCCACCATACGCATCCGCCAGCCGTCCAAATACTTCGAACGTCAAATGGACGTTACGTGCCGCGCGCCGATTCCCTCCCCTTGGCTCGCCTGTGTTGCGCAGCCCCCACCAATACTTATTCTTCTCCGTCGGACTCATGCAGCCTTCGCTGCGTCCGCCTCACTCCCTACCCCTCTTTTCTTACATGCATCCATGCATGTTCGGCGACTTTGGTTGCCGCCACTAATTCGTGCCCGAGTTGACAGTCGTCCCTCGGCAAAACTCAACGGCAGACCTTATGCCGCATTCTTCGCTGGCTGCCGTCACTCCACCAGGAGTTTTTACATTAAGAGACGATATCCCGTCCGTCTCTTTCCAGGACACGGAAATCTCCGCCGTCCCGCTTCGTCGCTCTGAGACGTTTCCATATGCTCTCTCTCTTTCTTACTTATTAGGAAATATAATTACCCTCTCCTTATCTCCTTATGACGACAAGTCTTGTTACGTCACCCCCCCCCCCTTCTTTATACAGCCGTCACACCATTCCTAATTTCGCCCGGTATAGCTGTCCTTTTCCGGCAGCATGCCCGTCTGATATTGCCTTCCTTATCCTCCTTACCCATGATGCTCTACGCCGATGGAAAATTGGCAACACCGTGCCCGGGGGCAAGAACCTCGAGGATTTCGTCGAAAGCCTCGACACATTCCGTCCGGCGATCTACAAGCGTGCGGTGTATCAATATAGCGTTTCCGATCTCCAGAAAAGTTGTCTAGCGAAATTTCCAAAGTGCGGTCCCCAAAAATTGTTCGCCAAAATTGTGCCAAATTACCCTATTTTGTGCGTAAAGCCCCCAAGTAGTGTGCGAGTGTCACCTGCAGAGTTTTCGGCCAACTGGAAGTCTGGACTCTGAGATACTTTCAAGGACATTTATTTCTCGTGAGTACTGCCGACCCCACACTAACTTGTACCCCTTCGCGATTTCCGGTCATTTCACAAGAAATTTGTCCCTTCGCGTGGTTTTCGAACTCGTCGCCCTTTGCTTATTTTCTGCCGTCCATTTTTTTGTCGCGCCCCAAATTAATGTACCGTCCCCTTTAGTTTTGAGAAATATATTGAGTTTTGTTTCGTAGATTTTGGAGTTCCGTTTTTATATAACCCTTTTTTTCCCATCCGAAAATTCGGGTTACCAATGGTATCCCTCATGGGAACCATATTTTGAGTCGAGTTGCGTTTACTCTAATAAAATTTTTGTTCTGCCCTTTTCCAATCAGGAAAAGGGTGACAAAGTACAAGATGCACAAATTTGTAAACCCATAGAATTCGTAAAAAGTAAACAAATTTGAAATAAACATAACCAATCGAGAGAAAAAATATTACACAATCCAATATATCATATCAAAATACCTAAAAACCCAGTCGATAAAATAAATTATACGAGTCCAAGATATAATTTACCAAACAGAATTTCATTTTGCACCAAATGCAACCATTTCAACCATACTCTGGATAAATGTTTTGAACAAAAAACGGAACTAAAAACCTTAAACAACCATACACTGAAAGAAAACACCCGTGTTGATTATCTACCCGAAATAACTAATAAGGCAATATTTACTACACAAATAGATGAAAATAAAAACCTTGTTTTGCGAAGAAGTACACGAAATACCAAAAAACCAGAAAGATTAGAAATAAATAATAACAAGAAAAAAAGAGATACTAGCAAACCCAAAAGAAAAACAATAGACAAACAATCAAAAATACAAACAAAACAAAATAAAACAAATGAATTCGATATGATAAATTACGAAGACGAATACAACAATACTATAATTGAAAATTACGAATCAGAGATTGAAAAAACAGAAAGTAATAAACAATTGATATTTAATACCCTCGAAGATAGCGAATTAGACTCTGATACAGACGAAGAAAATATTACTGAATATAATCAAGAATATAGAACAAGGAACGTAATAGAAATAAAAAATCTTCTATATATGCAAAAAGATAATTTCGCATATTTTATAACCACAACAGGACAACCTTGCGACAAAGGGTCATCAACTTTAAACAACAGAAACGAACTACCTAAATTCTAGAACGTAAAATTAAATGAAATTTCAATTATAACTAAAAATAATAAATACCATATCGCACTTCCAATAGTTATAAATATCGGAGAAAGTCAATAACAGTATTAAAAAACATAAAAACAGTAATTAAATCTTTAAAAAAAGAAACAAATCATCGACAAATAAAAACACTGAGCATATCAAAATCTAAAGAAATAGCCGGCGTAGATTGGTCTAGCCTGATAAAAATTATAGAACACGAGGTCAAGAAATCAAACACAAAAATAACCCTATGTAACGGTAAAATAAAGTACGTAAATAATACAGATAGAGAAGATATAATAAAAGAACTTCACTCAACACCAATAGGAGGACACAAAGGAATAAATAAAACGCTAAAAAGAATTAAACAAACTTATTACTGGGAGAATATGAAATCAGACATTGAAAAATTCATACAAACTTGCAAATCCTGCCAGCTAAAGAAACTAACAAGATTTAAAACTAAACAACCAATGATTATTTCAGACACACCCAAACAAGCCTTAGAAAAAATATCGATGGACATTGTAATTCCAAATAATAAAACAGAAGAAGGTTATGAGAACATATTAACAATCCAAGATAATCTTACAAAATACCTAATTGCAATACCCCTAAAAAAAGCAACGGCCTCAGACATTGCGGAAGCTCTAGTAAAAAGATTAATATGTACATTCGGGATACCTAAAACTATACTAACAGATCAAGGTAAAAACTTTTTAAGCAAAATCATGAAAAACATGGCAAAATTATTCAACATAAAGCAGATAAAAACGACAGCGTTTCACCCACAATCGAAGGTTCGTTAGAAAGATCACAATACGTAATAAAGGAATACATAAAACACTTTTCGGAAAAACATACAGATTGGGATAAATGGTTAGAATTAGCAACATTTTCATATAACACTAGCATTCACGAAGGAACAAAATATACCCCTTTCTAAGGAAATGTAAAAATAAAAGTAAAAAACGAAGAAAAAGTAGTTCACGCAATTATATTAAAATACTCCCGAATACCAGTCTAAATGGTGATCTTCCTATTTTCACTATCCTATAATAGTTAATAAGGAATGTACCAATATTTTATATAATTAAATGTATACACATATTACATACATACACATATTACACATACAAATATACATAAATAAGCAGCACAAATTAATCAAACAAAACAAAGAGGATGCTTATTTCAGTCAAAGAAACACCTGGAAAGAGAAGAGGAAAATCCAAAATGCAAATTATTACAATAATCTTGATCGTGACATCAATAATCCTGAAGTCATGAGCATTTATAGCCTTTGATTGCGGCTCAAAAACATCGAATCTATCAACAATATCCCTCTTAAAAATACAGGTTTGCGATATAGAGAAAAAACACTTAAAAATCGAAAAAGTCAGAGCACAACTTTTACAAATCAAAGAATACGACGAAATAGAGATAATACAATGCAAAATAGACATAAATAGAGAAATAAACTATTGTGGTATGCACTTGCATACATCAGCAGTTTCAAATGGTTTAGCAACATATGTCCAAGAAGTCTCTCGAGAAGATTGTGAACATATGCACCGCACAGAAACCACAGTAATAAACTTTAATACTATAACTGGGATAAAACTGAATTTCATCCAAACTTTTAGTTTAACAATGGCAGGAACTATCAAGGTAGACGGCACATGTCGAGGAGTAGAATACGCAGACACATGCGGTTCATGGAGCGACGTGATAGTCCAAGGAACGGTCAGAATTTTAATACAAAAATATAAAGCCAGAGTAAATTTAAACGAAAATAGAATATATTTAAGATCAGGAATTTCCTACCCCATAACAGACCACAGCAGTTTGGACTTAGCAGGAGGTAGTATTTATATATTATATTACATATTGGAGTGTAACACCAGAGGATTTCTGCGGATCCAATAAATACGATGTCTTATATGACGGCTCAGTAGACAAAGCATACCATGAAGATAAAACAATAATTTACTCCCTAACAACTGAAGAAATTTGCACTTACGTCTAGAGGAAAGAAAAATATTTGCGGATATGAATTATCACTCACAGAGCATCCCAAACTACTAATATTAGAAAATAAAAATGGTGGAAATTACAAAAAACGACCAATTAATACAATAAATCTAGACATTTTCACTTATGTAAATTCGAAATTTGTTTTTGTTGAGAAACACTTACGACATGAAATAAAACAATTATATTATGACGTACTCACACAAAGATGTAAACTAGAAAAACAAGTTTTACAAAACTCCTTATCATTAGCAAGCCAATCGCCAGACGAATTCGCATATAACACAATGAAGGGCCCAGGTTATATGGCAGTAGCGGCAGGGGAAGTTGCGTACATAATGAAATGTATACCGGTAGAGGTAAAAATAAGGCAAACCGACGAATGTTACTCACATTTACCAATAAAATATCAGGAAAAAGATATGTTCATGACACCAGAATATTAATATTACTATTAATATTAAAATTAGAATAGAATATTAATAAACAAAGGCAACCAAATCACATGCAATAGTTTAGTTCCCCCAATGTATTCGGTAAACAACGTCTGGTATAAACTTCTTCCGAATCCAGTAGAAGCAAAAAAACCAGACGAACTAAAACCTCAAACGAAACAAACTTGGCAATATATAAATTTAGAACATTTAGCAACAAATGGAATATACAGTCAAGAAGATCTCAAAAAAACTCAAAGAACACATAATGTTCCCAGCCGAAAAACCAGCAGTACTGAACACAATCGCTAGAGGTATGACCGGACAAACAACAAATTACCAAGGAACTTCCATAACAAATATGATAAAAGAAAACACTATAACAAAACTGTTTAAATCAGCTACCGAGAAACTATGGAACAACTTTATGATATTCGGAACCACAACAGCCGGAATCATGGGCATAGTATTAATAATAAAGTTAATTAAAGGTGTTATTGACACAATAACTCATGGATACACACTACACACCGCGTACGGTTGGTCCCTCTTTCTTATAGGAGCAATTTGGGATTCGCTAACAAATTTGCTACTTCACTTAGCAAAAGGAACTCCTAAAACTAACACAAAAAATGATAACATTGACAACGACAAAAACTATCAATCACTTCCTTAAATAGAACTTCAAGAAATAGAAGTCATTAAAGTTAATGAAAACAACAAGCCAACAGCACCCTCAAAACAAAATATTCACGTACCACGTACAGAAGTACTATATCCTAGACTAGAAGCGAGTCACGTAGAACCATATGTAGAAACAAAAAACCATCCACAAGAAACAATGCCAAACATCAATAGAGAAAATAAAGCGTTTACATTTAAAAAATAACATACATAATAAAACCTACTTATAACAAAAATAAACCATGCAATATACAAACAATACAAAATTTATATTTCTTTCAACAGGAATAACGAGCAAAAAGAAAAATATCAAGTTGAAACACAAAAATTTCACGATGAACAACGTACTTACACAGTATTTACTACTCATATATCTAAGTTCAATAACGGTTGGTAAAAACATAGAAAAGATACTGATAAACGAATGTGATGAATCGTTTATATATCGGACTTATTGTGAAGGAGACGAAATTAAATGGTCAGTCGACGAAAACCCACCGTGTACACTAACTCCGGAAATATGTGGACAATTAAAATCAACAAGGCAAAGATTCGTACAAATTTATAGAGAATTAGCAAACTACAAAACGCAAAACCCTTGCAAATATACTAAATTCGAAATGATAGACGAAGAAGTAGGATTTAGTAAATATAAGACGCCAATTATTTCAGGAAAAATAAAATTACAACAACATAAAAACAATCCAGAAATCATAATAGACGATAATATAGGAGAATACAAACATGGAGACTGCAGAGTATCAATTTGGTCACCACCAGAAATCACCACAAAAAAATATATACAAACAGTAACAAATCTACCAACTCCAGCTATAAATCCACCAAATAATCAAGATATACCATCGTCGACCTTCTTAAGTATATCTTCAGCTACAAGAAAGATGCCTAATCAAAACCTGTATAATAACCAAGACATACCATCATCGACCTACTTAAGCATATTTTCAGCTACAAGAAAAATATCTAATGAAAACCTGTATAATAATCATACCATTCCCATGATATTAGTGGAACCGTCGGAAGAAACCATATATCATACCTCTCTAATAGGATATCTAATAATTGGCACCTACATAGTAATAATAACAATAGGACAAAAGGACAAAGGACAGGTTATTTTCCCCCGCGTTAATGACGATTTGTCTATTTGCGGGTCGGCTCTCGGGTGGAGAGGTACAGGACAGAGACAGACAGTACAATGACAGAACTAGGCATATACAACACAACACCCAACTCTTCTCTGACAACACCCACCCAGAGCCAGTCCCCCCTACCCCAATATCGGTACCACCAGCAGATTCGGCGGTCTGTGCCTTAGCGAGTACGACGTGGGGCTTATCCCTTCTTTATCCGAGATAAGACCCACGACGTACCGACCGCGGATAAGACGCTGACGGTACCGATAACTGCCGACGGAGGTCGGCAGCGGTCCCAAATTCGTACCTTCGCCCAGCAAAGGTCCCCGGTTATTCCACACTGGACATAAGCAGAGAAAATTGCAGGACGGGGATTCGAACGCGGGCCCTTCGCGACGTTCAGTTCGGGCGGACTAAGACTGACGCCTTAGCCCGCACGACCATCACGTCTAATAATAACAATAGTATCACTAATAATATTACTAATAATCAAGAGAAAAACATGTACAAGAACGAGACAACCAATATAACAAACCCTCAGCAGTTTCGATGAAAAAAACGAAATAGAACAAAGCCAAGAAGAACACATGTTACAAAAAATATAAACAATTAAGGAAGCATCATTAAGAAACTACCAGATTTCAACAGTACAATACGAACCAATACAAGATATACAAACAGAAACTCAAACAACTATACTGAAACTAAATAACTTATTTTTTATTCTTTTCTTACAACCCTTTAAGTTGCCTCTCGAGCCTAGTCCATAAGACAGGTAAAATATTACCCTACAATAATAGTAGAGGTAGTGTGTAAAAATAGACAGAACGTTTATTTATTAATTTTCATCAATTATTTAATCTTTTCAGACAGACCTTATATTTTCGAAACTCAGCAACTTAAAGGAAAATAAAATTTTTCAAATCATTTGCATGCTTAAAACTAATCAACATTAATTAACCTTATCACATAGAAATTGCAATCATAAAAAAATGTCTTTGTTGTTGTAAATAATAAAAAAGAGCTTATGTAAAGAAATTATCTACAGTGGAATACAAACGACTGGGAAATGTACAAAATTACACCATCCAGGGGGAAAGACAATATTACATCATTCTGGAACACTTCTCATGGAAAAACAAAAGTCTATATACAACATGTTACAACGAACTACCAGCTCAACAAAAATATAAATACAAAAAAAATATTACAAACCACGGCACAATGGATAAACTGATGAATTTGTACCCAGAAATTTGCACCACATGCGAAAAACAATTAATAACAATGCATGATATACAGAAATACGGTTGCTGTATGAATTCACAAGTAAATAAGGAAAATAATAAACAATCAATAAAACCACAAACCACGATCACGCAAAAAATGAAAAATTTATATCTGTCTGAACCAAGAAAATCAGATAAACATAATTCAATGTGTGAAACCGCACCTCGCTTCATGTGTGTTAGAACATCATTGCACTACATCAAAGAAAATTACACAATATGTAATACCTGTTACAAAAAACAACATATAAAAACAGGATACGGCAAAAAGAATCCACGACACAGACGCACAGAAATTAACAATTGTAACAACGACATATGTCACATATGTCAAGAAACGTCGCATTTCCCTAAATCATGCAAATTATGTCACAAAAAAATCGGTGTCATCATAAACATAGAAGACTGCATTCAATGTAAAAAATACCAAGAACTGGAAACGAAATTGCAGAACGCAATAACCATCAGCACACCCATACAGGACGATAGTAAAACAGATGTTACTCAAGAAGAATCATGGGATTAAAACAGAAACGAATTCGCCGACAAATTTTCATAATACTTTAAGAAAATGAAATTATTACAAATTGTATTCACCTTAAGACCTTAAATAAAGATACAAATTAAACATAAATCTTTCTTCGAGTATAAAAGATTTTACCCAACGTCATAATATTTTACTTTACTACATCATCCATTAGTCAGTAAGCGTTACGCCCGAGCCAAGTCATAAAGGCAGATAAAAATATATGATTTATGGACACTTCATCGTAGTCTATTTCATCGTCCCCCACTTCATAGCCTTCCATTTCATCGTCTGGACACTTCATCGTCTACGACACTTCATCGTCTGGACACTTCATCGTCTGGGACATTTCATCGTCCGGGACACTTCATCGTCTGGGACATTTCATCGTCTGAGACACTTCTTCGTCTAGACATTTAATCGTCTGGGACACTTCTTCGTCCGGAACACTTAATCGTCCGGGACACTTCATCGTCTTGGACACTTCATCGTCCGGGACATTTCAGCGCGCTCCATACTTTCTTGTGTTATTAGCTTTTCTACGTGCACCAGGTTTTCAGGCTCGCCGATTACGGGGTCTAGGTGGTGCGCTCCGTAGCTTTTTATGATATTAGCTTTTCTACGTGCACTGGGTATTTAGGGTCGACGATTACGTGGTATATATAGTGCGCTCCGTAGCTTTTTATGTTATTAGCTCAAATACGTGCACCAGGTGTTCGGGGTCACCGATTACGGGGTCGAGGTGGTGCGCTTCGTAGCTTTTTATGTTATTAGCTATTCTACGTGCACTGGGTGTTTACGGTCGCCGATTACGGGGTTTAGGTAGTGCGCTCCGTAGCTTTTTATGTTATTAGCTCAAGTACGTGCACCAGGTGTTCAGAGTCACCGATTACGGGATCTAGGTAGTCCGCTTCGTAGCTTTTTATGTTATTAGCTATTCTATATAATTTCCCGGAAAAAATTTCCCCATAGGGAACGGATCCACCGTTGTCCCTATGTCATGGGGGGCTCCGCCCTCTTATACTAACTGAACGTAACTAACCCCCTCAGGGCGTTGTAAGGTTTGCGAACCCACGTGCGACTCGGAGAGCTTGGATCCACCGTTGTCCCTATGCCCTGGGGGGGTCCGCCACCCAGACCCCCCATTTTATAAAAACCTAACCTCCGACCAATAGATGTGAGTAAACCCACGTGAAAAATGCATCCCTCCGGATATACCATGAAATGGTTAATTGATTGTATGCAAAATTTTTTTTTCCAATGGAGGGCAATAAGTAGAGGAGGGTGGCCCAATGCCGACCGTGATGGGAGATATAGAGCAGAGGGTAGTAGGTACAACCCGGTTGGGTTTGGTCGACTTTCCCCTACTTATTGCACTACAAGCTCCCCGAGTCGCACATGGCGTCGCAAACCTTACAACACCCTGAGGGGGTTAGTTAGGTTCAGTTAGTACAAGAAGGGGGTCTAGGGGGCGGAGTTTCCCCATGACAGGAGCAACGGTGGATTCAAGCTCTACGTGTCCATATATACCTGCGATTCCCTGGTGCACGTATTTACGCTAATAACATAAAAAGCTACGGAGCGCACTACCTAGATCCCGTAATCGGCGACTCTGAATACCTGATGCACGTATTTGAGCTAATAACATAAAAAGCTACGGATCGCAATACGTAGACCACGTAATCGGCAACCCTATACACCCAGTACACGCAGAATAGCCAATAACATAACATTCTACGGATCCCACCACCTAGCCCGTAATCGGCGACCCTAAAGACCTGGTGCACGTAGAATAGCTAATAACATAAGAAACTATGAAGTGTCTCCGATGACTATGAGCCCCGGACGAACAAGTGTCCCGGACGATGAAATGTCCCAGACGATGAAGTGTCCGAGACGATGAAATGTCCCAGATGATGAAGTGTCCCAGACGATGAAGTGTCCCAGACGATGAAATGTCCCAGACGATGAAGTGTCCCAGACGATGAAGTGTCCCAGACGATGAAATGTCCCAGACGATGAAGTGTCCAAGACGATGAAGTGTCCAGACGATGAAGTGTCCAGACGATGAAACGGAAGGCTATGAAGTGGGGTACGATGAAATAGAATACGATTAAGTGTACTGGTACCAAAATATATACCTGCATTTATCGTAGTCAACAGTCTATAGATCTATCACTGAAAACTTTCACAAAAATGAATTTATCTAAAAACTCCACATTAAATTTTTTGTGTGTTTTCACAAATTACAAGTATCCAAATTTTATGTCGATAAAACCAAGCATGCCAATAATACATCTCATAATTTCAAATTAATTAAAATAAAAAACGTAAACCCCTCAGAATTGTGTACACTCGTTTTATATTTTAGGGCGATCCAAGATTTCTTATTAATATGCAATTCACAATTAACATTTTACCTATACATTTTTGAAATAACACACAAATATACAACGATTAATAATAACAAAAACGTAATAAATATTATAAAGGGTCCAGCATATAACCAGCTCTATTTAACGCAGGAAAATGTATTATCCACTCAACATATTTCTGAGTGCTATAAAACTTCGAGGGAAAGACATCTGGGCACACATCAAAATACACCAAGAAAATTGTCATTCAGCAAGAGAAATGCTATCAACTAAGGGAGAATTTTGGACATGTAGAGAGTGTTATGACCTCCTACCACTAGATGAAAAAGTCAGGTTCGAAAAATTGGCAAATGTACACATTACCACAGAACAAGGCGTTACCATACAATGCGCTTTTTGCGAAGAAAATATACTAAACACTAGGCCAGCCGTACAGTGTCTCAGATGCCATAATGCACATGTTTATAGAATCAACGAACAAATTAAACTAGAAAAAATAGACCCACCTGTATTATCTGGAAAATCTGTACACGAATTCAAATGTCGACAATGGATAGAAGAATTCCTTATCCCGGACCCGCACAGCGAAGACGAAGGATATGTCGGTTAAAGATAATTTGTATTTCAATGTAACGAGATGTAAATAAACAAACGAAAATGCACAAACACTAAACCAAAGATTTTTTTTAACCTGTACTAAAATCCGCACATCCACAGCACAAGCACAGACTCCTCATAAAGTACTAACAAACGAACGACGTGACGAACATACCAGCATGCCATAAAAGGGACCGAAACCCCACCATAACTGCTTTCAAAAACATGAAATAAAATAGAAAAGAGAGAGAAAAGATACCTCGTACGCACACAAATAACGTTTTCTTTTTACCATAATCGAGAGATATTGTACAATATTAGGTTTTATACACAATATATATATTTAATAACAATAATTATTTGAATGAATTTGCATGTGCATGAAACAATATTAATAAATGAACTATATTTTGACACAAGAATTGAATATGATAACAAAAAAAAATGTGAAATATTTACCAAATATATATCAAATGTCATTAACAACAAAAAGAAAGCATTAGAAAACGAAAAGAATAATGAAATCAAGCGGGAAAATTCGATATTGTAATTTCCAACGAATCTAATCAAAATAATATTTACAAATAAATGATATTTCGCCGTTAAGTTAGGCTTGCCACAGATCAGTGGAGTGCGAATATCATATCCTAGTTAGATTAAGATGAAGTAAAGTGCACAAGTGACAAAGGAAAAACTCGCCGTTAAGTTAGGCTAGCCACAGTATAATGGAGTGCGAGATGTCATGCACTTGGAGATTCGACAAATACATAGTTCGTCTCATTTGAAAGTCATTTATCTTAGGTTTTTTAATTACAAATAAATAAGAAAAATTTATATACAAAAAATATATTATCAGAATAATAATTATAACCACAGACATTTATTCAGTTTTTCATAAACCGTATCTTAGTTCAACCTTGCTAAATTACAGAAAATGCACTATTTCAAATTTGTCAATATGGTCGACTAAAACACTCTGCGACAAAAATTAAGCTATAGATTTAACAAACTACATTAATCTATTATATCTATACGAAATTAGAAACATTTAATGTTACAACTCATAATCAATACGGAAAGTGCATCATCAAGTAAATAAGAAGTGCATTTTACATAAATAGTATACTGTCTAGCTACTTTAATACCGTAAACTGTCAATTCCGATTCACTACTAAAAATATAATTTTACCATCAAAAGTATTCTTTTATTACTTATTACGCAAATATCAATATGTCATCCGTTAGAAATAGTCATACACCATAAACACATATATATCATAAAAAAAAACATAGATATAACTCATGTATAAACTTCAAGAATGAACCATCATGTAAAATATTGTAATTTCTTCAAAATGATGTACTATCACTAACAAGCGAAATGCCCAACTATGTTGCTTTCATACTATTCTTGCAACAATACCTATATCAGTATTAAATGCGTAATACTATAATGTATCGAGGTACTTTAAATCCTACAACAAATCATAAGATTAAGAAACAATACGATCGATCCAATACAACTTATTGCGACAATGTTCTATTTTTGAGAACCCACGAAAGAAATATTACAATGTAAAATATAAATGTACTCGAAACCACGACAATATAGCACATAATAGAGGTTGTAACATTCAAAGCGCAACATATCACAATGCCATATATTTCCGATAAAATATATTATAGACACAATTATAATTAAAATAATGATGAATCAAGTTAATAGTCCATCTACCTTTTCTGCGAATGTTGGAGGACCAACTTCCAACTAAGAGGGGGGGTGTTACGTCTCACGTAACTAGGATATTGCGACGAAATACATTTTTGGGAATCCCCGAAAATATTGGAATTTAGTAACAGCGCCGATATACAACACACTAACCGAACTACAATGTATTTTCATGATTTGTAAAACCTACCATACCGGCCTCAAAAGATAGTTTTACAAGACCGAAACCGTAGAAAATCGACCTCCTCTGTAGGTAACACGACGCCACCATAAAAACTTAAAGATCGGAAAAGAACAGGTCTTTCTCTGCCCACAAATAAGTAAGATTCCTATATTATCAGCAAAAATTAAAATTAAGTAAAATATACAAAATTGCATCAGTTTGTTTGTTAAATTTTTCTTTAATATATTTTCATAAAAACAAATTCCTATTTCAATTTTTATAATTTTTTAATTAATTTTCTACGTTAAAATATAAAAGTTTAAAAAAAGGCATTCTCAAGCCGTACACGCACCGACACCCAAAAGTCATAAACTTAAAAAAGAGGAATTTCGAGAAAACACTTTCTCAAGGCAAAGAGAATGACCTTCTTTTCCTATTTTTAGTTTTCGTGTCCTCGATAAATTATAACATTTAGAATTACGCAACAATATTAATTCTTATTTCAAAATTTAACAATATATTCAATAAAGCAAAATATCATTATATTAAATCGTTTTAAATATAAAAAAAAAACATAATGAGTGAATAAATAGAGAAATCAATTAAAGTCAATAAATACAAATTACAACATTAATATCGTTGCGTAATTGAAATGTTAATAAATAAGTGTAAAAACCAAACCATTATTTAGTAATACCATTTATCAAAATTAAAATAGGTACACGAAAATGTAAATGAAAAACAATATCTTAACAATATTCTTTTTATAACTTTGAAACAATTGTACACAATCATTATTTTATATAATACAATATATAATATATATATATAATACTCAAATGAATTCTACACAACCAAGTACGCAAAAATTGTAAAGTTAATACAAACAACGAACGAATAATTCTAGCAATAAATAACTGACATATAATTAATAAAAAAATTAAAGGCGAACTCAAATACCAACATTACAAAAATTCCTTTTATAACAAAAACATTTCTTTTACAAAATATTGAAAGTTTGAATAAATAACTAATACAAAAATTTCTAATTTCTATTTAACTTTAGTTCTAATTATGCTAGAACTTTCGTTCATGTTTGTAAAAACTACTTTAACTTTATAATCAAATATTTTGTTAAAAATTTATTGTTATAAAAAACACAAGAACAGTTCTTTTTTATAACTACAAAAAAATGGTACAAATTTTCCCACCAAACTTAATATTCCCACGCCTGGACCAACCTACGAATTTTCCTGGAGGGGAGACCCAATATAAAAAGGGCGACTTTCCGACGAATCTTCTTACTCTTCTTCTACTCTAATTCTGCTCAGACTCCGGCTTCGGCTCCGACCCAGACTTTTCGAATCATCTTTTTGGACGAGCTGCTCCAAATTTTGGTTGGGCTTCCGTGGGTCATCGTGGTCTCTGCTGCCGTTCTCACATTGGCAGTTTCCGCCGGTCTTAGTGGATTGTCACCTTCGGTCTTCCACGTGGACTCTCTACATCGCCAACCAAGTCAAATTCATTGACTGAACCGAAACACGGCCCACCGGCACTATCAACCGGAGTTCACCTCGCAACGAGATCATCAACCCGACCTCGCTCTCCTCATTCACAACTCCCTTTTTATACAGGTCCAGGCGACCGTATTCTCACATCCAAAAAAAGAATATTCAGGTCCAGGTGACCGAATATCATCCTACTTTTCCTCGAAAACAGGTCCAGGCGACCGTTTTCAACCTTCCCCAAAGCCGAGTTCCACGGGAAATCAATCTCGGAGAGTTTCGAGTGAAGTCCGACATCCAATTATTAGTAAGTATAAATTTTTTTAATACACCAAAATAACAGACCCTCTAACCACCCTTTCCTTTTCCACTCCCTCCTTTCATGCCCGATATGAGCCGATAAGAATTCAATGCTTCAGGCATTGAATTTATTTTATATTTTTTTATTTTTATGAGACGAATGTGTCGGACTTCTTTACAATTTTTTTTTGAACACCACTTTTTTTTTAAGAATACATAAATAAAGAAGCCGACACCTTAGGGATTCTTTTTGTTTATTAGCGACTCTAGTGCGTTTAACTGGAGCCCTTTGGGTAACCGGATGCAACTACGAGAGTCAGTACGGACTATAGGGAACCCCATCTTTTTTTCGGTTAATTAATTCATAATATTTTCTTTTTCTTTACTTTTTCTAATTAATAATAATAATACGTATATATATATATACAATAAAAAATCCTTTTTTTCCTTGTCCTACTAATTCCTTATAAAGATCACCAATTCCACATGTAAATTCTCGTCCTCTGTTTGTTTTTTCAGTGCCGGTAGTAAAAAAGGATAGGGGCTATTTTCGTCGTCAGCGACGCCTCCGCGAGCGAGCCGCCAGAGAAACAAAGGCGAACCTTAGTTGGTTTCCCGACCCTCAATTCCCTCAGAAACCTCCACTACAACCTCCTCCAGTCGAACCTCTCCCTTCCACTATTCGAGAATACTCGCTCACCCACTCTGACTCCCCGATCACTTTTACTCCTCCCCTTCCTCTCGAACCTCTTCCGCCTCCTCACGAACTCTTTGTACCCACCAATCCACCCAATTTAAATTATAATAAAAATTTGTATTAATAAAAAAAGAGCACAATAAAAATTACTCTATTTTATTTTTTCTGGTAAAAGAGCTTTCTTTATTTTCCTTCCATCCTTTTCTTTTGAAGCAGGCCGCGTCCATTCGCCAACCCGAATCAACCTGTGTGGTTGAACGCCCTTTCACGATTCTGGGCACAACATATTTCGAGTAAGTATGTTAAATCAGGTCGTAACAACTACGCCCCGTAGGGCGACTTGATCCTTCCTGTATTGCATTTACACGGGATCTGGGAAAACTACGGAAAACACAAACCGATTCAGTCGACAAACTACTTTATCACCAGAGAATACCCTCTGATGGTAAAGCAGCAGTCAACTTGGATCCATGAAAAGAAAAGGAAGTTCAAATTCACGATAAACAAAATGTCCATGTATTTAATGCATAATAATATAATAATAACAAAACTGCCTTTATTATTCTATTATCGGAAAGCGCGCCACGCCGAACCAGAAAACCGATTGCAGAATCGAGAAGGTACCCTTCCTTCGGAGCTCGAAACGGTCACAACTACATCTAGCGGAGAACAGGACGTCAAGAAGGCGGAAACGAAGCGAAACGCTCTATACAAAAACAGATGGCGCTTCAACGACGCGGAAATACGTGGCCACGAACAACAAATTAACAATTTAGTATAATTGTTTCCCGGGCGAAAATTACCGCGAATTTGAATTGCCCTAAGTTTGATTTATATAATTAAACAACTTCGCCTGGCCTGTTGTCGGGGTCGAAGTTTTAAAAATGCTCATTTTCAATTTTCATACATATAAGAAACACTGTATTATTGTAACATATCTATCGAAGCCACTTAGACCTAAATATGATTGGACCCCCAAATATCAATATAATTTTATAATATAATTGAAAGCTGTTAGTAAACAAACGAGTATTAACCCTCCTGCGCACAAAGCCGAGTATACTCGTCCAAACGAAACGTGCCCGTGTGCATGAGGACGAGTATACTCGGCCTAACGTTTTTGTTAATAACTTTTGATCAAAGTAACTTTAAGATGCGAATGAAATTGCAAATTGAAGTTTAAGGTTTACAGATTATGATATAAGTAATTGCAAGCCTGAATGTTAAATATTTATAAGTAAATAATACTATAACTTATTGACAAATTTCAAATAAAAATGATCAGTTTTTTAAATTTTAACTCTCTCTGCCACGAACTTTTCTTTTCATCTAATTGACTCAAACTTGTTACTCGGAGATTTTTGGGATCGCTGATTACGAATCCGTTATCAGATTTTTGAAATTGAAAATGGCGGATCTAATATGGCTGACTAAACTTCAAATTCTTGGCTGATTTACACGATCCGCCATTTTGGATTTTGGAAGTCTGACTCCAAATTCGTAATCAGCGACCCAAAAAACCCCTATATACCAATTTATAAGAAAATCCAACTGCGTGAAAAACTTATGAGTTTGCAAAGCGCTTTTCCGGGGAAAACTCGTGCGCAGGAGGGTTAAGGAATAGCTAACTCTCTACTGGGTCGAAGTTTCTGAGCGAGCGAAGCGAGCGAGGCACCACGCCAACACTAGTTTTAATTTGTAATGATCGTGATAACTCACGAGGTCGATTTGTTGCAATGTATATCCACAAGCAATTTACTAGCAAAATCTAGCCCAATCAAATAACTTGAATGATTCACACGAATATCTGATAGTCGGGGTATCTTGCCATACTTCCACTCCCGTGCTAATTTCTGCACTCTATCGTTCACCCAAAAACCATTGGTAGATAATTTCGGGGCTGTCCTTCAATCATTTTGGTGTAATTATAGTAAGATAATTGTAATGGGTGACTTTAATATTGATTTAAATCGAAACTCATCAGAGGCTACCTATTTAAGGCACTTTATTACTGAATCAAGCTTACAAATAGTCCATTACACGTCAACTTTCCATAGCGGTACAGTTGTTTCATGGGTCGATCACTGTTTTGTAGATAGTCATGATAATGTACACCATTCATCTCAGGTGACCTCACCATCCATATACGGATACGAACTCAATAGTATTGGAAATGATCTTAATATCGTGCTAGAACTACTGTCTACATCAGTTGTCGAGACTAGCGTCATTTCAGCGTTGATTCTTTGTTGGAAGACTGGTACCCAAACGGCTCTTGGCGTTTTTTTGCGTAAATTTTGCCTAAACACGAGTGTCGTGCTTTCATAATGTGGAGCATCTCTCCCAGCACCGCATACGGGCTCAGTTGTTATTGCCCGCACATCCGGTACCGGTTGATAGCTGGGAACAACGAAACCTATACGCCTCAGATAGGCCACATAATCTCTCAGTTGTTGTTGAGAAAAGCGATCTGCCAGTTCGGGATGCATTACTGCAAACCAACTATGCATTCGCGCCATGTAGCCTCTCTGTTGTGGACAGCTCTCCTCGTAGCAGCGCATTAGATCTTGCCTGAGATCCTCCGGCCACTGAAAACGTCCGTGAGCATGTTGGGGTTGCGCTCCCGTGATACCCGTTTCGGCTCCTCCATCTCGGGACTGGACTGCATCCGCAGCAGCCCGATGGTCAGGAGCCCTGCGCGTTCTTTTTCTAGTAACCGCATGTACCCCCGGTTATTATGCCTCTCTCATGCCAATTGGGAAGCTAGGCTAAGATGCAGCTTTTTGCATAGCCCGCATTGTGTTACGCGTCATTCCCTTTGGGCCCCTTTTTGATGTCATTTTTTTTTTTTTTTTGACGGAGGGGGGAAATGCATTAGGCACCATAGGGGGTTGAAGATGTTGTATAACCCCCCGTGTGTCGGACTCCCTCACCTTTGATGTTAACGGCAAGGTTTACCGACTAAAACCCTAACCTCCCTTGGCCCTCCAGAATCCACGTGTGCAGTCTGCAGCAGAAAAGTGGCTCCGATATCCATCTCCTCCGCTGCGGACTGCACCGGGCTATTTCGTTTGCAACTGTAACCACTCCCTCTACCATTGGGTTCGTGGTTATAGGATCTCGTGTGACCTCAGTAGACGGAGAGGTCCCAGCAGCACTGCTTTCTACATTAGGCCTGCGATGGAATTTGCATGTTCTTGACAGGCCGGAATGCTTTTGATGTTTTGGAGGAAAGTTGGTCTCATTCCTCCCAGCACTCCAATTATCAGCACGACGAGCTTGATTTTGAACCCTCGATACAGCTTGCGAATCTCGAACAGGAGTTCCTGATATTTCATCCGTTTTTCGTCCTCTTTGCTGACTATATTTGTTTCTGCTGCTGCGCAAAACTCGATGACGAAGATGGATTTGTCATCGAAGTCAATAAGGACGATGTCAGGCTTATTGGCTGATATTTGCCTGCTCGTCGGGAATGAGTAATTCCAGTATATGCGGCACGACTCATTCCCGACTACGGATTCAATTTCAGTGGGGACGTACGGCAAAACTGGGGTTGCATCGATACCATAAGTGCTACGAAGATGGTAATACAGCACTCGAAGAGCCGCATTGTGACGTTCGATGTATGCTGAAACTGCATATATTGGACATGCTGCCAAAAGATGTATTAGTGTCTCAGCATGACATCTAAACAATCTACAAAGCGTACTCTGTACCGCCTGGTGTAAGACGTTCTGGCGATACGCTGAGGTATTGATGACCCCATTCTGGCATGCGAAGATAAAACCCTCGTTCTCGGATTTCAAGCCGGCTGATCTTAAGAACGAGAAGGTCATCTCTGCCGACAAGCCAAGTTGTTGGACATTTCGAAAGAATTGTCCATGCAATGGCTTGTCGATATGCCTTCCCTCCAACATACAGAGTTGTTCTTTCCTTATGTTAGCCCTGAGACGCACTGGGCACAGATTGATGACTGATTCAGCCTCCTGTGCCACTACGCCCCACGTTGAAAACCAGACCGAGGTTTCGCGCCGCTCGTTCCACCGCGTTGTACAAAAACGCCCCCTTCCCCTGAATTTCATGCTGATGAACTAGCATCATCAGGGGATCCTGCATTCGATTAATCATGTCGCAAGCTGCCTCCAGGACCAATCGGTCATGCATACACTCCAGGCTTAAAAGGCCACGACCTTCCATATTTCGGGGCAAATACAGTCGTTCCACGGAAGATCTTGGATGCAAACTGCGTTGCATACAAATCATCTTCCGTGTGCTTCGGTCAAGATCACTTAGCTCGTCAACGTTCCACTTCAGTGCTCCAAATGAATAGAGCACTGGTGATACGGCCAACATATTTATGGCTGCCACCTTATTTCTCCCGGGTGGTTTTAGCAGCCTGCACATCCTGGACATGCCTTTGAGGTACGCCCAGGTATGTGTGGGCTTCTTCGGCGCTTAGGTGGCGGATGACATTTCCGTTGACGAGCTCCATATCGTTGTTATGGGAGCCTGACCTTCCTCTGTGCAAATGAACGACTGCACACTTGTCCAGTCCGAATTCCATGCCGATATCTCTCGAGTATGTGAGGGCGATGTTCAGAGATCGATGTAATTGATCTTCGCCTGATGCCTATAATTTAAGATCATCCATATAGAAAAGATGGGTGATCTTATGTACACGTTCACCAGGCGGTCCACACATGTACCCTTGAGATTTCCGGAGAGCAACGGATAGAGGCAATAGTGAGATGCAGATGAGCAGAGGACTCAGAGAATCTCCCTGATAGACACCTCTTTGGAATTGAACCAGTCTAGACATGGTTCGACGCTTGCCTGATGTCATGACAAAGCGTGTTTTCCAAAGAGGCATCAGGTCTTCTACAATTCTCACTATGTTTGGGTGGACATGGATGCGTTTGAACAAGCTTAAAAGCTCGTGCGATGTTGAGTCATACGCCTTCATGTAATCCAGCCAGGCTATCGACAGGTTACGCTTGTACTGGACTGCGTCCTGACAAACACACCTGTCGATAAGCAAGTTGTCCTTGCAGCCGGATACACCCATTTTGCAGCCTCGTTGTTCTACTATCCGTTGCCACACCGGTTTCACGGATTTCTCAATACGTTCGTTTAAGATGTTAGTGAACAATTTGTATAACGTATTGAGACACGTCATCGGTCTATGGTTTTTCGGATCGGACAAGTCTCCCGATTTTGGGATCAGTGTCGTTCGGCCCTCTACCAGCCAGTGCGGAATGGGTCGGTCTCCATTTATATAAGAGGCGAATATTCGGGCTAGGCGTTGATGGACAGAAGTGAACTTCTTCCACCAATAGTTGTTAATTCCATCCCAGCCCGGCGAGGAGACATTCCTCGCTCCTGTGATGGCATTTTTCACCTCTAATGCACTGACGGGTGACTTCGTCGCACAACTCGGTGAAGATTTCAATACCTGGAGTGTCTGCATTAAGCCTAGATTAGTTTTCTCGTAGATGTTCCCCCAGAATTCCTCAACTGCGGCCATCGACGGAAACTTGCTTGAGATTGCGATACGATGTTTGAAGAGGTTGGAGGGGTTCGTCCAAAATATTGAGTTTTGTCGAATTCCTTCTTCCCGTCTTTGCAGCCTCTTTTTGGCATCGGCCAAAACCCGAATTTTATCCGCTAAACGTTGCTTGATGTTGAGCAACTTCAGCTTGTTCAGTGTGTGATAGTACGTCCGCAGTTGTTGTACGAACTTCTTGACTTTAGCCGTAAATGAACGGCCAGATGTTAAATAGTTGATCACACACTGAATTCGGGAAGCGAGTTTCCGTGTCAGTCGAATCTTACCGTTCAATTGAGACATGCGTTTTGTAATCTGCCGACTCCCCGATATGTGTGTCAGATTTCGCGGAGTCACCAGATCACTTGCAGCCTCGTAAACGGCACAATTGACTTGCCACAGGTCGCAGTCATCTGGAAGAGCATCCAGAAGTAGGCTATTTGCTCTGTCTAATTCTCGTTGTTTAGGCAAAACTTTTTGTTATGGGAATTTTTAAGTTTCACCTTTGAATGACATTGATAAAAATATCGGCCATATCATATTCGAATGTAAAATTTTGTGCTGTTTCCGAATCCGTGAGAAAAATAAGTGTTCCATTAAAAAAAAAAAAAACTTGTCCTTAAAATAATCTTTAAGGTCAAATTCAATATCATCATTAAATAGCCAAAGAAAAATACTAAAACTTATGTCCGAAACTTTTTTTCTGAAAATGCATTCCTCTCAAGATAATCTTGTGGTGAAGTATTTTGAGTCATCCTGTATATATTTATTATTTTTATAATTTACCTTTTTTATTTTTTTAGCCGATCTACATAATGTATTTGCGCGTTTAGTCATGAATTTTTATTACTTATTTGCATATCGTTAATCTCGGTCTAAATGGCTTTACTTTTTCTGTATCAAAATTATCATTAGTCTGTAAGTCAGTTTTGTAACTCTTATTATTATATTATTATATGAATCACCGAATGGCTGAACCACAAACTAGCGGTTTCCTATCACCCCTGCAGTAATCGTGCATTTTTTGCAATGAGTCCCAACATTGTTCCTATCAGTGTCCCGAATTTTTTAGGTCAACAGTGTCACAGCGTTTGACCAGGATTGCTCGAGTCCATGTATGTAAGGATTGTATTCACAAACTTCGAGCAACATGCACTTCACGAAAATGATATGTAATCCATCCCATCACACTTTACTGCATGAAACGAAACCGGATAATAATAATAAGAAGAAAAAGAAGAATAACAACCGGAGCGCGCACGGATCGGTTACTAACTATATTCCCGAACCGAACATGAGGCATGTGCCAGCATGACTAGAATGGAATGTGTACGGAGCGATATATCGTGCAGGTCGTTCACAACTTATGATGAGTACCACTAATGTGGTACTGTTAACCATTTCAGTCCCAGCAGGACACCAGTGTCCCACCTACATGCCATTAACTTTTCAACGTTTATGAGCAATTCCCTATCAATTTCGTTGAGTATTTTTGATCCTGGCCTTCCTAAGACTCCAATAAATGTTAACAAATAATAATATTGCACAATTATTTAAAATAGTTATTGATATAAACAAATTACTTTTAAACAAAGCATAAATTTCAGAAGAAATTCATCCTAGGATGAAGTAATAGGTTTCGTTTTGCGATATTTGGTATATAGGGGTTTTCGATGCTGCTGATCATGAATCCGGTGTTAGATTTTCAAAATTCAAAATGGCGGATCCAATATGGCCGACCAAAAATTTGAAAAAACGGTCATGTTGTCTCATATTTGATATATAGAGGGTTTGACGTAGTTGATGTCGTATCTGATGTTAAGTTTTCGAAATTTAAAGTGGCCGAGCTGATGTGGTAGATGAAAAATAAAACAAAATATATTTTATCAGAAATTTGATCTTTGAAGGTTTTGGAGTATTTGATCACAAATAATTGAAATATCCTAGATTTCTAAGAAAATGCTTGTATGTGGATTTCTATCTTTCATAATTATAATTTAATTTAACACTTTTTTTTATTGTATATTTGCAAATTTTATTGGCAACAGCACTCAGTCAAAACCAGAGACACGAACGAGAACGTGGCTGATGAGGTCTATTTTTTTTGTTGCATTTTTAAGATTTTTATTATTTTTTTTTATATTTTTAAGATTTTTAAATATTTTTTTGGTTTTGGTCGGCCATATGGGATTCGCCATTTTGAATTTTGAAAATCTGACTCCGGATTCGGAATCAGCACCCTCGAAAACCCCTGTATATCAAATATCAGAGAAAATGACCTGTTTTGAACATTTTGGTCGGCCATATTGGATCCGCCATTTTGAATTTTGAAAATCTGACTCCGAATTCGTAATCAGAACGCACGAAAACCACTATATACCAAATTGCAGAAAATACCCTTCGCGGGAAACATTCGTGACTGAAAGGTTTAAAATACGCAATGCATCGGGAAATTTCCTTAACATGCCGATCTTTACCAGACGCCTGTGCCGCTGCGCATTTTATTACAGTGCGAATTCCAAGGTCACGTACATTACCAATTCAGTCGTGTTCTTCATCTATTGGCGCTATTAATGGGATTAACACTGTGCCAAAGTGTAATTGACACTAAAATATTTCCATTATTTATTTATTTATTTATTTATTTATTTATTTATTTATTTATTTATTATTAATAAACGGACAATAAGTCCTTACAAAACAGAAAATAATTTATGCAAAAAATAATATAAAATACGGTTAATAAAAAATACAAATATACATAACGTCTTTACATAAAAGAAAATTAACTATATCAAATAATACAAAATACGAAATATAAACTGTATAAATAAACACACACACACACACACACACACACACACACACACACACACACACACACACACACACACACACACACACACACACACACACACACACACACACACACACACACACACACACACACACACACACACACACACACACACACACACGCGCGCACGCACGCACGCACGCACGCACACACACACACACACACACACACACACTATTAAAATAACAGCGCAAAAATATTGTGTGTGTGTGTGTGTGTGTGTGTGTGTGTGTGTGTGTGTGTGTGTGTGTGTGTGTGTGTGTGTGTGTGTGTGTGTGTGTGTGTTTTTTTTTTTTTTTTTTCCGACGCGACGATGGAAAGCTCTACCAGCCTTCTCTGCCGGCCGGTGCCAGCAGAAGTGCGGAGCTCTCATCCGCTAAAACCACCGCCGCATAAGGCGGTTTTGTCCATTCCCGGGAACCGCCTTAAGGCATTACTTCCAGGAAGGCAGCCTAAGCCCCGAGAGGCTCTTCACCGATATCATGGCGCATGACGGATAGGTGATGGTATTTCTATCCGTCCCTCCTCGTTTTTGCGGATAGCACTCAGCTGCTCCACGATGGACGTGGCGAGTTGGACCACTGCGTCCCATCCTTCCTGTGAGAGGAGCAGGACCCTACCCAATCGCTCGGGTGTTATTGGGTCTTCTCCAAATTTGTGCAGCGGTTTCCGCTCCTCTGCGAACCGTGGACAGTGGAAGATGGCGTGTTCCACATCCTCGTCCACGCCAGGGCACACCGGGCACTCCGCGTTTTCGTACACGCGGATTCGATGGAGGTAGCTGCGGAAACAGCCGTGCCCAGTAAGTACCTGGGTCAGATGGAATGTGACGGATCCATGGTCTCTGCCTGTCCACTTCGCCACATTCGGGATGAGACGGTGGGTCCAGCGCCCTTTGGCTGCTGAGTCCCATCGTTGCTGCCACTCGGCAAGTAGTCTTTCGGACCATTTGCTTTGGCCTCCCGAGACATTTGCCAATTCTTGGCCTACACTCCTAACTTCACGGTACTTTTCAGCCCTCTAAGCTGCCATTAGATCTAAGGGGGGGAATCCCGAGATTACTGAGAGGGCAATGTCGGACACGGTACGATACGCTCGGGCCACTCTTAGCGCTACTGTCCTGCAGGCCCGTCGGCAAGTGGCTCCATAGCTTTTCTTGCTTGCAATGGCGTTCGCCCAGACGGGGGCTCCGTAAAGAATTACAGAGCTCACCACTGAAGCAAGGAGGGATCGACGGTATTGTTTTGGTCCCCCTATATTGGGCATAATATACCCCAGCACGCGAGCCAGTTTTAACGCTTTTGTGCCTGCATACTGCAGATGGTCTTTGAACGACAATCGCGCGTCAAGCATAACACCAAGGTATTTAATTGTGTCTTTCGTTCTGATCCCCTTATCCTCGACCGTGAAGGTAGCGTACATTCTCTTCTTAGTACGAGAGATGAGCACCGCCTCCGTTTTCTCAGCCGCCAGGCAGAGTCCGTGGTTTCTCAACCAGCTAGCTACCACCTCAATAGCGTCATCTCCGAGGTATTGGACCTCCTCTATGGTTTTTGTGACGACGATAAGTGCAACGTCGTCGGCATAGGCTACCATAGTCTCCCCTTCTGGAAGTTATTGTTTGAGCAATCCGTCATACATGACGTTCCAGAGCAAGGGACCTAGGACCGAACCCTGCGGCACGCCTCCTGTGATGTTGTGGGAGCGCCTGCCGTCATCGGTGTCATAAAACAGGGTCCGGGCTGACAGGTAGCTTGAGATGACCCTTCTAAGGTAAATTGGTACCTTGAGTTCTTCTAAGGCTAGCATGATGCAATCCCATCGGGCCGAGTTAAAGGCGTTCTTGATATCAAGCGTGATGATGGCACACATTCGCTTGGTATTCCGATTGCCACTGATGGCGTTAGCGGCCAACGTCTTCACCGGGTCGACTGCATCAATGTTTGAGCGACCCTTCCTGAAGCCGAGCTGATTGTCGGAAAGACCTCCAACTTTATCGATGGCTGCTTCGAGCCTGGCACATATTATCCGCTCGTACAGCTTCCCGAGAATGTCCAGCATACAAAGTAGTCGGTGTGCAGATGGTTCGTCCAAGGGTTTAGAACCCTTGTACAGCAGTACCAACCTTTGTTGCTTCCATTGCACCGGGAAGCATCCATCTTTTAGACATGCGGTAAATGTTTCCAGAAAGATACCTGGGACATCCAGCGCTGCGCTCTTTACCGCCAGACCCGGGATTCCATCTATTCCCGGAGCTTTGCGTGCAGATATCCTCTTAGCAGCCATACTCAATTCGGTTTCAGTGACGGCTGGTGGCTCGACTGCACCAGGTTCTGCCAGCAGACCAGTACCAGTGGATCGTTCCTGTTGTTCTGGGAACAGATGGTGGATTACTCTGTGGAGGAAGTGTGGGCAAGATGGAGCATTCATTCCCTCGGGCTTGATTTTCCTCATGACCGTTTTATACGGACGGCCCCAAGGGTCCCGGTCTACCTCCTCGCAGAATTCCTGCCAGCACTTTTTTTTCGCGATCTTAATGGCAGCTTTAAGCTTCTTCCTCTTTTCTTCGTAGGCCGCCGTTAGTTGTTGGTACTGCGGTTTATGAAGAGCTCTCTGGTGCAGTCTCCTGGCTCTAAGGCACTCTCGCCGGATAGTTGCGATGTCCTCGTTCCACCAGTATACTGGCGGTCTGCCGCGAGGATTTGATTTTGCGGCCATTGAGACATCGCAAGCTGATGATATGGCCTGAGAGAGGCTTTGAGCCCTTTCTTCCGATGTTCCCTCCAACACTGTATTCTCGAGTGAGCAGATAAACATCTCAGGATCTAATGTAGACGGTGCCCATCTCTCTTTTTCCCCTTCTCTGCTGTTCCGCGCTGGCCTTTTGGTTAGCTGGAGTTGAAACACCACAGCATGATGGTCGCTGCCCGTGTATCGGTCGCTAACTTTCCATTCGTGACCCTCGGTCATCAATTTAGGGTCGATGAAGGTAATATCAACCACGGATGCCTTATCGCCTTTGGTGTAGGTTGGCTTGGCTCCGACGTTAGCGATCTCGAGCTCCAGCGTGGCAAAGGCCTCGAGTATGGCGCGGCCGCGTTGGTTAGTCTTCGCGCTGCCCCACTCTATTGACCAAGCGTTAAAATCTCCCCCGATTACTACTCGTAGTCGGGAGGACTTAGCACTTTCAACAATGTCGTCCAGGGACCCTAGAAATTCTTCGTAGGTGTCGCTGGGTGGAAGGTAGCAGCTGTACAATCTTATACCAGCCACCTCCACCCATGTGAATTTCGGTAAGGGGGTGACCATCCTGTTGGATATGTGAAAATTTCCACAGACCCAGATGGCCGCTTTGCTGGTAGTGTCCCTTACCCACTTTGAATCCTCTAGGTCCCTGTACTGCTCACTAATGATGGCAATATCGGCCTTTTCCTCTCTGACCAGCTGGAACAGCAGATTCTGGGCCACGGCACAGTGGTTGAGGTTAAGCTGGAGCACCTTAGCCATTGTTGTTCGGTACTTCGTCCTCTTGTGCAGGCTGATATTTAGCCGCACAGTCCACTATTTTGTGGCCCTCTTTACCACATCGGAAGCACTGAGCTGACCGGTCGACTGAGCTCTTGCAGTTCGTTGCCATATGCCCGATCTCATGGCTTCTGTAACACCGAAGAGGTATTTATAGGAGCCGTACTCTGCAGTTCACCCAACCAACTCTCAGCCGTCCCGTCTCTAGTAGCTTCTCTGCTACTGTGGCGGGGAGTCTGACTATGGCCGCCTGAGTGCCGCAGTACGCGCCCCTAAGTTTGATGGACTCTGGGGTCACACTTTCCAGACCGGTGGCCGAGGCGAGTGCGAGTGCCACGTCGTTCGTGGTTGTGGCCTCGTCCAGGTCCGTGCTCTTTATGCCTTCTATTTGGGTCAACATCTGGGTGAGAGCTGACCCGTTTAGGAGAGACGCGGCCTCGGATCGGAGCTCCTCCGTTGGTACTCCGTCCTTGCCCAGTTCCAGGAGGAGGTCTCCTGCCTTCGTGCGCCGAATCCTCGTTACCCTTTCGCCCAATTTCTTGAGTCCGGGTGCAGTTTTCACCTTTCGTAGGATGTCGCTTTGATCTTGATAGCATCAGGACGGTGTTGTCTCGGCCCAGTTTTATGCTCTTGATTGGGTCGCACGCCGACATTCTGTTTTGTCGCTTTTTTCCCATCTTTCCTTCCCCTTTTCACCACCGTTGCCCAGGCCTTGTCGTGCGTTCGGGCTTGCTGTTGGCGATTTTTCACGGGTGAGGAGGAAAGGTCCTTGTCCTCTGCCCCCTTTCTCAACTTTTTCTTCGCCGGCGTTGTTATCGGCGAAGGCTCTCTTCTCCCCGTGTACTCTTCTTTACGGGGCCTGCGAAAGAGAGGGGAGGTCTGGCTTGCCCCATCTTTGCAGTCGCACGCCGTTTTCGAAGGCCATGGGTTATGCCTCACCTCGGCATAATCCCTGGTTGCCTTTAAGGTAGCTCTCGCCATATCCTTAAGCTCCTTGTGGAGATTCTTTTTGTCAAGAATGAAGTCCACAAGGCCCTTAATTCTCTCCCCCAGGACCCGGAATTTTGCCGCCTCTGGGTCCTCCCCTGCTGGTGGGTCCACCGATATGCTGCTGGAAACCTTCTGGAAGAAGGCCGCCAGACAGCCCACTCCGGTTTCCATCACCATACTGTCACTTGTAGCATCTGATGCTACAGGGGCCGAGTGACCAACCCCTGCAGCACTGCGGTTGCCTGATATCGACGCCGGAGAGCCCGCTTGCGCACTCGTGCCCGACGCCGGTACTGGGGATCCGACCCCTGCACCGTAAACTTCTTTCTGCCGCTGTTCTGCCATATTTGGTTTATTAATCGGGGTTCCTTCCCCTAGCTAGTTCTTTGGCCCGCGTCGGATATTTTATTTCTCCGATACCTTTTACCAGCATTCCCCAATCCGCCACCTGGGGACGCGCCCGTTAGAAGGAACCAGCAAGACTCCGGCGGGTGTGTGTGGGTGTGTGTGTGTGTGTGTGTGTGGGTGTGTGGGTGTGGGTGTGGGTGTGTGTGGGTGTGTGTGGGTGTGTGTGTGTGTGTGTGTGTGTGCATGTCATCTACTGCACAGATTCAGGAATAAAACAGTGGAACTGCCTTGTACGTTGAATTGTTAAAGCGTTTTCGAATCGTGGATCTAAATATTTTTTTACTTCAATATACTCTGCAGTGGTACAGTAGGTAAAAAACATTGTTTTTATAGACGTCTTTGCCCATTCATATAAATCCATTGCTGTTAAAATATGATTCGCATTCGTTCTTTGCAGGCTTGCACGCGCTGCTAATCTCTTTACCGTGCCGCCGACACCGTCGCAGGGACCTTTTCCATGTGATGTTGCAAAAAAAATCCACTCGATTTCAATATCGAAATCCTGTTTATAGTTTGTGATGTTTACAAAATTACTTTTATTTTTGTACTGCGCCGCAGAAATATCAGTGAAATATGCTTTTCAGATATGCTGAATGAGCTTTTTTTGAAATAAATACACGGCTACGGTATCATGATGCAGATCCTCCGATATTTAAAAAGCTTATGTGTTTTAAGTCATCGTTTTCTTTATAATAAATTACGAAGGGATGTACAGTAACTTGATTATTATTCCATCGAAAGATTTGAATGGAATCTTGCACCAAGAATGCATAATTTTCTGCAAAATCTGCAATTACAAGGAACTCGCCATGTTGCACAGAAGATTTTTTATGCTGCAAATATGCATTTTGCGCTTTAGCAATGAAGTCGTGAACTTTCAGCTTAACAAGTTCTTCGCCCAACTTTTCTAAAAACTCTTCTATCGGCATTGTCACGTTTTCCAAGGTAGAACGGTCTGTATTCGTCCACCTGCTAAACGTAACATTTTCTACGTAATTTTCATCGAATAAATCGGCGATTTCTCTAATTGCAGAATTTGAACCCGGACAGTTCTGACATTCGTTAAGTTGACAAGAGAAAGTTACCGGAACACACATTATTTTCTGAAGTAACTCTTGGTACGTAAATGAAGTTGAATGTGATATTGAATTGATTCCTGCTAACATCAATTTCACATTTTGATGTGTTTTGCATACACATACAGTATGTGTTCCTGCAGGTCCCGCTAAAATACATTCTTTCGGACGTCTTCATCGGAAGCCTCCTCATTACGTTCGTTTTCTGGTTCTATTATTGGCAACGTGGGTGGTAAATTACCTCGATTAAGTTTCATACGGCAGGTGAAACAGATGTAGTCACCTAAATTGGGAAATTTTTCACGCATGGGTTGTGTTACTGAAGCTACTCCTTTTTTAATCCAATTGTGATTAGTTAAATGAAAAGGATTACAACACAATTTATCCGGCATTTTTTTTTGTTGAAATAACGGTTTTTATAATAAAAGAATTAAAACAAAAAAAGTAAGTAAATTATCTTGAAGATAAATTCTACGCTTCTATTTCAAATCAGCCTAAACACATCCAAAATGGAAAGCAGCGAAATAACAGCTGCGGGTCGCGCGAAGGTGGAATGTAGTCATCGGCGGCCTGTCTGCGCGACCGCGGTATATCGCGTTCAATGCTTGCGGCGGGAGAACGCCGCCAATGGCCCGCCGCGCCGCGACCGCTCGCGGAATACATCTTGCCGGGACGGAAAAAATTCAAAAATCATTTTCTCGCGAACGAAGCAAAACACGTCTTTCAAATTTTTTTGTAGCATGCATTAGGGTTCAAAGTTTATGAAGGTATTTTTTTTTGTATTTTTCGATGATACTCTTGGTAGTTAAAAAAATTATTTAAAAATATATTGTTGAATAAATAATGGAAAAATAATTTTTTTTGCATTGAGTATAATTTCACTTTAAACTATAGACATTTTCTCACAACTTCTATTTAATAACTTTTCTTAAAACGAAAACACGATATAGTTACGAATTTAAAAAAAAAAAGACCCGAAATTTTTAATTGTGTATAAGTCGACGAGTTTTGAATTTAAAAAAAAAATGTTTGGTAGAACATTTTATCTCACTGAGAACTATCGATAAGCAAAATTGGAACATTTTCTGAGACATGACTGATCCGCTTCACGTAGAATTGCTCATATCTATCAAAGTAAGTGAACTTTTTGATGAACCTGCTCCAGAAAATATTAAAATATTAATAAAATTGATAAATAAAGCTAGACGACAGTTCCAAAGAGACCGAAGTTATAACAATAAACTCTACTTGCAACTAATGCAGAAACTAGTAACCATACAATTGAGAAATTGGGCCTCATCTAAGTGGAAGCAGGTACTTGCTAGATGTAACACTGCAGATCAGTCACTGCGGAAAATTATTAATTATTATAAAAGAAAGAAAATACAAATTCCACCTTTAAATGTAAATAATAAATTTATCTATAGCAGTGATGAAAAAGTAGAAACCATAGCTAACCACTTTCATGAAATCCATTCTCAAAACTTTAATCTAGGAAGTAAATACTTTGCTAATAAAATCTCTTTAACAGTTAACAAATTTATTATAAATACTCCAATTAATAAGGACGACATTAAATACACACATCCAAAAGAAATTCTAGCTCATATCAAAACCTTGAAAAATAATAAATCAACAGGAATAGATACTATATCAGGAACTATTATTAAACACTTGCCATTTAAGGCTATACTGATGTTTACAACCATTATAAATGCAATATTTTGTTTAGGATACTTCCCTATGGCATGGAAAAAGGCAAAAGTTATATCTATTCCAAAACTTGGTAAAAATCATTCTTTACTTATAAATTATAGGCCTATAAGCTTATTATCGCACCTAAGTAAAGTAGTCGAAAAGATTATTAGAGATAGAATACTGCTTTAATTGGATAGAAATCAAATAATCATAGCTAAACAATTTGGTTTCAGAAACCGACATAGTACTATCGATCAGCTTGCGAGGTTCGTTAATCATATCAGCGATAAATACAGTGACAAGAAACATACTGGTTTAGTTATACTTGATTTTGAAAAGGCATACTGTATGGTTGAACGGACTTATTTACAAGCTAATTACATATGGTTTTCCACCTTATTTGATCCACCTAATAAATTCATACATTAGAATGAGATCATTTAATGTTAAATATGGAAAAACTAAGCCTACTGACAAACATATTTTAGCAGGAGTCCCGCAAGGCTCTGTATTAGGTACCATATTATACCTCATATTTATTAACGACGTTCCTAAAACTAAATATGTTAAAACAAGCTTATTTACTGACGATACAGCATTATTTGCCTCTTCATATAGAATTAATACGATAACAAACCGATTACAAAGTGCTCTCAATGGAATCGCAAAATACCTCAAAAAATGGAAAATAAAGATAAATATCAATAAAACTGAAGCCATTATATTTACTAAAAGAAAACCAATATTAAATAAACAAATTCGCATGGGAAATACCTTAATAGATTGGTGACCAGCTCTAGGAGTTGTTCTAGATAGATCTCTAACTTTTACTAGACACATAAATTTTGTAAACCAGCGAGGTATTGGTAGTCTTGTTGTGTTATACCCACTGGTGAACCCAAACTCGACCTTAAGTAACTAGAATAAGGTAGTTATTTATAAAAGCATTATTAGACCTGTAATTATGTACGGATGTCCTATATGGAGCACAATATGCCAAACGAACTATAATAAATTGCAGATAACACAAAACATATTCCTACGGCTCGCTGGTAAATTCAGGAGATTTAATCTATTAAAGTATATGCATGATGAATTAAAAATAGTAACAATTAAAGATTATATTATATCAACTACTCAGAACTACTTTACAAGGATATCGAAACATCGGACTCAATTAGTTAATACTATTATATACGAGCCACAAAAATTCAAGCACAAAATAATTATGCATTGCATCTTCGAAGACCATTAATTTTAGTATGTAAATATCTACCTCACCTTATGATTCCGGTTTTTTTTTATATACTTTTTTTCCAGAAATTATATCGTGTTATGTACATTACATATTACTGATTTATTAACTACATAAGTGCTAAGATGGATGGTGTAACCGTTGCTAATACGTAGGAATATTCGAACATATTGTAATCTTTGTAAAATAAAAAAAAAAACTTTTAACCCTCCTGCGCACAAAGCCGAGTATACTCGTCCAAACGAAACGTGCCCGTATGCATGAGGACGAGTATACTCGGCCTAACGTTCTTGTTAATAACTTTTGATCAAAGTAACTTTAAGATGCGAATGAAATTGCAAATTGAAGCTTAAGGTTCACAGATTATGATATAAATAATTGCAAGCCTGAATTTTAAATATTTATAAGTAAATAATACTCTAACTTATTGACAAATTTCGAATAAAAATGATCAGTTTATAAAATTATAACCCTCTGTGCCACAAACTTTTCTCTTCATCCAATTGACTCAAAACTTGTTACTCGAGGGTTTTCGGGGTCGCTGATTACGAATCCGTTGTCAGATTTTCGAAGTTCAAAATGGCGTATCCATTATGGCGGACTAAACTTAAAATTCTTGGCTGATTTACATGAAACTCGACACTCGGGGGTTTTTGAGGTCGCTGATTATGAATCCGTTGTCAGATTTTCGAAATTCAAAATAGCGGATCCAATATGGCGTGATATTTTGAATAATTGCTTGGATTTCCGCATAACTTGGTATCTAAAGGTTTCTGGAGTCAATGATGACGAATCTGATATCAAATTTCAAAATATAAATTGATGTATTGAATATATCGGACGTATTTTGTAACAAATTTGGTTTTGCGGATAAATTGGTATTTAGTTATATCAGCTTTTGGCATCCCGGAAAAAATGTATTATATATAATTGGAATTAAATTATATATAAAATTATATATAATTGTTTAGAAGCATATGTTATCTTTATTTATTTATTTATTATATATCAAGCGGACACTGCAAGGACTGATAAACAGCCAAATCCCTTCAAATACAAATAAAAAATAATACAATGACGTTTTTTATATCTAAAATTATATAATTCATTTTTTCCCCGGGATATATGAACGTTTTCGGTAATGAACCAAACGTAAAAGTTTAGGTGCCTTACGAATCAAACATTAGGTGCATGGAACCTAACGGAGGTTTAGAATGCTTAGGTATAAAAGCCCTGTATTCTCCATATACGTATTCTCGCCATCAGTGTAGTGAATCCGGTCGCCGCTAGGAGCAGCTACGACGCTCGCATCTCTATGTGTGAGGTACTCGGTTCTCGTTGAAAAAGCGGGTTTTGATTTGGTCATAAGACACCCAGCCACCAAGTATTGACAACGTATGAGATATCTGCCAGTCTTGCTATCCTTACAATTGATTTTCTCTTACATAAGCGAAATTTAGGATCTTTCTTTAGGATATTACTTATAAGTAAATACTAAATTTCGGTAAATTTATATTTTTTAAAAAAATATAAATTTACTTAAAATCAATGTCAGGCAATTTGAGCGATTCTGATGATTTTTGCGACGAATCGGAAGATTTATCTTCTGAAGAATCTGAAGTATCATCTGATGAAGCAGAATATGATTTCGATTCTGAAACTGAGGAAGACGACGATGAACATTTGCTGAAGGAATGGAAACAAGTGCCAGCAAATAATCGGATACCTACTTCGCGATTTCCATTTGTAGGTACTCCTGGTATCACAATCCCGATAGATAAGTCTTGGAAGGAACTCAACTTTTTAAAATTATTTCTTGATGATAACGTCATAGAGTTAATTGTCACCGAAACAAATCGGTACGCTGATCAATTTTTAAAAAATAAAAAATCACACAAAGATACAGATTGGACGCCAGTCACGGTTGATGAAATATGGGTTTTTTTAGGAATTCTCATTTACGAAGGTATAATTATCAAACCAACGTTGGTACTGGTCACGAAACAAGTTGATCGAGACTCCATTTGTAAAAACATTGATGAGTTTAAATCGATTTGAAAAAATTTTACAATTTTTGCACTTTTCCAATAACGAAAAGTTCGATCCAACGACTCATCTTAACCCAAAACTTAAAAAAATTTGGGAAGTGTATGAAATTTTAAATAAAAATTTCCAAAAAATTTACATTCCTGAACGTGATGTCAGCATTGATGAAAGTTTGATGGCATTTAAAGGAAGTATAAGTTGGAAACAATTCATTCCTATACAGCGCGCTAGGTTCGGTCTGACATTTTTTATGATGTGTGAGAGTGAATCCAGTTATATTATAAAGACAATTATTTATACTGGCAAAACAACCAAAAAAAAAAAAATAAAGAAGACTGCTCAGTAACAACGTCAGTTGTTATGAAACTGTGTGAAAATTTACTTCATAAAGGATATTGCTTGATAATGGATAAGTTTTATAACTCTCCAGAATTGTACGACCTACGACTAGCTGAGAAAACTGATGTGTATGGAACACTTAGATGCAATAGAAAAGGTTTGCCTCAAGAACTGCATAAAACTAAGCTAAAATCAAATGAAGCAGTGTGCGGGACGAAAGAAGGCATGGTTTTCATGTAGTGGCGCGACAGAAAAGAGATTTCCTTGATCAGTACTTGTCATGATGTGTCATTCCAAGAAACTACGTCTAGATTTCCCAACAAATATGAGCAGTTATGTGAGACCACGGACTTAAATGAGTGGTTCGACGCAAAAGTTAAAGTGCCTATTCTTACTTTTCTCGAAAAATTTCAGGAGAATGGCTCGGGCTGGGCTTTATCCTGCATAAATTCGCTGACTATACAGACAGCGAAATATAATCCAATGCCTGCTGGACGATGGATCGACTTGCCCAAGTGGATTAAAAACAAAACAGCCGTAATTAACGTAAAAATTCCGGGTAATGATTGTTTTGCGTGGGCGATTATGTCAAGCATTATTCCCCTCAAATGTTAATTCATTGCAACAATCATCATATCCACATTATCGAAGGCATCTTAATTTCGAAGGCATTGCTTTCTCCGTCGCGTTAAAGGATATTCCGAGTAATATAGTTATAGTAGCCGAGAAAAAAGAACTGCTACCTGCACATTTGACTGCAAATGAGAAGGATCGACATATCAATCTTCTCCTCGTGTCTAAAGAACGGTGAAAACCCCCACGCCCCTCCTCATCTTTTATTTTGGACGATGTCGAAGTCGAAGAAGATGACAGGATCAATCATCATTACTGCTGGATTAAAAATTTATCACGACTAGTGAATAAACAATGCTGCAAACGTGATGAAAAAAGCATATTTGCAACAGGTGTCTTCACTATTTCCGTAGTGAAGAAAATCTTGTCATGCACAGAATGTGGAAAGAAAAATGATTGTGCTGTAAAACTCCCCGAAATAAAAACAATCATTTTGAAATTTAATAGTTTGGGTCGAGCCATGCCGGTACCCTTCATTGTATACGCTGATACCGATTGCCTGCTAGGAAAAGTGGAGACGGAGGCATCTTTGAAATCGGCTTACGAGCAACATAAGATTTACAGTGCATGCTACCACGTACACTGTCAACACGACCCCTCGATGTGTCGTTACCATTCTCACCGGGGGTCCGATTCTGCTACCTGATTTGCCAACGAGCTGTAGGAGTTGGCCTATGAAGTTAATCAGGTAAAATTTTAATTAAAATTATAAAATATATTCATATAAAATTTATTATTATTTAATTAATTAATTACAATAAAGTCAATAAGTAATATTATGTGTCTGCTTTCAAATCCTCAGTGATACGAAGCCGATGCATTTGAGTCCGAATGAGTGGAGGACATTCCAGACAGCGACAATGTGTCACATCTACGGGGGATCCTTCTCAAATGAGGACCTCAAAGTCCGTGACCCCGATCACTTGACCGGTCAATTTCGGGTTGCAGCTCGCAACAGGTGTAATCTTAAATACAAATATCGTTTCAACATACCAGTTATCTTCCACAATTTGAGTAGTTACGATACTCATTTCATTATTCGCGACATTGCCAATTCTTTTGAAGGAGATATTCATATTATCCCATGTAATATGGAAAAGTACATTTCCATGATTAAATATGTTGAAGGAACTAAAATTAGATTAACATTTTTAGATTCAATTATTCTACGTTTCGGTCGTTGTTGCTCGGGACGGTAAGAGCTTTCATATGTACTCGCGCGTCGACATCCGCGGCAAGCGCTGTGATTGATGAGTATGAATAGCAAGTGCTGTGATTGGTGAATACGAGTAGCAAGCGCTGTAATTGGGGGAGGCGCATATATGAAATGAAAAACAGCGTGGTTGTCACGTGTGCGTAATTGACTTCGGCGGTCGGAAATCGCGGTTTGCAAGTTGCAAAAGGAGGCCGATAAATAACCAAGTGAGGTCGTAATTATAAATAGGCCAGTTTTCCACGCGTCTTCCTGCTTTTTCCTTTTCGAACGGGGTCCGATCTACGTCGAGGGGGACGGAGAAAATCGTACCCAGAACTTTCTAAGGGAAAACGAGTCGTCAACGGTATTTTCCCATCGGGGTAAGTTGAGTGAATTTCGGGTGAATGTATTGCCTCTCAATGTTCGCGTTTTCATATATTTACAGAAATATCAGTGCGTCGTTTTGCTCTTTTCGTACTCGTGGAAATCGTCGAAGTTGGGTGCGTCGAGCATAGTCGGAGGTTCGCACGTGGTTCAGCGGTCTCATCGCCCACCACACCACTCCGTTGGAAGACTTCGTCCATGTCGGATTTTGGATCCATCCAACATTGCAAAATTGGTTCCACCGGAGTACTACGAACAGGGGTTCCCCATCGAGCTCCGATTTTCATCACCGGCTGATATCGACAAGCACAGGTCTTCGTACAGGGCAGGTCGTGAGAAGGAAGCACAGTGTGACGACGACGAATTTTGGTGTGATCCACCACTTTGAAGAAAGGTTTGGATCACCTGGTCATCGTCGAATCTCCAACGCAGGTACTGTACTCGCCAGTGTAAAGTGCGTGAGTCCACCTTCGCCCTGGTCGTGCTCGTTGCAAAGTCGAGGTCAACGAAGTTGAGTTGGTCAGTGCAGGAAGGTCGTTTTGTTTTATTTTTTAAGTGACATTTTGATACGAGAATCGCACTTGCTGATCTCCACTATTCTGACACCCCAGTCGGTTGCTGGGACGTTTTGGACGCGATTCAAATCAATTACAAGGATCGTTCCTTGCGGTGACCGTGTGATAGTAATACTCGGGTACGTGATAGTCCAGTCGAGAGGACTAATTCTAGATTTGGTGCATTGTTTTTCTTTTTTTTGGGGGGGGGGGGGTTGTCATCGATGAAGCATCTACGAGACGCGTTATTGCATGTATGAGTCGGGCATGGATGAAGTGCTACCCTATCGACTACGATCCACTGTATATCCCCTATGATATCGTCGTTGTAAATAAGTGTATCTAGTCGTGCGATGCCAGATGGCATGAATTAGAGTGATCGATTGTTTGATTGGTATTTTTCATAACGTGCATAATTGCAAGTACGACACTCGTACCGACGGATTGTAACGAGTGGTTCCATTCGACGAATAAATATTTTGCGGTTATACACGGAACGAAGGATCTAGGTTTCATAGCATGAAAACTGTCGCTTTGAAAGCATTGAATGTTATTATGCTAAATTGGTTAGAAATGAACTCTATTGCAGTATAAGTTCACTCCTCAAAAGCATAGACTGTTTACGAGCTAATAAAGGTAACCTGACATCGTAATATGTCAAGGGCGCCGTACTATTAAAGCAGCCAGTTCATGTAAATACAGCATGATATAGCTTCATCCTACAGTTCCTCGCGCTCATCCTATTTTATGATAAGCGACTTCTGGAACTGATCGGTCTCGTTCGCTTGTTCCTATCGCGCAGTCCAAATTCGGCTAGTTCCGCCATTCCGGTCGCACCTGCCAGAAAATGCCAACAGGTTGAGCGCACCGATTAGTTATACTCGAATTATAACCTACTTTCATCACATATTCAAATTCATGTTTTGATATTCATTAAACTTTAATAAAAATTTTGAGATTTTACACGACTGCTATACGGGGTACATACGTGAACTGCAACTTCAAAGAGTTCGATTGTCATATACTGTACTGCACGCAGTTTCGCGCCAAATCTGATCCCCTATTCCGCCACTCCGCGTTATTTTCAGTTCCAGGGCACTCATCTCCTCAAATAGCGTGAGCCTGAGGTATTATGCGATAATGTATAGCCACGCTTTATGAATGTAAACACCTTGCTTTTTAAGCATGCTATCTAACTGTAGTGTCATATGTGACACGCATAAATTTCATAAAGCCCATCACTATTGAAAGGTTAGAAATTATGATCGATTATTGGGAAAATACATGGTACAATGCAATGGAATACAATCACGCTACATAACCTAGATCCTTCGTTCCGTGTATGGTAGGCTAATTTCGTAGTTAGTTTATTTAACCTACATTTTTGACGATTGGAAAGAACAATCCTTACAATATTTGAATAATAACGATAAAAGAATTTTAAAATCTCATTTTCCAAATAAGAATGAATTTAATTTATTAACACGTAAGGGAATCTTCCCTTACGATTACGTAAATGAAATGAGCATCTTAGATAATGCATTCCTATCATCCCAAGATAAATTTTTTAATAAATTGTGCGAGTGTGATGTCAGTGAGAATGATTATGTACATGCCATGAATGTGTGGAAAACGTTTAATTATGAGACGTTGGGCGAGTACTCGGAACTGTACTTAAAAACCGACATTTTATTGGTCACGGATGATTTATGGACACTTCATCGTAGCCTATTTCATCGTCTCCCACTTCATAGTCTTCCGTTTCATCGTCTGGACACTTCATCGTCTACGACACTTTATCGTCTGGACACTTCATCGTCTGGGACATTTCATCGTCCAGGACACTTCATCGTCCGGGACATTTCAGCGCGCTCCATACTTTCTTGTGTTAGGAGCTTTTCTACGTGCACCAGGTGTTCAGGCTCGCTGATTACGGGGTCTAGGTGTTGCGCTCCGTAGCTTTCTATGATATTAGCTATTCTACGTGCACTGGATATTTAGGGTCGACGATTACGTGGTCTAGATAGTGCGCTCCGTAGCTTTTTATGTTATTAGCTCAAATACGTGCACCAGGTGTTCGGGGTCACCGATTACGTGGTCGAGATGGTGCCCTTCGTAGCTTTTTATGTTATTAGCTATTCTACGGGCACTGGGTGTTTAGGGTCGCCGATTACGGGGTCTAGGTAGTGCGCTCCGTAGCTTTTTATGTTATTAGCTCAAATACGTGCACCAGGTGTTCAAGGTCGGCGATTACGGTGTCTAGGAATAGCGCTCCGTAGTTCTTCCATCTTTTCAACTAAAAAATATGCACCAGGAGTTTGGGGTCGACGATCAAGTGGTCTAGGTATTGAATTCGAGTTAACCAACGATGACCTTGAGGTCAAAGTTGAAGGTCATTTCAAGGTCAAAATAAATTTTGCTTATTTTTCTTCAAATTTGAACATATTTTGATTTGACCATGAAATGACCTTGAAATTATTTCAAATTTGGCCCAAGGTCAAGGACAAGGTTACCGTTGTTTATCAGATAAAATTGATTTGACCTTGAAATGACCACCAACTTTGACCTCAAGGTCATCGTTGGTTAACACCAAGTTGATACCTAGACTACATGATCGGCAACCCCAAACACCGGGGGCTCGTTTTTTAGTTATAAAAATGAAAATCTACGGAACGCGACACCTAGACCCCGTAATCGACGACCCTAAAAACCTGGTGTTCAGAGTCACCGATTACGGGATCTAGGTAGTGCGCTCCGTAGCTTTTTATGTTATTAGCTCAAATACGTGCAGCAGGTGTTCAGGATCACCGATTACGGGGTCTAGGTGGTGCGCTCTATAGCTTTTTATGTTATTAGCTATTCTATATGATTTCCCGAAAAAAATTTCCCCTGCAAAAAATTAGGGAACGGATCCACCGTTGTCCCTATGTCATGGGGGGCTCCGCCCCCCAGACCCCCCATTTTATAATAGCCTAACCTCCAACCAATAGATGTGAGTAAACCCACGTGAAAAATGCCTCCCTCCGGATATACCATGAAATGGTTAATTGATTGTATGCACAATTTTTTTTTCCAATGGAGGGCAATAAGTAGAGGAGGGTGGCCCAATGCCGACCGTGATGGGAGATATAGAGCAGGGCGTAGTAGGTACAACCCGGTTGGGTTTGGTCGACTTTCCCCTACTTATTGCACTACAAGCTCCCCGAGTCGCACGTGGCGTTGCAAACCTTACAACACCCTGACGGGGTTAGTTAGGTTCAATTAGTACAATAATGGGGTCTAGGGGGCAGAGTTTCCCCATGACATAGGGACAACAGTGGATTCAAGCTCTACGAGTCCATATATACCTGCGATTCCGTGGTGCTCGTATTTGAGCTAATAACATAAAAAGCTACGTAGCGCACTACCTAGATCCCGTAATCGGCTACTCTGAACACCTGATGCACGTATTTCAGCTAATAACATAAAAAGCTACGGAGCGCACTACCTAGACCCCGCAATCGGCGACCCTAAACACCCAGTGCACGTAGAATAGCTAATAACATAAAAAGCTACGAAGCGCACCACCTCGACTCCGTAATCGGTGACCCCGAACACCTGGTGCACGTATTTGAGCTAATAACATAAAAAGCTACGGAGCGCGCTATCTAGACTACGTAATCGTCGACCCTAAATACCCAGTGCACGTAGAATAGCTAATATCATAAAAAGCTACGGAGCGCACCACCTAGACCCCGCAATCGGCGAGCCTGAACACCTGGTGCACGTAGAAAAGCTCATAACACAAGAAAGTATGGAGCGCGCTGAAATGTCCCGGACGATGAAGTGTTTTGGACAACGAAATGTCCCAGACGATGAAGTGTCCAGACGATGAAGTGTCGTAGACGATGAAGTGTCCAGACGATGAAACGGAAGACTATGAAGTGGGGGACGATGAAATAGGCTACGATTAAGTGTACTGGTACCAAGGATATTATGGACATAGATGAATAATGTGTGTATTATATGTAATTATATACAACATCAAATAAATTTTAAAATATGTGAATATTATAATTGTGAAATTACTATTTAAATTTATGGAATGTATAAAAATATCATGTACATGCATACAGTTTTTAATAAAGTTATATTATATTATATTTCAAGTTTATGTATTTAGAAAGATATTAAGATTTTCTATAATTGACATGTATTTCGAAATGTACCTTGACATTGATGCATTTTGAGAGACCCACGTTTCATATTGACATGCTTTCACTTTCCCCTAAATTTAAACGATTCAAGTTCAAACGCGTTTGGAGGTAAATTAAGCATTCTCTTTACATTACGAAACTTTGAAACTGTACTTTTCTATTCGTCTAATATTTTCTTTCCCAATTTCTAATTCGTATAAGGTGGGATTTCTACTATAAATGCCGATGCAGTCGAGTATTTTTCATCAGTAACGTGGCTCGATATATGTCTTTAAGAGATCTAAAAGTTCAAACTCGTGAATTAAAAAATAGAGTCGAAACTTGTTTAAAAAACATACAAATATTAAAAGGCGAAAATTAGAAGTCGGAAATTAAAATACTAGGAAGCCAAACCGAAAATTTATATATAACAAAATGGCATCATCAGCATCATCATCAACAGCAGCAGCTACAGCGGCAGCGTTAGTAAAAACACTGAATTCAGCAACAACGAAATTTTTACCAACTATGAAACTGGCAGAACTGGACCCAGCAAAAGCATATGTCGTTTCAAAAATTAGGAGAGTATCAACAAAATTTGGAGAACGAATAAGCGTAGAGTTGAACAACGAAATCTCCTGTTTTCTTCCACCTCGATACACACCACTTTTCCGAGATGCGATGGGGAGTTACCGAAGCATCGCTGAAAATAATCAGCTATACATGAAGTACATCGGAACAAAATTCAACAACATCGAATTTTTAACCGAATCCCACTAACAATGACGATGTCGAACGGAATTAAAAAATAGAAGGTATTATATATCGTAAGGAATATGTTTTGCTAATTACATATTGTTTAATTTATATTTTATTAATATATTATTATTTACATCTATTATTATCATTATAGCTTTCCTCTGAAGCGAAACCGATGCACTTGAATCCGGATGATCAGCGGATATTTCCAACAGCGGCAATGTGACATCTTCGGGGGAGACCCTTCTCGAATCAGCATTAAAGTCCATGACCATAATTAGTGACTTGTCAAATCAGAGGTGTATGTTGCAACATCAGTCATCTTGATGAAGAATGGAAACTGCAACAAAAAATCAAATATAAATGAATACTAAATATATAAATGTATAAATTGTGTATAAATAAATTAACTAGAATTTAGAAACTCTACTTTGAATTATTTTTTCATTTTCTTTTCTTTCGCCAAACGTAAAGTGCGCAGACGCCAACGACATCGTTCTCGCCGCAAAATTCTGTTGTAAAATCGCTTCTTCAATTTAGCTTCAACGTCGATGGTCAGGTCGTAAGCTTTCGTAATATCGACGTATAACTGCGACATTTCGAAATGGTTAATGTAGTAACCATAAAACTTCTGTTTAAAGTTGTAGCATTCAGCTTCCGGTTTATTTATTTTTTCTTGGATTGCTCGTAACGCATGATGCGCAATATCCCCTGGTACATCTGCGTATAGCTGTAGAAGTTGTCCACCCCTTTGACAATAGTTATAAAGCTGTCGCAACTCGTCCACACTCCTGCTCATTCGACGAATTTCGCTGCGAATTCCGTTGCACGTTTCATTAAATTCCTGCAGACTTATGGGTTTTCCCATCCGCTCGTACACAATCGCAAGCACTATTCTTAATTTCGCGTACATTGTTTTTTCGTGTTTAAGAGAATCTGAAAATATTAGTATTCTCAGTGATTTCTCACCTTTAACTAATATCTATTCAGCTGGAACCCGTATATATACAAAAAAATATGCTAAGGAATGCAGCAAAATTCTAATTTATCTTAAGTAAATCCTGCTTCCATCTATTCATGCATTATTCGTTTCATCATATTAGTCTTAAAGTAATAAATCTCCCTAGTCGACCCAACTGTTATGCTTGTCTTCAAAGCCCAACCATTTAACAAACGCTTTAGAATCTTTTTGACGTAAAATTTTTTCAATCAGATAAACGTCTGGATTTTTAGTACGTTGCAGTTCAAATTCGTAGAATCACCTGATATTCGGTTTCCAACATTGTCTTCCAGTGAATATGTTACTGGACTCGTTTTCATAACTTTTGCTATTGAAAATATTTCAGTCGTCCAATTTGGTGTATATTCCTTTTCAAATATATATTTGAATTTACTAATACGAACTTGTTGACCTACTTTAAACTTTGGATGAATCTTTTCGTTCACAATTACATTATACACACGTTCCAATAGTTCTTTTTCATTGTCTTAACATCTTGCGGCTGCATTTTAATAGTACGATGTGTCCTATTGTTATAATCATTAACCAAAGTAGATGAATAAGGACAGTCCGAAATTCGTTCCCGTCGCCGCCAACAGGCGTCGCCACATAATCCGAATAGCGTGTATTAAAATGTATAATATAGAAATGATGGAAGAAGCTAGCAGTAATTAGAAAGAGAGGATGACACGCTTATTCCCTATGAATTTATCTATTCACGGTATTTACGTGTTTTCATGACGTTCGAACCATAGCTATACGAGTTTGGACATGTGGATAATGTAATTAATCAGGTTCCTGACCGTTTTTTAATGTGTGTGTGTACAATTTACCACATCTTAAACATCGCCATACAAGTTTCGACCTGTTAATTATCCATAGACTTTACTATAATACGGTAACAATGAATCTGCCTTCCCACAAGTGACGAACACATACGAGTATCGACTTGCTTCTAATATAATTAATTAATCTTCATTTAATATTTCCCACTTTTAAAATTTCTGAGAATAAGAAGATCGAAATGATGATGTAAAAATCTAAGAGAAGCGTGTAAAATTCAACAGTTTCTTTCTATCTTTACGCACAGTTTTGTGTCTTTTAAGTAAAAAGTTAAAGGAAATGATAATGCTGCCATCTTTTGGTATGTTTAAAGAGATTGCAGAATCTGCGTGTCGCAGAATGAAATATGCGGGTGTATCTGAAATGCATAGATTCATCGTAGGCTGCCCATCATACACTTGCTGATATGAGTGGCTATGGAGCGATTACAATTGAATATGAGCTTCTTGAAAATTGAATCTAGTTGACAATTAACCTTATTATCGCCATGCAAAAGAATATGAAAGTGAAATTGTTAAATATTACCGCGCATCTACTGCAAAGCGAAAGCAATCTCGCTACTATTAAAATACGTATACTACCATTACTAGACATTCACGTAAATCTAAATGCATTTGCATTGTGAGAGGTAGGCATGATCATGCTTCTTCAATTTCACGTTCTGCAAACGTTGAGATGAAATCTATAGGTAGACACTCGATGTCTTTTGTTTCCATTAATGCAAGACGTTTCACTTCATAGAAAATTCTCATTGACCTTTGAAGAGATGCAGGTTGGTCGTGAAGATTTTCCAGTATCCAATTTTTAAGCATTTTATCCTATGAGTTTCGGTACACGGAGAGAATATTTGAATGATTTTACGTCAACTAGTTACAAGGTAAATAGCCCCAATGCCTCTTCCAGGCAAAAGCGGTTGATATTCGAGGCGCACCGCGTCGATAGCATATCGAGGCATCAGGCCCCGACGATCGACTTCTCACGCCTCGACCGATCAACGTAAAATCCGCCAAATCGCCGAGGTAGCGTCGCGGAAAGGGGGGGATGGCACCATCCCTTCTTTTTTTTTCATTCCATCCCCTCCTTTCCGCGGCGCTACCTCGGCGATTTGGCGGATTTTACGTTGATCGGTCGAGGGGTGAGAAGTCGATCGTCGGGGCCTGATGCCTCGATATGCTATCGACACGGTGCGCCTCGAATATCAACCGCTTTTGCCTCGAAGAGGCATTGGGGCTATTTACCTTGTAACTAGTTGACGTAAAATCATTCAAATATTCTCTCCGTGTAGAAATGGACGGGCCAATATATCTAGATCCACAGCATTGTCAGCATCAAAAGTTTCCTGCAACCTATATCTTTTTTTTTTGTCTGCGCCTTTTATGTATATCTTGTAAGCACATATAACGATGTCTTCCAACGTTTCGTTGATTGCATCATAGGGTATATCGCCCGATTCCAATCGTAGACCATGATAATTGTGCATTAACCAATTGTTTTACGTCCAAAACGTACTTTACTACATCACTGCCGGAAATATCCATAATGCACATTTCCTTCGATATAAACTGATTACCAGATCCGGAGAATCCTTGCACGTCGGCAAATATACTACATTTCTAGTACCTAATACTGTTTGCTTGTCCCCTTCATTAATTGACGCTTCATTCTCCCTCTCTCTCTCTCTCTCTCTATCTCTGTATCTCTCCTTCTCACACACTCTTTGCCACTTCCACATATGGCGTGGTACCTATAACTTATGAGTATACGTCCTACCTTTCTCTCTAGATCGTAGTATCTCTTCGTAAAATCCTATGAATCGGAAATCAAATCAGAGTGTAACAAAAACAGATAGTTTTCACGGTTACTAGATCGCTCTCGGTATCATTCGATGTTCCTCTTGAGATTACGATACTCAGATGATGAAGAAGAAGTTGAACGCAATATTAAACCGTTTCAAGTACTAGCACCAGTATGATGGTCACCACACTTTTGCAATTGAAGAAATCTTTTCTGCGATATTCGATCTCGTTGAAATGTACATAGACGTATGAATACAAGTTTCGATCCATTTATAATACAATTGAGCGTGCCAAAGATCTCTAAATTTTAAATAAAAATGTTCAATCATTAAGTTGACATCGTTTAAACAATTAATTTTTGTATGTATATTGAATCGCGATGTACTGAACTCTAAAAACAAATACTTGAAATCATCACATCTTAAAGTCAGTCCATGCATAAATCTTACATGGTCTTGGTCATCTTATCTACACTACATCTTTCTTTCTGTCAATGTAAAATCAAAACGAAAGTCGACAAATCATTTATCATTATGATAATAACAAATTTGTTTACATTAGAACCGCGTATAATAGCCCACATAAGATGGCCTTATTCATAGCAAATGTGACTTTTGAACTTTATTCTTTAATATTGTCGACCATTCTCTCTCTCTCTCTCTCTCTCTCTCTCTCTCTCTCTCTCTCATTAGCTACGCATTTCTTAAATCAATACGAATACCCATGCATAAAATCGAGTCGTGTGCACATTCTTGTGATGTAACATTCACACGTCTATGGAAAGAAATTCATTCTGAAAACCCAACAAGTACAAGCGTAAATGTATTTTAGTACAAACTAACAGTATACCTCTTGATTCGAAATTGTATGTAGCCTAACCGACATGACTATTTAATTCCGTTTACAATAATGATTTCAATAATCACACTGCACGAAACGTTCTTATATTTGACAGATTTTTGTTAATTCCGCATTGTAATCGTAATTAGTTAATTAAGTCATTCACGTACAAATACTATTGTTATAGCGATTTTGTTAAATATATTGGCATAAGGAGACTTTACTCCTATCCATCACACCTAGTGTAATAGAAAAAGACACAAGTCATTATATCAATAAATAATTTTCATAGTAATAAATTAACCTTTAAGAACTTATGTTTTCACACCATGCACTAAAATTTCATATTATTATTGATATTGAATCGTTTATAGAACTGATGTTTTCATACATTATCACTTAAAAAAGGCTGTTACCGTATAGGAAATAAAAGATCAAACAAAAATTCAACATGAAGACATACATAAATTAATTCTATTTAAATGTGCGTACGTGATTCCGTAAAACATTAGTCATTTTGAAAGGAAAAGTGAAAAATGTTCAATGATCTGTCTGTACAGCTTATATAGTTCTATCTTACTTCATGTTGCTTTTCGACAGTTGAAACACATTTTCAATAATCATTGAATATTTTCTTATGTAATAATATATACGATCATTATATAATTTAACTAAACAAGCTTAATTGCGGTGTTTTGGAAATGTTGGTGACAAAAGTATATGAATGTGCAATTAAACGATTCATTTAACACACGTATCTCTATCATTCATTTCAATTACATAATTTCTGCATATTATAACACGTACATTTTACAATATCTGCAGACTGTATGTCACTATTTTCATTATCACGTTTAGAATAAAATGTGCGTCAAAAATGACGGGCAAGACCCTCATTAACTGTAGGCATCTAGTACGTCGGAGCTTTGAAACACCTTTACAATATGTTGTATATTTTCTTAAATCTGAATGCATTCACGTTACTGACGATAATAATGCTTCTTTAATTTCATCTTGACCAAAGGTGCGAACGCAACAAATTGAGATCAGTACCATTGCCAGTGTCTGAAATTTCTTACCCAGGCCTATCACAGTTATTAATATGATTCTTTATAGGTCATAAGTTTATTGTCGACTAGATTCATAATAAACATATTGTTTAATGACACTTACATTATTGCTCTCTCACACACAAAAGGTATCATAAATTTCTGCACGTTTGAGGGAGAAAAGGGAGAGAGGGGAGGGGAGAGGGATCATCAATTGAGCAACCGACAAAAATCATAATATTTAAGTATAATTTCACAATCCTGTCAGCACACGTGCAGAAATTTATGATACCTTTTGTGTGTGAGAGAGCAATAATGTAAGTGTCAAATAAATGATGTATGTATTACACAGAAACTGACCAACTCACACAATGTCGTAAACAAATAAAAGAACCAAATCTTCGACGGCCGAAATAACGGAAATTATGTCCTTTGATTGTCAGTCTTAATTATTAGTAAGGTGCTCGTTAATATCTGGAGTAGCTGCAATTTTTATCTTTAAAATATGAAATACACGATTACGCCATAGACGTAAGGTATGTGCTATGGAAATATTGAAACTATATAAATGAAGTTAAGGAATATTAATAGTGTGAGGAATGTTAGCAGAGACGATACGAAATAAACTTATAATATAAGAAAGCTAATGAGGTATAAATGGAAAATTCAAAATAATTACAAATTTTGAAATTGAATACTACGCTATCTAGACTACGTAATCGTCGACCCTAAATACCCAGTGCACGTAGAATAGCTAATATCATAAAAAGCTACGGAGCGCACCACCTAGACCCCGCAATCGGCGAGCCTGAACACCTAGTGCACGTAGAAAAGCTCATAACACAAGAAAGTATGGAGCGCGCTGAAATGTCCCGGACGATGAAGTGTCTTGGAAGATGAAATGTCCCAGACGATGAAGTGTCCAGACGATGAAGTGTCGTAGACGATGAAGTGTCCAGACGATGAAACGGAAGACTATGAAGTGGGGGACGATGAATACTACGATTGAGATGTATTATGTTAGAAGAAGAACATCAGTGAGAGTATAATGCAATACTGGGAAAGTAATAATGTATATAAAATTATTATTAATTATGAGTAAGGGTTTAATTAAAGCAGAAAGTATCTTTAAAAAATAAATATTATTCGTATATTCTACACGTTTAAGTGTGCACAGTATGAAATAAGACGGCAGATTGCTGCACTCTCAGAGTCGAAAGAAAACACTCAGAGTAATCTTTAGAGAATAAATGTGTTCAAACATATGGATTGGAAAATATGCAAATTTCACGCATAAAATATTAGTTAACTAACGTTTTCAATATAAGATAAGTAAGATGCAGAACATAGTAAACTTGTAAGAGAATAATAATAAATTCGAAGTAAAAATATTATCTCGATTATTTGCTAGATGTTTTTGGTATAGGTAGAACATTAGTGTGGGTATTAATTATTAGTAAGGTGTTCGTTAATATCTGGAGTGGCTACAATTTATCTTTAAAATATGAATGCAATATAGAGAGTGCGAGCAGATATATTACAAAATACAATAATCAAAAATAAAACACGACGCTTTGAAGGGTACATATTGAATATTGTGAGGAATTAAATGTAAGATAAGGAATTAGATACTTACCGATCTACATTAATCAATATGTTTATTATGAATCTAGTTGACAGTAAACTTATGACCTATAAAGAATCATATTAATAACTGTGATAGGCGTGCACGGAAAATAATAATCCAGTGAAAATTCCCGAACTCGTTCGGATGTTGAGGATTTCAGTATGCTTGAAAGAAGATTAGGAACTGTCTCGTTAGAAATATTCTAGACCCTTTTTCATGAAGAAGTCAAATTAATTCATGAGGAGTTCCCGAACTGTGAAGTAATATGCTCGAATTATATCTAAGGTCTTATAACTAAGATTATTTCTAAACAGTTCGGGAATATTTCCGAATCAGTTCAAGAAAAATTCGAAGCTAATGTAATTAAAATCCGACTAGTTTAAGGGAAAAAATTTGGTTTTCGTATGTATGTCTTTTAACCACCATTCTCTAAGTCAGGAACAAACTTTTCAACATTTTATACACAAGGCCCATACATATAAATATATCGCTAAACGAATTACAACGCAGACCTACACAATAATATTAAACTAGATAACAGTTAATATACGCACGCACGCAAACGGTATTAACGGAACGCTAACATATTTACTCATTAGTAGACTGAGTCAGAAGTTGTATTTATACATAATCTATCAGTTTCGCGGCGCTGGCGAGAAACGCGCCATCTGTGAATACCTGTATGTAAGTGAATGCCCGCGAATATTTGAATGTAGTTATTCACAAATAACGTTCTTTATATGTTTCATACAATCGGGTATGTAGGTTTAAGGGGATTCCGTACGGCTCAGTCAATAAGGTAGAAATTTTCATAAAGATACTTAAATTAAAAATGATTTAATTGATTTCAGGCTCTGTATTAGAAACTGTAATGAATATTATGATGTCCCAAAAAATATGAAACCCGTTAGTTAACAATCCTCTGAGAATCGTGCTAAATGGATAGCCATCAAAAATCATTTTTAAAAATACAAAATTACTGTTATGACTAAAAACCGTATTTCACGAATAAGTGAAAATCGTAGAAATGTAGATACGACCTTTTCTAAGACACACAGCAGTATAATAGCATTTTACACTAATTCCACTAGTACGGCCAGTGAAAATTGCTCTAAATAAAAATTGTCTCATCCCAGCTAACACACTGTCACATTCTTCAACGAAAAGTTAACGAAATATACAAACAGTATACAAAACATTTTGTATATTTCGTAACATTTTCGCACATGAACATGACCGTACGTCAGCTGGGATTGAACTGAAAGGTTTGATTATTATGTAGTTTGGAGTTTTACTACTACTATTAATAAGTTTGGCGTTTTATTTTGTTTTAAACATTTAAATAATTTTTTTTTGTTTTTACTACATTCACTTCAGCATTATCGCAATGTACTTCAATAGCATTTTGTACAAGCTTGTCTGTATTATGACTGCCATCAAATTCTTATTAATGTAAATTAAGGTAAACAAAATTTGATAAAGGTCAAAATATTTTTCAAAAAATAACTTTCCTACCGGCATATTCTCCATTCTTTACCTGTGTTAGAAGAAACATATCGAAGCATAATAATCGAATATATCTATATATATATTGTTTTGTTTTCATTCCCTGGCCGCCATGTGCGAATACATCGCCTGCGCAGAACGGCGGGGTCGGTTCGTTGGTTGTGTATATGGTCTGGCGTATCGGTATTTGCGCATATAATATATAAACATATACATAGGTAGAGAACTACAAAAAAGTTCGGGAATTTTCATAAACTGGATGCACGACTTCTCACAATCGTAATATAATAAAAACTATTTCATGTTAGATGTACATTTTCTTAAATACTAATGACATAAATATTGAACTGTTTCTTAATTTTATGTGAAATCATCTGTAATATTTACTTTCAGCGTATTTCCGAACCAAACTGTGAAATATATTTTCAGTTCGGGAATTACTCAGAAACATTTCGAACATATTTACCGATAATCGTGAGATTTTCGTCGAATTTTTCTCAAATCCTTAACATCCGAACAAGTTCGGGAATTCTCACTGGATTATTTTTTTCCGTGTGGGTAAGAAATTTCAGACACTGGCAATGGTACTGATCTCAATTTGTTGCGTTCGCACCTTTGGTCAAGATGAAATTAAAGAAGCATTATTATCGTCAGTAACGTGAATGCATTCAGATTTAAGAAAATATACAACATATTGTAAAGGTGTTTCAAAGCTCCGACGTACTAGATGCCTACAGTTAATGAGGGTCTTGCCCGTCAATTTTGACGCACATTTTATTCTAAACGTGATAATGAAAATAGTGACATACAGTCTGCAGATATTGTAAAATGTACGTGAAAACTATCTGTTTTTGTTACACTCTGATTTGATTTCCGATTCATAGGATTTTACGAAGAGATACTACGATCTAGAGAGAAAGGTAGGACGTATACTCATAAGTTATAGGTACCACGCCATATGTGGAAGTGGCAAAGAGTGTGTGAGAAGGAGAGATACAGAGATAGAGAGAGAGAGGGAGAATGAAGCGTCAATTAATGAAGGGGACAAGCAAACAGTATTAGGTACTAGAAATGTAGTATATTTGCCGACGTGCAAGGATTCTCCGGATCTGGTAATCAGTTTATATCGAAGGAAATGTGCATTATGGATATTTCCGGCAGTGATGTAGTAAAGTACGTTTTGAACGTAAAACAATTGGTTAATGCACAATTATCATGGTCTACGATTGGAATCGGACGATATACCCTATGATGAAATCAACGAAACGTTGGGAGACATCGTTACATGTGCTTACAAAATATACATAAAAGGCGCAGACAAAAAAAAAAGATATAGGTTGCAGGAAACGTTTGATGCTGGCAATGCTGTTGACCTAGATATATTGGCCCGTCCATCTCTAACGAAACTCATAGGATAAAATGCTTAAAAAGTGGATACTGGAAAATCTTCACGACCATCCTGCATCTCTTCAAAGGTCAATGAGAATTTTCTATGAAGTGAAACGTCTTGCATTAATGGAAACAAAAGACATCGAGTGTATACCTATAGATTTCATCCCAACGTTTGCAGAACGTGAAATTGAAGAAGCATGATCATGCCTACCTCTCACAATGCAAATGCATTCAGATTTACGTGAATGTCGTCGATAAACATTTTGAAACGAGTGATGATACCGTAGATAGACAACCGCCTATGAGTAAAGACTATGCAAAGTGTTAATTTCAGAGGGATGTCTAGTAATGGTAGTATAGGTATTTTAAAAATAGCGAGATTGCTTTCGCTTTGCAGTAGATGCGCGGTAATATTTAACAATTTCACTTTCATATTCTTTTGCATGGCGATAATAAGGTTAATTGTCAATTAGATTCAATTTTCAAGAACCTCATATTCAATTGTAATCGCTCCATAGCCACTCATATCAGCAAGTGTATGATGGGCAGCCTACGATGAATCTATGCATTTCAGATACACCCGCATATTTCATTCTACGACACGCAGATTCTGCAATCTCTTTAAACATACCAAAAGATGTATTCATGAGAAAAGGTCTTCTTATTCTCAGAAATTTTAAAAGTGGGAAATATTAAATGAAGGTTAATTAATTATATTAGAAACATGTTGATACTCGTATGTGTTCGTCACTTGTGGGAAGTCAGATTCATTGTTACCGTATTATATATACGTACCGTATATAATACCGTAAAGTCTATGGATAATTAACAGGTCGAAACTTGTACGGCGATGTTTAAGATGTGGTAAATTGTACACACACACATTAAAAAACGGTCAGGAACCTAATTAATTACATTATCCACGTGTCCAAACTCGTATAGGTATGGTTCGAACGTCATGAAAACCCGTAAATTAGATAAATGCATATGGAATAAGCGTGTCATCCTCTCTTTCTAATTACTGCTAGCTTCTTCCATCATTTTTATATTATACATTTTAATACACGCTATTCGGATTATGTGAAATTTATTACTATTTAAATATTATTATTATAAATTATTTATTTATTTATGCTACCTTTGTTAACGAAGGGGTGAGTTGGCCTACAGGTGGCCCGCCAGGTTATTCCTAGATAAAATACGGAACTGAGATCAACTCCTTTCTATTATGGCGGAGGTTGTCTAAATTTGGGAAAGAGAAAATGTGTCACTTGGTATATGTTTTGATGAAATTGCGCAATGACTTTAAACGCGTCTGAACCTGTATACATGGAAAATATATGGTGAAAATGATCGGCGGGTAATCGGCGATGACGATGACCGTGATAACGGTATAATGCTAAAGTTAATGGATATAACAAAGAGTATGCGAGAGCGAGAGAGATGGTAGTAGAACACAGGAGGAAAAGGTCATTATTAGAATTTTACGTTCACTTTCACAATACGGTTCCTAGTCTACGATATATTTCCACATAGGCACCGAGAAGCGACTATGATGTAGCAATAGCTGACCTTTATGGTAACCATTATTGCGCATGCGTCAATAAATGAATAAATTGCGTTTATACTGTAATCGCTAGTGAATCAGTTTCATACGAAATGGAATATATTTTAGACGTTCAGGGATTCCGCGGGCCTGGTAATCGCTTCAAACCGAAGGAAATGTCTATAATGAATATTTTCGTCGGTGAAATTGAGACATGTGTGTTTAAACCACCATATCAATGGGTTACCGTTACACTACCGTTACACTATAAAAGAGTCAATAACTGGTTAATGCATAATTACCACGGCTTACCATGGGAATCTGGCGACGTTCCCTTTGATGCTATAAACGAGACTTTGGAGGATATCGTTAAATGTGCCAACAAAATTTATGTAAAAGGAGTCGATAAAAAATGTTGGTTGGAGGATATATTAAACGCTGAAAATGTTATTGATCTCGACTTTTTGGACTGCCCATCTCTGAAAAAACTAAAGCAACAGGAGCAATATGAATTGTTGGAGAAGTGGGAAAATCATTCGCTTAATGGAACTTGCACTAAAGAAAATGTACAAATACTTAAAAATTGGGTATTGGGAAATCTACTTGAACAGCCTGCACCTCTTCAACGTTCATTACGGATTTATTACGAAGTGAAACGTCTTGCATTGATGGAAACAAAAGATATAGAATGTCTACCGATCGATTTCATCTGCATGTTTGCTGAACGACAAGTTGAAGAAGCATGGACCTGCTTGCCACCTGCTATGCAAATGCATCCTGGAATACGTGAATGTCGACGATGTTATAAACATTTCGAATCAAGATATTATACGATAGATGGTGGGCCGCCTATGATTAAAGACTGCATCAGTTGTCAAATTAAAAGCGAAATTAAAAATAAAATTTTACACGCATCTCAACTCGTATACCATCTTTGAGACACATAGGTCCCAACATATTATCTAATATGCTTGAAATTGACATGTGTTTTCTCAAGGATGGTCGAAGTTACATGTGTTTTCCCAATGATTGGAATCTAGACGAGCGCTTTCGAAGGGGTGATGTAGGAAAAATAGACCTGCCGGGTCCCGCGCATCAGGGGGTCGATGCCAGGTCTTTTGAACGCGTTGAGACTTGATTAGAGGCTTTTCTAAATTAATTTTAAAATGGTCTTAGCGGTTTTGTGTGAAGGGACTCAGCGGTTTCAGCACTATTGGAGATCATTGAGTTACGCTAACGGCTTGTCAAGACGACTGTCATATTGATGGATAGATTTCCCCGACGAGAGAAAATTCTGAAAGGTGAATTCGAACTTACAACATGGCAAGGGAGAGGTCAACGCCCTCATTGTAGGTTTTTAAAATTTGTGTGAGATTTAAAAAGTAGGTCCTCGATATACGAGATTGCGCTAGACACCTTCAAACTGGTATTTAGACTAATGGAAATCTACGCTTTCAATTCATCAAAAAAGATATGTAACATCCGAAATAGGTCGGTAACGGCATATTGAAAGAGAGATTTCCCAACAGAGCACATTTAAAAGCTCGAAAGATATATGCATAACGCTACAACATTAATCTTCGAAAACTTAATGGGACCGTCCACGAATTCTTGCGTCATCTTAATGACCTCATTAGTGACGGTCAGATTTCTCAATGAGAGTCTTGAATTATAGGCCCGTGTACTTAACAGCAAAGCAAAAATGCGAATCAATCCGCGAATCGGCCCGCGAGTCAGTCCGCGACTCAGACCGCGAATTAGTTCACGAATCTACCACCTCGCATGCTGCCACAGCGCCGCAACTGTGGCGACGCCTGGTAGCGGCGGCGGGAACTAATTTCAGACTGTCCTTATTCATCTACTAACCAAGTCTGGTAAGATATGGAGCCATTGATATTTACGATGAAGACTAAACTGTGGCCACATTTTATTTTTCAAAGTACGATTAAAGCGTTCGCAAATTAATGCTTTTAGATTACTGTATGTAGAATATAAATTGATGTCATGTTTTTTCATTAAATTTGAAAATTTTGAATTATAAAATTCTTTTCCATGGTCGGTATGTAAATTCTTTGGAATTCGACCCATTTCAAATATCGATTTCATGGCAGCTGTGACGTCATCGCCAGTCTTTCTTTTTACTGGGCGGGCCCATGCATACTTAGAGAATACATCGATGACAGTTAACAAGTATTTGTAACCCTTATTTTCATCTGCATAAGGAATCATTTCTACAAGATCAGCTTGCCAAATTTCATCTAATCCGCGAATATCTACTCGCCGTCTTGTATAATTTTTTCTTGCTGGTTTATGGAGCTCCTTCACGACTTCTCTCTTCTCTTTAAAAGTCATTGTTGTTAAACAGATAAGGCAACGTCTTGATTAAAACTGTTGGGTGTACTGTTGCAGATAGTTTATTTATTCACATTTTTCAGACTAACTAATTGATTCTTCCGTAAGGAGTACAAATGTGAAATGTCCCTCTTCATAACATCAGTTATTGCATTAATCTTCTTTAAGGCTTCACTGTTTTTATTGAGATTTTGTTCTAGGAGAAAAATTAATTTCTCAGCATCGTGAGCTTACAGTACTACTCTCCCTTATGTCATAGGTATGTTTTTTTTCAAGTCTCCTTCTATATTAGCAATATCTACCGTAAGACTATCAATCAAACCATTATTTTTATTCAAATCATCTTTATGTTTTTTTTCTTCCCGCTCTAAGACATTATTCGTAAGATTGCTAAGAGTGTAATTATTTTTATTTAAATGACTGGTATGCTTAGTTATTTCCTGATGTAATTCAATAGTATAATTTCCGATATCTGAAGATATAATCCGCCTCTTTTCTATTTCATTGTAATTTTTATTTATATCTTGATGTATTTTATTTATACTTTTTTCAAAATATTCAATCTTCTCATTATTTTTAATTACACCTTTACACAGTTCTTCTATTTGCTGTTTAATATCGCGAATAGATGTGTGGAACATTCTCAAAGTAATGGCATCATCCGAATCTGTCGGAATTCCGATATTACATAACTTTCTTTTCTTAAAATCATAAGAACCATGTGTAGCAATTTCGACACTTTGAAATACTTGCTTCCGTGCTCGTTGAGACGAACGTCCAAATACATCGATGCTCATTATGATACTGACGTAGTTATCACGCAATCAGTAGATTATATTAGCTTCGCGCAACTCTTCAATAATCGATAAGATTTCATTCGAAAGACTTGAATTATCAGCAGCTTGCGATGCTATTAGAAGGCGCAAACGATCGACAAGTTCATTTGGATCATCCCAATGCACGTAGTCAATTTTATGGTTTTGTTCAACAATCATGTATTCAGACAAATTACCACCCTTTTTCGGAACATCTTTGAACATTTCCTTGATGTAGTTTCGATACTTGTGGCAAGCATTATACCGAATAGGTTTTTCCTGATTCCAATCTTTCCTATGTGCATTAGTTAAGATGAGTATACTTTTGTAATTGTTTAAATCAGACTGTTAGATTATAGCTATATCATCTTTTTTCTTAAATAATAACTCTAGCAAACCTTCAGTAATAGCAAATTTGTGATCCTTAACAATGACATTTTTATTCTTAAATTCTATTGTCGAATCACCGATTCTTGTAGTACCCCTTTTATGCGAACACCATAAATTGTATCAATAATATCACTCTTCTCATGAATATTTCTCACTAGTAAAGTTAGAAACTTAGTTGATAACCTTTCTTTAGTATGATATGTAGGTGTTTTAATATCACTGCTAATGTCTGATCTAAAGGGGTATTATATCCATCACGCAAATCGTCATCATCATCATCATTAAAATCGTTAACATCATTAATTTCCATACTATCTGCTACTTTATCCTGTGTATTATCAATTGCATGTTTACTGGTCGACATTGTTGAAGCGTCTGCAATTTTTTCCAATGGACTTCTTATGGATTCATGCGTTTCTTTACCCATTTTTAATAATCGATGTTTTCGGCGAATAGATTCGCTAGCTTTGACAATTTGGCAGCAACTCCCCATGTCGTTTATGATTAGTTGCATTATTTTGTACAGACGATGTTAAATCATCAAAATTGATGATCGGGTTTTTGTTGGTTGTTTATGAAATCGCATTTTGATAATAACTGATCATAAAAGTATAAGTAGCGCCTTTATATGTAATGTCAGTCATTAACTGTTTGTTACTTGAATGATGCACATCTTAAAATGATTACATATGTGGGTAAAAACAAGAAGCAAAAACGGATAAAGAGTGGGAAAGGATTGGTCAATTCTTTAATTAATAAATTACCGGTAGAATTTTATATACCCGGTTATCAGTACTGCGGACCCGGTACGAAATTAAAGCAACGATTAACAAGAGAGGACTCAGGGATAAATTCGTTAGATAAGGCTTGCAAGGAATACGACATTGCTTATTCCAAAACTCGTGAAAATCCCACCGGTAGAAGCGAGGCCGATCGAATATTAGCGGAGTAGGCTTGGAAGCGAGTTCTAGCAAAAGACGCAAGCATTGCAGAAAAGGCGGCAGCTTGGGGTGTTGCAAACACAATGAAACTAAAAAGTAAATTAGGCATGGGACTGAAAAAGAAGAAAAAAGCGTCAAAAAAGAAAACAGCATCATTGAACAACATTATTGCGGCTGGTAAAATTTCAATGTCACCAAGTAATAATGTTCAAAGTATTATATCGAGCGCTTTGAAAGGGGCACGTAAAGCCGTTAAAGAAGCAGGTGGTAAGCGATTCATTAAAAAAACTCGACAGCTATCGATACCTGCAAAGTTTGGAGGATTTTTACCTTTCCTAACACTCATATTTGCTGGATTAAGTGCTGTAGGTGCATTAGCCGGTGGCGCAGCGGGTATAACCAAGGCTGATAATGATGCAAAAGCTGCTCAAAAGCAGTTACATGAAAGTGAAAGGCATAATAGGGCTATGGAGACAATAGCTATAGGTAAAGGGTTATATCTTAAACCTTATAAAAATGGTCTAGATTTGAAATGAAAACCATACAAAACGGGTTTAGGTGTTAAATGTAAAAAAAATCGAAAAAATTTATAAAGCTACCGCATCGAGCACTCACCGATGTCGATATATTGAGATATTCGAAAGAAGCTGGAATTCCGAATTTGAGAGGTGTCTTTATGCGTAATAATTTACCAAAGAATCCCCAAGTTAATGAATGTGCAGTCATAAATTTAGATGATGCAAGCGGTCCGGGGACACATTGGGTAGCATATCGAAAAAGTGGTTCTAAAGTCGTTTATTTTGACAGCTTTAGAAACATTAGCCCAGTTGGGAAAGTATCTCGGTGTAGGTAGCATTATGTATAACCGTCAAAAATTTCAAAACTATACCACTTTTGATTGTGGACATTTATGTCTCAAATTTTTATGCAATCAGCTGTTTTGTCCAAACAAGTATCAGTTGTATAAATATATTGCGTAAAATATTATGATAATCAGTGTAATTTGAACAATCAGTATGAATAATTCTTTTACGTTAACGCTCTCGGGGCAGTCTTCAGTATTGGAAGCGCAATACTTTCCACCTATTGAACTTTCACCGCAGAAGAATTATGAATTGGGTTTGATAGAACTTTTAACATTCAATTCAATCCCAAATGTTGACGTTAATAATAAATTTCATATTGGTAACCATGAAATTATTGTGCCAATCGGTAGCTATGAAATTGAGGTTATAGCAGAATATATTAGAAACAAGCTGTCGGAGTATAGTGATATTACGCAGGAGATAAAACCGAATAATAATACATTACGTAGTGAAATCAGATCTAATCGAGACATTGATTTTACACCAATCGATTCGATTGGACGAACATTGTGTTTTTACATGTTTTTACGCGTTTTAATTATGCCAGTAACCATAATTAAAGTTAATGCACTTCTTGTGGAATGCAATATAACTACAGGTGCTTATATTAATAGCAGTAGAGCGCACACGATTCATGAATTTTTTCCTACCTTGGCGCCCAGATATAAGATTGTGGAAGTGCCGAATCACGTCATTTACCTACCTGTTGCCGTCAGATTAATGCCGATCATATTCAATTGCGTATTGTTGATCAGAACGGTGAATTGGTAAATTTTCCTGGTGAAACACTTACAATACGACTCCATCTTAAATATAGGTAACAATGGGTATTATGTACAATGGTCAGAACCTTAATAGTTACTATAATAATAACCCATCATGGAGAAAACATATCAGTCGTCGTCAAATTCGCAAGACGATAACACGTCGGAACGCTCTATTTCTGAAAAGCTTGGGACTCAAGTTACATCATCATCACAATATCAAACAGTGAATAATAACAATTGTTATTGTCGTTGTTGTATTTGCATACTTATCGCACGTTATTATAATAGCAATAATGGAGGATCCAATACTCAGCATTCAAAACCCAGTCGTTTTCGACGAATCTGTCGCTCATTACGAGCTGCATTCACATCAATCTTACAATACAAGTTCTTTTGGTAAAAATGATGAAATTCGCATTGCTGTGCAAAATCAAGATTTATGTATTTTACCGTGTAAAAGTTTGATACATGTTAGTGGAAGGTTGACGAAAACTGACGGAACTAAAGCAAATAATACTAATCTAACGTCTAACGCAATCTGTCATTTATTTGATGAGGCGCGATATGAATTGAATGGTGTTGAAATTGATCGAAATAGAAATCTTGGTATTACTAGCTCGATGAAGGGGTATCCTTTTTACACACCAAATGATGAACCCGTTTTAATCAATGCAGGTTGGATATCTAGTTCAAATCTAAAGATAACAAATGATAATGGTTATTTTGATGTGATCATGCCTCTGAGTATGATTCTCGGATTTGCTGAAGATTATCGTAAGATAATTGTAAACGCGAAGCACGATCTTATTTTAACAAGATCTAAACATGATGATAATGCAATTATACAAAATGCAGAAGAACATTACAAAATTGAGATCAATAAAATAGAATGGTTAGTTCCATATGTTACGTTGGCTGATAGGAAAGGATACAGCTGTTACGTTTAATCGAAAAAGATTCTTGCATATCTTAAATTTCCGTACATAGGAACTTGATGAATATCCTCTTTTACCGGTAACGTCATCCCACGTGTGGTCCGTGAAAACAGCGACACAACTAGAAAAGCCAAGATATATTATTATGGGCTTCCAAACAGCACGAAAAAATGACAAGGTGAAAAATGCTAGCCTGTTTGATCACTGTACCATTAGTATTGTTAAAGTATTTTTGAATTCAAAATATTATCCGTATGGTAATTTAAACCTTGATATTGCAAATAATCAATTTTCTGTATTATACGATATGTATATCAATTTTCAAGCTAGTTACTATAATAAAAATGTTAATGGTAAACCTATATTGAATAAATCAATATTTTTAGAGAAAGCTCCATTAATCAATATTGATTGCTCTAAGCAGAATGAAGCTTTAAAACACGCACCTGCCGATGTGTGGCTTGAATTTGAATCAAAAGAAAATTTTCCTGCAAACACTTCTGCTTATTGTTTAATTTTACATGATCGTATTGTAGAATATAATCCCATAAGTGGAAATGTAAAGAAGTTAGTTTGAGAGGGGGTTAGCCATTTTTGCGCATGCCCTAATTAATGAATAAAATATCGTCATACTTTAATTGCTAGTGAATCAGTATCATACGAAATGGAATACATTGTAGACGTGCAGGGATTCCGCGGTCCTGGCAATCGCTTCATACCGAAGGCACTGTCTATAATGAATATTTTCGTCCGTGAAATTGAGACTTATGTGTTTAAAGCGCCATATCAATGGGAGTGGTTACCGTTACACTATAAAAGAGTGAATAACTGGTTAATAGATAATTACCATGGCTTACCATGGCAATCTGGCGACGTTCCCTTTGATGCTATAAACGAGACTTTGGAGGATATCATTAAATGTGCCAACAAAATTTATGTAAAAGAAGTCGATAAAAAATGTTGGTTGGAGGATATATTAAACGATGAAAATGTTATTGATCTCGACGTTTTGGACTGCCCAATGGGCAAATCTCCGAGATGCATCTTATTTCATATAGTGGTAGGAATATTATCTATACGTTGCTCTAAAAATTCTAACTATAAATTATGGAGATGCATCTTATTCTATATAGTACTAGAAATATTATCTGTATGATATCGCTTACTCATTCAGTTGTCAACTGTCAATCAAACTGTACGGATGCGAGTATTGTCACTCTTTCAATTTTAGAAATACATGTGTTATTTGCTTTTATTTTTCGATGGTGAATATGTGTCATACTTGTCATAGCGCTTGGGATTAACTGTGTTTTAATAGTGGTGTGTATTGTGCTCGTTTTTGTGAACTGATTAATTAAGAATATTGGAAAAATTTTCTGCAAACTTCTGGAATTTTCCACGCTATTTTTCACACGTAGACAACCGGCGTCGTGCGATCCCCTCGACGGCGGCGTCGAGTCGGGATCAGATGGGAAAATCGGGCTCGAGTATGAAGCGAAGTATGCCGAGTGAAGAAGCAAAGAAGTCAGGCCCCGGCAGACCGAAACTCGCCCGCATTGACGGAACGTCTTCCTTGGAATCAACAATATACCCTGCATCTGATTTTTTTCCTGCTTCGTCGCCGATGGATATGGGCAAAAATGAAAGCTTCTCGTTATCGGCAGAAGCTGTTCGTCAGATGCGTGCTAAGCTTTTGAAACATGATCGTTTTTTCCTGAATTTTATTTCTACGTCTAAAGACACGGTTGCATCCAAAACGGCAATTCAAGATTGCTTTCTCGCCTCTCAAACTGCTTTTAATTCCATCACCAGCGCGTACATGGAGACTCTCCAGTATATATCCACTATGGAAAATTGCAATACGTCAATAATTCAAATATGTAAAGACATCACAACAAATTGCACTATTGCTGCACAGGAGGTAGCAGAAAAAGTTGCGTATACAGTTTCACCCGTCACTTTTGCCGACAAATTAAAATCGACGCCTGTTGTGAAAGTTTCTCGTGGACCAACGGTTCCGGTATGTTCTAGCACATCATTTATTGTGGCTCCCTGTCCGAATGCTGCTGCAAAATTTGCAAACTCGAATAGCACAAAAGAGGCATTATTTAAGGCATTAAATCCAGCTACGGTAAATTTAAAAGTTGACCGATTGACCAAAACAGGCGGAAACGAGGTAAGGATCGAGGCAAGTTCGGTAGATTTAGAAAAACTTCGCTCTCTTGACTCGTTAACTGCTGCAGGACTCTACATTAAAGATGACACAAAATTTAATCCGCGCTTATTGATCTCTGGGATACCAAAGGACATGACAAAGGAAACCATCCGTGAAGACTTCATCAACCAAAATTTAGGAGGTATTGATGTGCCAGATGTTAAGGTTATTTATGTCTTTCCACCTTATCAAAATTCCCCTGTCACTTGGTGTGTTTTAGAAGTGCCTCCCGAGATACGTTCCAAACTTCTTGGTCAAAATAAAATCTACCTTGGTTTTGCTTCGTGTTCGTTTAAAGATTATGTTAAAATTAAGCACTGCTATCGATGTTTGGCTTTCGGACATATTGCTAGAGATTGTAATGATGTGGCTCATTGTGGTCACTGTGCCGGTAATCACGAGATGAAAAATTGTCCCGACAGGAACAGAAATCCGTGTTGCTATAATTGTAAATTACATAAGTCTCAAGATAGTGCTCACGCAGCATTGGACGGTTCAAAATGCTCAATTTTAAAAAAGAGGTTAACGGATAAAGTTCATCTAACTAATTATGGATAATAACATCAATTTATCCAACCTTAGGATCTGCCATGTAAACTGTCAATCACTTATTCCTCATTTGGATGAATTTCGATCATACTTTACTACTAATCTGTTCCACATTATCTGCCTGTCAGAAACATGGCTAAAACCTACAATTTCTGAGGAACTTATAGCATTGCAGGGATACTATATTCACCGTCGAGACAGGATTGGGAAGACAGGTGGTGGAATTGCGATTTACATATCCACCGTGCTCAAAAGTAAAATAATTGCCTCGTCGTCTGAAAACTATTGTTATAAACCTGAATTTTTAATTATTAAAGTGACAATATCAAATGTAAAATTACTACTTGCAACAGTTTACAGACCACCAAAGACTGGCTTGTTGCGAGAGTTCGCAGATATATTTCTTAGTTTGTCAGCTGATTTTGATAACCTCGTTATTTTTGGGGATTTTAATGCCAACTTATGCGTTCAGTCTTATGAAAGCACACACTTATTGGAATTTATCGATTCTTCAAATCTTTATCAATCAAACGATATGGACTCAAAAATAGAAACGTTCAATCATCATTTAATTTCGGTCCTTAATAGGCATGCTCCATTCAAATTTGGTAACAGGAATAAAGTCTCAAATCCTTGGTTCACTATAAATATCAAAGCTCTAATCTCTGCTAGAAATAAAGCCTGGAGAACGTGGAGGCGCAAAAAAACAACATCAACTAGACTTGCGTTTATTAATCTTCGAAACACAGTAACGTTAGAGATTGATAAAGCCAAAAGAGAACATTACCGTTCGATTTTTACTAGCTCTCGCTCGAGTAAAGAAACATGGTCGCATTTAAAGAGTTTAGGGCTCATTAAGAATAATAGGACTGGATCACCGCTGGTTGTGCCCTTGCAGGATCTTAATTTACACTTTGCAGCTGTATGTACTTCAGTAAGTCCTCTTCTGCCCGTGAATTTTTGCCATCCTCGTTACTCTGATGACAAATTCTACTTCAAGAATCCGACTTTAAATGATCTTCAAGAGGCATTTTCTACATCCACATCAAATTCAACTGGCATTGATGGCATTCCAACAAGAATCCTCAAGAAGGTTCTACCGTATCTAAGTAATGTTATCTTGCATTTATTCACTTATTCATTTATAAACGAAGTTTTCCCAAGTTTATGGAAATCAGCAATTATAAGCCCTATACCGAAAATTAAAAATCCAATATCATGTCTGGATTATCGACCTATTTCGCTACTTTGTTCATTGTCGAAAATTTTTGAGAAAATAGTTGCAAAACAAATTATTGACTATTTGATAGCAACAAATAAACTGGATCCGTTTCAATCGGCGTATAAAAAAAGTCACAGCACGCAAACAGCACTCCTCAAGATACAGCATGAAGCTGCCGACAACCGCATGATAACCATCATGGTTTTTTTCGATTTCTCTAAGGCTTTCGATAAAGTTATACGTGCTAAACTCATTTCAATTCTCAAAGATCTTGGTTTCTCTTATTCCGCCTTAAGATGGATATATTCTTACCTTTGTGCTCGAAATCACGCCGTTAAAAACCCAGAAGGTCACCTTTCTGCGTGGGCGGAAATCAACATGGCTGTACCACAAGGGTCGGTACTTGGACCTCTTATTTTTTCTCTGTATATTACAGGACTTAGTAAAGTCCTAAAATTCTGTAAATATCATATCTTTGCAGATGATATCCAAATTTATATGTCTTGCAAACCATCACAATTAAATTGTACCATAAAGTACATTAACGAAGATGTTCAGAGAATTGTTGAATGGGCAGAAGATCTAGGCCTTACATTGAACGGTTCGAAAACAAACGCCATCATCGTTGGCACATCCAGGCTTGTTAACTCCGTTGATTATAACCTAAAATCTTCGTAAGGGAAACTGACATCGAATTCACGAATGAGGTTAAATATCTAGGCGTTTCTATAACAAACAACCTCTCTTGGTCATCTGAGGCTAGGCGACGCAGTAAAAAAATCTTCGCCACCTTACACAAATTAAAGGTCGTCAAGCGTCTACTTCCTTCTACGATACGTCAGCATTTGATTGCGTCACTCATTTTTCCAATCATCGATTACTGCTGCGTAACTATGTTAGATATTACAAATGAGTCTGGTTTCTTAATTCAAAGAGCTCTTAACACCTGTGTAAGATTCATATGTAATTCAAGTCGTTTTGAACATATCACTCCATACTACGGAAAACTTAAATGGCTTAAAGTCCATACCCGTAGGTTGTTTTTCGAAGGCTGTCTATTACACCGTATAATCTGGACACAACGACCAAGTTACCTGGCAAATGGTTTAACATTCAGGACATCCATATCTGCAGTTACCACAAGATCTGATTTCTTAAAACTCAGTGTTCCGGCGTGCAAAACTGAGGTTTACAATAAATCGTTCCTGAGCCTTGGGCCATTTTATTTTATATCTGACAAGGCTGGTCTACTATTTTATTTATACTGTTATTGTTTTAACGTTTTAAGAAACATACAATAAATACCTGTACAGTAATGTAGCTACCGCGATTAAAGGGTTTTAAACCCAAAGCGTAAAATAAATATATATCTAACTATATCTATCTATCTACTTTTGGTGGCTCCAAAACCTAAACTACAGCATTAAAGACCATAAAATGACCGAATTTACGTATATGAGTGCGGTTCTTGGTCGAAAATCTGCGTTATCAAATTGTTATTGCAATTTATGGAGATGCATCTTATTCCATATAGCACTAGGAATATTATCTATATGATATCGCTTGGTTTTGCTGAGTCGAAAACCTAAACTACAGCATTAAAGTCGATAAAATAAACGAATTTATGTATATTAGTGTAGTTCTTGGTCGAAAATATTGCGCTAGCAAACTGTTAGTGTAAGTAATGAAGATGAATTTTATTCTTTACAATACTAGGAATATTTTATTTCCGGTATTGCTTGATTTTGGTGGGTCAATAACGGGACGAAGAGAGTTTAAGTCCATAAAATGACCGAAGTTACGTATATGAGCGCAGTTCTTGGTCGAAAATCTGCGGTAACAAATTGTTATAGTAATTTATGAAGATGCACCTTATTCCATATAGTAGTAGGAATATTATCTATATGATATCGCTTACTTTTGGTGGGTCCAAAACATAAACTACAGCATTAAAGACCATAAAATGACCGATGTACGTATATGAGTGCGGTTCTTGGTCGAAAATTTACGGTATCAAATTGTTATTGCAATTTATGGAGATGCATCTTATTCCATATAGCACTAGGAATATCATCTATATGATATCGCTTGGTTTTGCTGAGTCGAAAACCTAAACTACAGCATTAAAGTCGATAAAATGACCGAATTTGCGTCTATAAGTGTAGTTCTTGGTAAAAAATGTTGCGCTAACAGATAGTAACTGTGAGTTATGAAGATGCATCTTATGCTACATAGTGCTAGGAATATTAAATGTTTGATATCGCTTGGTTTTGGTGAGTCAAAAAACGGATGAAGAGAGTAAAAGTCCATAAACTTACCGAATTTGCGTATATGAGCGCAGTTCTTGGTAGAAATTCTGCGGTAACAAATTGTAATTGTAATTTATGGAGATGCATCTTATTCCATATAGTACTAGGAATATTATCTGTATGATATCGCATGATTTTGCTGGGTCGAAAACCTAAGTACAGCATTAAAGTCGATAAAATGACCGAATTTGCGTGTATGAGTGTAGTTCTTGGTCGAAAATGTTGCGCTAGACAATAGTTACTGTAAGTAATTATGATGAATATTATTCTATACAATACTAGGAATATTTTATTTCTGGTATTGCTTGATTTTGGTGGCTCAAAAACCGACGAAGAGAGTTTAAGTCCATAAAATGACCGAATTTACGTATATGAGCGCAGTTCTTGGTCGAAAATCTGCGGTAAGAAATTGTAATTGTAATTTATGGAGCTGCATCTTATTCTATACAGTACTGGGAATATTATCTGTATGATCTCGCATGATTTTGCTGGGTCGAAAACCTAAAGTACAGCATTAAAGTCGATAAAATGACCGAATTTGCGTATATGAGTGTAGTTCTTGGTCGAAAATGTTGCGCTAGACAATAGTTACTGTAAGTAATGATGATGAATATTATTCTATACAATACTAGGAATATTTTATTTCTGGTATTGCTTGATTTTGGTGGGTCAAAAACCGACGAAGAGAGTTTAAGTCCATAAAATGACCGAATTTACGTATATGAGCGCAGTTCTTGGTCGAAAATCTGCGGTAAGAAATTGTAATTGTAATTTATGGAGCTGCATCTTATTCTATATAGTACTAGGAATATTATCTATATGATATCGCTTGGTTTTGCTGGGTCGAAAACCTAAACTACAGCATTAGAGTCGATAAAAAGGCCGAATTTGCGTATATGAGTTGTAACGTGGCAACACGTTACAGCTGTAGATCTGCGCGAGAATCAATCCGAAGGGGTGCTGCAGTGCCTATAATGGGGGGACTGCCGTTCGTGGCACTAATTTTTGTAAGGGACTACACTGACCCGTGGCGAGGGATTACCGCTCCGTACCGAAACGGGCTTTGTTTTGCCGGGAGGCTTTATCTGGGGAACGATAACGATCACTATAAGGGGGGGACTGCTGTTCGAAGCGCTAATTTTACGGTGACGTTTCGTATGGTTTTTTTTTGAGTTTTGGTTTTGTGATTTTGAGCAATGGCGGCCGGAGTGCCGTAGAAATTATAGACTTTGTCTTGCCGGGAGGCTTTATGCGGGGAATAAGGATATTCTTTGATATAAAGGGGGACTGCTGTGAAGGCGCTAATTTTTTAGATATCCCACATTGCGTTGTGAGTGTTGAGATTCCGGAGATCGCAAAAAGTAAATTAAATTAAGTAAAGTTAAGCTAAATTAAGTTAGGGTAATTTAGAGTAAGTTAAATTAAGTTAAGTTAAGTTAGGATAAATTAGAGTAAGTTAAATTAAGTTAAATTAAGTTATGGTAAATTAAAGTAAGTTAAATTAAGTTAAAATAAGTAAAAGTAAGTTAAATTAAGTAAACATCTTCTTAGGAAAATGGGGGGGAGATTACATCATGCATCGTATAAGTTCGTCTTGGTTTTCGTCCGAAACTGAAAAGAAAATTTTATCGTTTAAATTCTTTTCATTTGCATTGTTTAAGATTTTTGGATATCGTGCAGTAGCGGGTTTGAGTCATTATAAAAATTAGTACGCATAGTTGGGCATTTTTCACATCATTTTGGAATATTAATTTCTTTAGCAGGTTCTCGGTATTTTGGTAATTTCGTAAACAGATTATATTTTGCATCGCGGATAATATTATATCGTTTATTATTTTGAAATTCTCGTTAATATTTGAACATAAAGAGCCCGATTAGAAAGGTTCTCGTCGCTTTGTTATGATGGTTACGGGATAAACAAAGGCATCTGTTGTTTTGATAGAGGTATCGAGACAATGGATGTTTACGGCTTACCGCTTCTGGAAGTCTCTAGAAGGTTCCAGAATGCGTGAGGGGAATCGAGAGAAAAGGGGAAGAGACACCGCGGGCAAAGCCGCGGTAGTCACGCGGTACCGCGGGAGCTAATCAGCGCGCTCCGTCTCTGGAGCAGCGGCAGGATCTCTGGGCTTTGGCAGGTGGGCATCGGAAGGTACAGGTACGACGAATTTCGGAAGGCTTTGCGTTCTTTTTTCTCGATAACAGACTTCCGGAATTCGTATATAGTTCTCGCTCGCGTGGTAGGCTGAAGTGTTCCCTAGAATGGTTCCGGGTTCGTAATACAACGTGATAGCGCCGTTATAAATAGTTTTCTTCGGTAATTCGTAGATTCTTCGCAAATTGATTAGCATCATTGTTCTTTCGCGAGTGTAACTTTCTGTGGACGAAGTGCGGGTATCGTCATCAATTGAATCGATAAATATTAATAAAAGATTCGTGTTTTTGAACTTTTCTCGTGGTAGAGGTTCTTTGTCGAGCAAAATACGCCTTAATCACTTTAAAGATAAATTGCTACCATCCGTGACCTATTACAGCAAACTAAAATTGTTAATTAATCTCTGCTCTCATCTTTGATAATTCCTCAAGGAGATTAATAAATAATTTAAATAAAAGTAACATTGCTATCGCCTTTGATTCGCTCAGAGGGAATAATGTTACTTAATTAAATATAAACTTAATGGTTCACGTCCTTAAAACTTCTTCAAGGAGCATAATAAATGATTTAAACAAAAGTAATATTGCTGTCGCTTTTGATTCGCTCAGAGGGAATGATGTTACTTAATTAAATATAAACTTAATGGTTCACGTCCTTGAAACTTCTTCAAAGAGATTAATAAATAATTTAAACAAAAGTAAAATTTCTATCGCCTTTGATTCGCTCAGAGGGAATAATGTTACTTAATAAAATATAAACTTAAGGGTTCACGTCCTTGAAACTTCTTCAAGGAGCATAATAAATGATTTAAACAAAAGTAATATTGCTATCGCCTTTGATTCGCTCAGAGGGAATCATGTTACTTAACTAAATATAAACTTAACGGTTCACGTCCTTGAAACTTCTTCAAGGAGATTAATAAACAATATAAACAAAAGTAATGTTGCTATCGCCTTTGATTCGCTCAGAGGAAATAATGTTACTTAATTAAAAGGATTAAGCTAAATAATAACAATTTGGAAGGTGGCGCTGAATTTGTGAGACAAAGGATCACCCACGGCTAAGTGTTTATGTGCAGGCGAGCGCGGTTTCCGCGGAGGCATGTCCAAGCAACGCGTTCGAAAAACTAATCGAGATGGCCCGAGACGTACATAAAAGGACAGACGGGGAGCGTTGGGTCGACTAGTCAGTACCGAGAGGACGCGTTACGTCTCTTTCGCAGTTGTTCCGGTATGATAGGATCGGGTAGAAATCTGGGTTACCGACACCCGTGAGGGTGCACCGAACTATTGAATATTATTTTTCTTATGTTTGGGTTATCGGCCATGGCGGCTAAGAACACCCACTGTGGAGGTTTGGCACGCTTTTTGTGTCTTTTATTTCGAAGGCTCTCGGCCCCTACGGGGCAACCCAAAATTTTGTCGTTTCATCGTCTCTTTTTCGTCTGCCAGTTTCGGTTACGTCACCCATTTACCCGTATGTGATAACTGTGGTTACGGGTATCTCCTTGGTGCAAACGCGTGAAACTCGTGAATCTTGTTTCTGTTTCATAAAGGTATTCTCGGCCAGTATTTGGCGTGTGCTATGGGCACCCGCAGTGGAGGTGCGTCCCGTGTTTTTTTTTGCATTCTTTTAATTCGAAAGGCTCTCGGCCCTTAAGGGGCAACCCACATTTTGCTTAATGCTTTGTCAGAATAGGGCGCGTTTTCTAGGATTAATATCGCTCCGCAGTATTCAAAATATCCGTAGAGTTTATGGGTGGTTCAGTTCCGTTTTTTTTTTGCGCGTTATTCCCGTGGAATCGTGGGGTTTGAATATTGAGTTTAGCTGGACGGTGGACCAGTCGTCTCATGGCAGGGTTTTCGCGGGGCACCGCGTATAAAGTCCCGCTCGAGTCCGTCACGAGGCAGTGCGTCTTGGAAGTCCTCGCTGAGTTCGTCGACGGGCAAGGTTTCTTAGAAAGTCCCGGGGAGGTCGTCACCGGGCACCGTATTGCGAAAAGTCCTTGTCGAGTTCGTCCCCAGGCGCCGCGTCCGAAAAGTCCTGGTTGAGTCCGTCGCAAGGCACCGCGATTAGGAAGTTCCTGCCGTACCCCTGCCTAGGCACAACGTCTGGGACCTCGATTTACGTAGTCGTCGTTTTGAACCCCGTCCTCGTTGGTCGTGGCCGCCATCTTACATCGCCGAGTTTTAGTTTCGGTTTTGACTGCGCACGAATACCGCCCTCTCCCGTGCCGAGGGGATCTCGGGGCTGAGCATAGCGGGCACACCATCGCCTTGCGACGCGCCTATAAATTCGGCCTGCTTCGGCATGCCTGGCGCCCTTAATAACATCTTGCGCGTCGTAAGGTCTTGTGACCCCCGGGATGTGGTTGGTTGAGGTTTTATTGGTTGGCGTTGCGGTTGCGGGCGGTTGCGAACGACGACGATGGTTTGGGCATTTTCTGGGTCGGTTCGGATTTAGTTTTGTTTCGGAATTTTGGGGTTCGGGTTTTTTGGGGGGTCACAGAGTGTAATAAATCTCATTCGATACAATACTAGGAATATTTTATTTCTGGTATTGCTTGATTTTGGTGGGTCAAAAACCGGACCAAGAGAGTTTAAATCCATAAAATGACCGAATTTACGTATATGAGCGTAGTTCTTGGTCGAAAATGTTGCGCTAACAATTTGTTATTGTCAGTTATGAAGATGCATCTTATGCTATATAGTACTACGAATATTAAATGTTTGATATCGCTTGGTTTTGTTGAGTCAAAAGCCGGATGAAGAGAGTTAAAGTCCATAAACTTACCGAATTTCCGTATATGAGCGCAGATCTTGGTCCAAAATCTGCGGTAACAAATTGTTATTGTAATTTATGAAGATGCACCTTATTCCATATAGTAGTAGGAATATTATCGATATGATATCGCTTAGTTTTGGTGGGTCGAAAAACTAAACTACAGCATTAAAGTCGATAAAATGACCTAATTTACGAATATGAGTGTAGTTCTTGGTCGAAAATGTTGCGCTAGCAAACTGTTAGTGTAAGTAATGATGATGAATCTTATTGTATACAATACTAGGAATATTTTATTTCTGGTATTGCTTGATTTTGGTGGGTCAATAACGGGACGAAGAGAGTTTAAGTCCATAAAATGACCGAATTTACGTATATCAGGGCAGTTATTGGTCGAAAATCTGCGGTATCAAATTGTTCTTGTAATTTATGGAGATGCATCTTATTCCATATAGTACTAGGACTATTGTCTATATGATATCGCTTGATTTTGGTGGGTCGAAAACCTAAACTACAGCATTAAAGTCGATTTAATGACCGAATTTATGTATATGAGTGTAGTTCTTGGTCGAAAATGTTGCGCTGGCAAACTGTTAGTGTAAGTAATGATGATGAATCTTATTGCATACAATACTAGGAATATTTTATTTCTGGTATTTCTTGATTTTGGTGGGTCAAAATCCGACGAAGAGAGTTTAAGTCCATAAGATGACCGAATTTACGTATATGAGCGCAGTTCTTTGTCGCAAATATTGCGGTAACAAATTGTTATTGTAATTTATGGAGATGCACCTTATTTTATATAGTACTAGGAATATTAGATGTATGACATCGCTTGAATTTGGTGTGTCAAAAACCTAAACTACAGAAATAAAGACCACAAAATGACCGAATGTGCGTATATGAGTATAGTTCTTGGTCGAAAATATTGCGCTAGCAAATTGTGACTGTAAGTAATGATGATGAATATTATTCGATACAAAACTAGGAATATTTTATTTCTGGTATTGCTTGATTTTGGTGGGTCAAAAACCGGTCCAAGAGGGTTTAAGTCCATAAAATGACCGAATTTACGTATTTGAGCGTAGTTCTTGGTCGAAAATGTTGCGCTAACAATTTGTTATTGTGAGTTATGAAGATGCATCTTATGCCACATAGTACTAGGAATATTAAATGTTTGATATCGCTTCGTTTTGTTGAGTCAAAAACCAGATGAAGAGAGTTAAAGTCCATAAACTTACCGAATTTACGTATATGAGCGCAGTTCTTGGTCCAAAATCTGCGGTAACAAATTGTTATTGTAATTTATGGAGATGCACCTTATTCCATATAGTAGTAGAAATATTATCTATATGATATCGCTTAGTTTTGGTGGGTCGAAAACCTAAACTACAGCATTAAAGTCGATAAAATGACCTAATTTTCGAATATGAGTTTAGTTCTTGGTCGAAAATGTTGCGCTAGCAAACTGTAAGTGTAAGTAATGATGATGAATCTTATTGTGTACAATACTAGGAATATTTTATTTCTGGTATTGCTTGATTTTGGTGGGTCAATATCGGGACGAAGAGAGTTTAAGTCCATAAAATGACCGAATTTACGTATATGAGCGTAGTTCTTCGTCGAAAATGTTGCGCTAACAATTTGTTATTGTGAATTATGAAGATGCATCTTATGCTATATAGTACTAGGAATATTAAATGTTTGATATCGCTTGGTTTTGTTGAGTCAAAAACCGGATGAAGAGAGTTAAAGTCCATAAACTTACCGAATTTACGTATATGAGCGCAGTTCCTGGTCGAAGATCTGCGGTAACAAATTGTTATTGCAATTTATGAAGATGCACCTTATTCCATATAGTAGTAGGAATATTATCTATATGATATCGCTTAGTTTTGGTGGGTCGAAAACCTAAACTACAGCATTAAAGTCGATAAAATGACCTAATTTTCGAATATGAGTTTAGTTCTTGGTCGAAAATGTTGCGCTAACAATTTGTTATTGTGAATTATGAAGATGCATCTTATGCTATATAGTACTAGGAATATTAAATGTTTGATATCGCTTGGTTTTGTTGAGTCAAAAACCGGATGAAGAGAGTTAAAGTCCATAAACTTACCGAATTTACGTATATGAGCGCAGTTCTTGGTCCAAAATCTGCGGTAACAAATTGTTATTGTAATTTATGGAGATGCACCTTATTCCATATAGTAGTAGAAATATTATCTATATGATATCGCTTAGTTTTGGTGGGTCGAAAACCTAAACTACAGCATTAAAGTCGATAAAATGACCTAATTTTCGAATATGAGTTTAGTTCTTGGTCGAAAATGTTGCGCTAGCAAACTGTAAGTGTAAGTAATGATGATGAATCTTATTGTGTACAATACTAGGAATATTTTATTTCTGGTATTGCTTGATTTTGGTGGGTCAATATCGGGACGAAGAGAGTTTAAGTCCATAAAATGACCGAATTTACGTATATGAGCGTAGTTCTTCGTCGAAAATGTTGCGCTAACAATTTGTTATTGTGAATTATGAAGATGCATCTTATGCTATATAGTACTAGGAATATTAAATGTTTGATATCGCTTGGTTTTGTTGAGTCAAAAACCGGATGAAGAGAGTTAAAGTCCATAAACTTACCGAATTTACGTATATGAGCGCAGTTCCTGGTCGAAAATCTGCGGTAACAAATTGTTATTGTAATTTATGAAGATGCACCTTATTCCATATAGTAGTAGGAATATTATCTATATGATATCGCTTAGTTTTGGTGGGTCGAAAACCTAAACTACAGCATTAAAGTCGATAAAATGACCTAATTTTCGAATATGAGTTTAGTTCTTGGTCGAAAATGTTGCGCTAACAATTTGTTATTGTGAATTATGAAGATGCATCTTATGCTATATAGTACTAGGAATATTAAATGTTTGATATCGCTTGGTTTTGTTGAGTCAAAAACCGGATGAAGAGAGTTAAAGTCCATAAACTTACCGAATTTACGTATATGAGCGCAGTTCCTGGTCGAAAATCTGCGGTAACAAATTGTTATTGTAATTTATGAAGATGCACCTTATTCCATATAGTAGTAGGAATATTATCTATATGATATCGCTTAGTTTTGGTGGGTCGAAAACCTAAACTACAGCATTAAAGTCGATAAAATGACCTAATTTTCGAATATGAGTTTAGTTCTTGGTCGAAAATGTTGCGCTAGCAAACTGTAAGTGTAAGTAATGATGATGAATCTTATTGTGTACAATACTAGGAATATTTTATTTCTGGTATTGCTTGATTTTGGTGGGTCAATATCGGGACGAAGAGAGTTTAAGTCCATAAAATGACCGAATTTACGTATATGAGCGTAGTTCTTCGTCGAAAATGTTGCGCTAACAATTTGTTATTGTGAATTATGAAGATGCATCTTATGCTATATAGTACTAGGAATATTAAATGTTTGATATCGCTTGGTTTTTTTGAGTCAAAAACCGGATGAAGAGAGTTAAAGTCCATAAACTTACCGAATTTACGTATATGAGCGCAGTTCCTGGTCGAAAATCTGCGGTAACAAATTGTTATTGTAATTTATGAAGATGCACCTTATTCCATATAGTAGTAGGAATATTATCTATATGATATCGCTTAGTTTTGGTGGGTCGAAAACCTAAACTACAGCATTAAAGTCGATAAAATGACCTAATTTTCGAATATGAGTCTAGTTCTTGGTCGAAAATGTTGCGCTAGCCAACTGTTTGTGTAAGTAATGATGATGAATCTTATTGTATACAATACTAGGAATATTTCATTTCTGGTATTTCTTGATTTTGGTGGGTCAAAAACCGACGAAGAGAGTTTAAGTCCATAAGATGGCCGAATTTACGTATATGAGCGCAGTTCTTTGTCGAAAATGTTGCGCTCACAATTTGTTATTGTGAGTTATGAAAATGCATCTTATGCTATATAGTACTAGGAATATTAAATGTTTGATATCGCTTGATTTTGTTGAGTCAAAAACCGGATGAAGAGAGTTAAAGTCCATAAACTTACCGAATTTACGTATATGAGCGCAGTTCTTGGTCGAAAATCTGCGGTAACAAATTTTTATTGTAATTTATGAAGATGCACCTTATTCCATATAGTAGTAGGAATATGAACTGTATGATTTCGCTTGGTTTTGGCTAGTCAAAGCCCCAAACTACAGCATTAAAGTTGATAAAATGACCGAATTTACGTATATGAGCGCAGTTCTTGGTCGAAAATCTGCGGTAACAAATTGTTATTGTAATTTATGGAGATGAATCTTATTCCATATATTACTAGGAATATTATCTGTATGATATCGCTTGGTTTTGGTGGGTCGAAAACCTAAACTACAGCATTAAAGTCGATAAAATGACCTAATTTTCGAATATGAGTGTAGTTCTTGGTCGAAAATGTTGCGCCAGCAAACTGTTAGTGTAAGTAATGATGATGAATCTTATTGTGTATAATACTAGGAATATTTTATTTCTGGTATTGCTTGATTTTGGTGGGTCAATAACGGGACGAAGAGAGTTTAAGTCTATAAAATGACCGAATTTACGTATATGAGTGCAGTTCTTGGTCGAAAATCTGCGGTATCAAATTGTTATTGTAATTTATAGAGATGCACCTTATTCCATATAGTAGTAGGAATATTATCTATATGATATCGCTTAGTTTTGGTGGGTCAAAAACCGGATGAAGAGAGTTAAAGTCCATAAACTTACCGAATTTACGTATATGAGCGCAGTCCTTGGTCGAAAATCTACGGTAACAAATTGTTATTGTAATTTATGCAGGTACATCTTATTCCATATAGTACTACGGATATGAACTGTATGATTTCGCTTGTTTTTAGCTAGTCGAAACCTAAACTACAGCATTAAAGACGATAAATTGACCGAATGTGCGTATATGAGTGTAGTTCTTGGTCGAAAATATCGCGCTAGCAAATTGTGACTGTAAGTAATGATGATAAATCTCATTCGATACAATACTAGGTATATTTTAATTCTAGTATTGCTTGATTTTGGTGGGTCAAGAACCGGACCAAGAGAATTTAAGTCCATAAAATGACCGAATTTACGTATATGAGCGTAGTTCTTGGTCGAAAATGTTGCGCTAACAATTTGTTATTGTAAATTATGGAGATGCATCTTATGCTATATAGTACTAGGAATATTAAATGTTTGATATCGCTTGGTTTTGTTGAGTCAAAACCCGGATGAAGAGAGTTAAAGTCCATAAACTTACCGAATTTACGTATATGAGCGCAGTTCTTGGTCGAAAATCTGCGGTATCAAATTGTTATTGTAATTTATGGAGATGCACCTTATTCCATATAGTATTAGGAATATTATCTATATGATATCGCATGGTTTTGGTGGGTCAAAAACCTAAACTACAGCATTAAAGTCGATTTAATGACCGAATTTATGTATTTTAGTGTAGTTCTTGGTCGAAAATGTTGCGCTTGCAAACTGTTAGTGTAAGTAATGATGATGAATCATATTGTAAACAATACTAGGAATATTTTATTTCTGGTATTTCTTGATTTTGGTGGGTCAAAAACTGACGAAGAGAGTTTAAGTCCATAAGATTGCCGAATTTACGTATATGAGCGCAGTTCTTTGTCGAAAATATTGCGCTAACAAATTGTTATTGTAATTTATGGAGATGCACCTTATTCTATATAGTACTAGGAATATTAGATGTATGATATCGCTTGGATTTGGTGGGTCAAAACCTAAACTACAGCATTAAAGACCATAACATGACCGAATTCATGTATTTGAGCGCAGTTCTTGGTCGAAAATGTTGCTCTAAAAATTCAAACTATTAATTATGAAGATGCATCTTATTCTATACAGTACTAGGAATATTCTCTGAATGATATCGCTTGCTTTTGGTTGGTCAAAAACCGGATGAAGAGAGTTAAAGACTATAAACTTACCGAATTTACGTATATGAGCGCAGTCTTTGCTCGAAAATCTACGGTAACAAATTGTTATTGCAATTTATGGAGATGAAAACCTAAACTACAGCATTAAAGCCGAAAAAATTACTGAATTTATCTATATGAGTGTAGTTCTTGGTCGAAAATGTTGCGCTAGCAAACTGTTAGTGTAAGTAATGATGATGAATCTTATTCTATACAATACAAGGAAAATGTTGTTACTGGTATTGCTTGAATTTGGTGGGTCAACAACGGGACGAAGAGAGTTTAAGTCCATAAAATGACCGAATTAACGTATATGAGTGCAGTTGTTGGTCGAAAATATGCAGTAACAAATTGTTATTTTAATTTGTGGAGATGCATCTTATTCCATATAGTACTAGGAATATGAACTGTATGATTTCGCTTGGTTTTGGCTAGTCTAAGCACTAAACTACAGCATTAAAGTCGATAAAATGACCGAATTTACGTATATGAGTGCAGTTCTTGGTCGAAAATTTCGCGCTAAAAATTCTAACTATAAATTATGGAGATGCATCTTATTCTATATAGTATTAAAAAAATATTATCTGTGATATCGCTTGCTTTTGGTGGGTCAAAAACCTAAACTACAGCATTAAAGACCATAAAAGGACCGAATTTACGTATATGAGTGCGGTTCTTGGTCGAAAATCTGCGGTATCAAATTGTTATTGTAATTTATGGAGATGCATCTTATTCCATATAGTACTAGGAATATTATCTATATGATATCGCTTGGTTTTGGTGGACCGAAAACCTAAACTACAGCATTAAAGTCGATAAAATGACCGAATTTACGTATATGAGCGCAGTTCTTGGTCGAAAATATTGCGCTAACTAATTGTTATTGTAATTTATGGAGATGCACCTTATTCTATATAGTACTAGGAATATTAGATGCTTGACATCGCTTGGGTTTGGTGGGTCAAAAACCTAAACTACAGCATTAAAGACCATAAAATGTCCGAATTTATGTATTTGAGCGCTGTTCTTGGTCCAAAATGTTGCTCTAAAAATTGTAACTATAAATTATGAAGATGCATCTTATTCTATACAGTACTAGGAAAATTATCTGTACGATATCGCTTGCTTTTGGTTGGTCAAAACCGGATGAAGAGAGTTAAAGTCCATAAACTTACCGAAATTACGTTTATGAGCGCAGTTCTTGGTCCAAAATCTGCGGTAACAAATTGTTATTGTAATTTATGGAGATGCACCTTATTCCATATAGTAGTAGGAATATTATCTATATGATATCGCTTGGTTTTGCTGGGTCGAAAACCTAAACTACAGCATTAAAGTCGACAAAATGACCGAATTTGCGTATATGAGTGTAGTTCTTGGTCTAAAATGTTGCGCTAGCAAATTGTTACTGTAAGTAATGATGATGAATCTTATTCTATACAAAAGACAAAGGATAGGTTATTTTCCCCCGCGTTAATGACGAAATATGTCTATTTGCGGGACGGCTCTCGGGTGGAAAGGTACAGGACAGAAACAGACAGTACATGACAGAACTATAGGCGGATACATACACAACACTCACCCAGAGCCTGTCCCCCCTACCCCAATATCGGTACCACCAGCAGATTCGGCGGTCTGTGTCTTAGCGAGTACGACGCGGGGCTTATCCCCTCTTTATCCGAGATAAGACCCACGACGTACCGACCGCGGATAAGACACTGACGGTACCGATAACTTCTGACGGGGGTGGGCAGCGGTCCCAAATTCGTACCTTCGCCCAGCAAAGTTCCCCGATTATTCCACGCTGGACATAAGCAGAGAAAATTGCAGGACGGGGATTCGAATTCGGGATTTTCGCGACGTTCAGTTTGGGCGGACTAAGACTGACGTCTTAGCTCGCACGACCATCACGCCGACGCTAATCTTATTCTATACAATACCAAGAATATTTTATTTCAGGTATTACTTGATTTTGGTGGGTCAAAAACCGGACGAAGAGAGTTTATGTCCATAAAATGACCGAATTTACGTATATGAGTGCAGCTCTTGGTCGAAAATCTGCGGTAACAAATTGTTATTGTATTTTATGGACATGCATCTTATTCCATATAGTACTAGGAATATGAACTGTATTATTTCGCTTGATTTTGGTGGGTAAAAAAAAATTAACTACAGCATTAAAGTCGATTAAATGACCGAATTTATTTATATGAGTGTAGTTCTTGGACAAAAATGTTGCGCAATCAAACTATTACTGTAAGTAATGATGATGAATCTTATTCTATACAATACGAGGAATATTTTATTTCTGGTATTGCTTGATTTTGGTGGGTGAAAAACCGACTAAGAGAGTTTAAGTTCTTAAAATGACCGATTTTACGTATATGAGCGCAGTTCTTGGTCGAAAGTATTGCGCTAACAAATTGTTATTGTAATTTATGGAGATGAATGAATGAATGAATGAATGAATGAATAAATGAATGAATGAAAAACATTTATTAAGCCTTGGTGGCAATGGTGACTGCGTTACCTTAAGGCTACAAATAGATACATTACATATAATTGAAAAGTTGTATAAAAGAAGTATAATAATTACATTAATAACAATAGAAATTTGCGGATCGATACAAGGTTAGCATGACTTCCGGTACATGTATAATTTAACAATAAGAATAATTATACCGTATTATATAACTACTAATAATATGAGAGAAAAGAAAACGGGAAGATTATCGTTGAGAAAGGGATTAGGTCATTATCTGAAGATATGAAATATCAGGGGAGGTATTTTCAAATGTGAAAAAGTAGCGGAATAGACGTGATTTAAATGCATTGATGGACTCGGCATTGCGAATTTCGATAGATAAAGAAGAGTCTTGTTGCCTTCACAAGAAAAGAATTTTGATAGCTTGTTGTTCTTACACGTGGTACTAAGATTACTTGGTGACTCTGTTCGATCTTAGCTGGGCCTCACTACGAAAATGAAATAATAAAAATAGATACTCTGGTTTATAGTGGTTCAGAACTGAATACGATACTGATCCTAAAAAGTAGAGGTGACGATACTTAATTGATAGCCAGCCTAGCATTCGTCTAAAAGGTGTGACACTTGCATCACGCTTAAGACTGAACATGAATCGTATAGTTGAGTTCAGTAGCCTCTGTAATTTCTCGCGTTTGGATTTGGAGATGTCACAGTACCCTACGCAACAGTAGTCGAGTTGCGGAAGAATAAGTGTGACTACGAGTTTTTTCTTAAGCTCAGTGGATAGTAGTTTTTTGTTGAAGCGTAGTCGGTATAACGAATAATTTACGTTACGAGTAATGTCAGACAATAATCCCTGCCACGACAAGGTATTGTCGATTCTTATTCCAAGGTTTCTTACGTCATTTGTAAATTGGATCTTAGCACCATCAAGTACTAGGCTCGGGATATGCAGCAAGTCAATCGCATTGGTATTAAATGAGGAACCTAAAATCATTGCCTGTGATTTATTTGGATTTAGGGTGAGACCCATCTGTTTTGCATATTGTGAAATAGCATGTATATCCGCATTAAGATGTTCAATTGTGATTGCGATATCTTGGGGGTCACATTGAGCCATGATTTGTAGGTCATCCGCATATAACATATGTGTGGAAAATTTAAGAATAGAGGAAATGTCATTAATGAAAATTGAAAAAAGCAGCGGTCCAAGAACTGAACCTTGCGGAACCCTGGCGAAAAGTTCCCTCCAACTTGATTTAGTTTAGCCCTCGCCAATTACCGACTGTTGTCGACCAATAAGGTAGGAAGCAAACCATCGAAGTTCAGGACCGACGACTCCTAGGTGTTTAAGTTTGTACAGAAGAATTATGATGTCAACCGTATCAAAAGCTTTTGAGAAATCGAACAAAATAATGATAGTTACTCTGCGATTGTCAACTCCCAGCCTAACGTAGTCCAGAACAGAAATTAATGCCGTCTAAGTACTAAATCCTTTACGGAAGCGGGATTGTCTTAGGTCGAATAGTTGGTGTTTATTAAGAAAATCGACAAGTTGGTAGAAAACTACTTTCTCTAGGAGTTTTGCAAATAGACACAAAAGAGCAATTGGCCGATAATCAGCAGGCGATGATGGAACCGGCACCTTATTAATTGGCCTAATGAAGGCCTTTTTCCACTCATCTGGAAATACTGATGTATTTAGACTGGTATTAAAGATGTCTACAAGAATATGGATTATGGCTGGCAGAGAGTGGGTGAGACAGTGGAGATCGATGTGATCACAACCCGAGGCGTTCGACTTTACATTTTTAATAATCTGCGTGATTTCTATGGTATTCGTTGGACGAAAGTAGAACCTCTCATCGTCATGAATGATAGGTAGAACAAAGAGGTCACATGGAACAATAATAGATTAAGTTCGAGATTTGTTTGCAGCTTCAGTGTAGTACTTATTTAGTTCATCGACGTTGCAAGTGACGTGGTTTTTCTTTAACTCATTTTTAACCAGTCCCAAGTTGCGCAGTTCTATCCACAGGGTCTTAGGGGAGTTATAATTATTTAAGCGTTTCCTACAATGAGTAGTATGTGCTTTATAGATGTGTCTATGAATCTTGGTACGCAGCGATTTAAAATCCGTGTAAGCCAGTAGATCCCCAGTCCTCTTATATTTTTTGTATAATGTATTACGTTTTTTACACATAGTTTTAATTTCTTTTGTAAACCATCGGTTATGATTATCCTTAGGTACAAATGTCGTTTTCGGTGCGTGTCTGTTGTAATGCCCTTTTTCGGTATTACCTATTCGGCGGTTTACCGCCGCCGTCTCGTGGCCGGCTTCCGTCTCAGGTGAGACTTTAACGTCTTCGCGGACGTTGCGCCAGGTAGCGGCCCAACGACGTCGTTCGCCCGTCCGGACAATTTAATGCCCGAGCCCGGCTGACTCGGGGTCTCTTCGCGACCCGCACTCGCACTTCCGAGAACAAGAGATCTCGTCCCAGAGGGGGAAAAGGTGCTCGAAACTCGCGGGGATTGCTACGCACTGCAATCCGTCTTTTTGCCGACGAAGGGACCGGATGTGGCAGAGCCGCCAGTCTACCGGCCCACTCAACGGCGTCTCCGTGGCGACTGCGAGCAGCCACAAAAAGGGCCGCCTGCGGACTCAGTCGACCTAACGCCTCCGCCAACACCCGCGCCGTCTCCACAGGATCGGTGGACATAGAGGGTCTCGGTTCAGGAGGGGGCGGTCCTCCGACTTCCTCCTGGGTGCCCGCGCAGCCTTCGCGGGGGCTCTCTTCTCCCCGACCTCCTTGGTCTGGTTCTTGGGCGGTCTCTTCGGCCCGTCGGGGTTCCTCTCTCCGGGTCGTCGTTTCGGCCGATCGGGGGCTTCGCCTCAGCTTCTTCTCCGGTCCACCCGTCTCGGGTACCGGTTCGGGGGGTGGTCGTCTCCTACGGGACCGACCCCGTGGTTGCTGGACCCAGCGGCGATAGGCCTCGCCGCATCGGGGGCATCCGCTAACGGAGACCCCGGCTCTGCCGCAGTTGTGGCACCACGAATGCCGCTTGGGTAGCGGACACGCGGCGCATCCGTGGTGCCCGCGCCAGCAATTGAAGCACTGGCCGCACGGGGGATCCTTTTTCGGGTCGTTGCGAACGTCCTGCAGCCCCGCAAACAGTACGCCTGATGTTAGTGGCGGCATGTCGGCATAATCGCCCTCCTGGTCGCTGGGTCTAGCGGTCAGGGCTCGGGGCCTGCATCTGGCGTCTGTTGGCCCGGCAGCCATCTCCTCGCTGCTCTCGCTGCGCACGCCTCCTCGCTGTCGTCGCTTTCCGCCAGTGCTAGCAGCGCCATCGCCGTCTCAACATAGGCGTTGGCCGCCGTTATCACAGCCCGGAGGCTGAGGTCCTCATCCGAGGACGACAGGGCTGCTCCCTCTTGGACAGGGGCAGGTCTTGGCGTGGTGGGGGGTTCCCTACACGGTCCGTGTACCGGGGGAACCCACTCACCCTCGTAGGTGCGTCGCAACCGACGCCCTCCTCTTCGTCCTTGGTAATCGGACATCTGCACAACAAACAACAAAAATATTCATTATTGGGTCTCGGGCCGCTTACGAGGTGCGAGGTAACGTTTCAGGTCGGATACGTGGGCTTTAGCCACCGTCCGGCCTGGTCTCTTCCCGTCCAACTCGAGCTCGTAAACTACGGGAGAGATAACGCGCGCAATTCGAAATAGCCCTTCATATCGCGGCGCGAGTTTCGCGGCGAAATGGTCCGCTCTCGATGACAAAACATGGGTTCGTCGCAAAACTAAGTCGTCGACCGAAAACCGAATATCGCGCCTACCTCGATTGTAGTACCTACGCTGTCGCTCGCTCGCCTTATCTACAGTCCTACGCACAAGATCTCGAAGGGCGCTGAGTCTCTTCAGGTGATCTTGCCAGTCTTCGGAATCCATTCGTAGAATAGGGGCTTCCCCCTCCAACTGCCTTCGCAGGCTCTTCGCGGGTCTTGGTTGCCGGCCAAAGTGTAGAAACGCCGGGGACACTTTAGTGCTAGCGTGCACGGCCGTGTTTATCGAGCTTCGGAACTCTGGAAGGTGAAGATCCCAATCCCGGTGATCGGCGCCTACGAATGTTCGTATCATCGTCTTCAGAGTCCGGTTCGTCCTTTCGACCGGATTCGCTTGCGGATGATACGAGGGCGTTGCTGACCGTCTCACTCCGTATTCCTCCAATACGCGGTCTAAATGGGAGTTACGGAACCTCGGCCCATTATCGCTCAGGAAATATTCGGGCGTTTCCCATCTGAATAATACGAGGTCTTCGAAGGCCTTGGCGATATTCTTGCGTCGGCTTTCCTCAATGGCTTGAGCTCCACCCACCTAGTAAATAGGTCCGTGAACACCAACACATAGCGGTTCTGGCTACGGCTTGGTGGGAAGGGTCCCATGATATCTGTGGATACCACCGTCCACGGCTTTTCAACTATGTGCTCATTCATGAGTCCTGTGGGCGCTCCCTGCGGCGTCTTCTGCAGCTGGCACTCCTGACACTCGGCGATGAACTGTCGGACGTCGTACCTTAGTCCGGGCCAATAATACTCTAAGGCCAGACGATTGTACGTCTTGTCCAAGCCGTAGTATACAGCATGGGTCTCTTGATGCGCGTTTTTCATGGCCTCCTCGCGCAACCCTACTGGTAGGACGAGCTTCCACCTATCTTCTCCTCCCGTCACGGGATCCAACAGAGGATCCTTCCTATGATGGTACAGTCGGTCGTCTTCAACTCTCCAATCCGGGAATCGCTCCGGAAATTGGGTCACCAACTTTCTTCGTCGCTGGTACCAAGTGTCTGACTCCGTTGACACTTCCACAGCTCCTATCTCGTCTTCCACTCGTCGTGATAGGGCGTCAGGTACGTGGTGCAAGGCACCCTTCCGATGCGTGACCTTGAACGTCCATCCTTGCAGTTCCAAGGCCCACCGGGCCAGTCGGCCGCTGGGGTCTTTTAAATTACGAAGCCACTGTAGACTGCTGTGGTCCGTAATTACTTGGAACTCGTACCCCTCTAGATATGCCCGCAGTTTCTTCACGCCCCACACTACCGCGAGACACTCTTTCTCCGTTGTCGCATAATTACGCTCGGCGGCAGTGAGGGTGCGGCTTAAGTAAACGATGGGGTGCTCCCCGTCGTCTTGCTCTTGGGTCAAGACCACGCTTAGAGCATAATCGCTCGCGTCGGTCTGTACGACGAACGGTCTCTTGAAGTCAGGCCGTCCCAACACAGGTGCTTCGGTGAGAGCCCTCTTTAGGTCTTGAAATGCCTCTTCCTGCTCTTCACCCCACTCCCAGGTCTGCGTTTTCTTCGTCAGCTTGGTAAGAGGCAGTCTTCGCTCTGCCAGATTGGGTATGAATCAGGCATACCATCCGACCATTCCCAGAAAACGTCTGACCTGCTTTAGGTTCTTAGGTGCTGGGTACTCCAATACGGGTTCAGTCTTCTCCGGATCGGGACGCAATCCGTCGCGGTCTACTCGGTAACCCAGATATACTGCACTCGAACAACAAAACTCGAACTTAGCCCTTTTAACTTGCAGTTCAGCTCGGGCGAGCGTCTCGAGAACTCGCCGTACTCAGATGACATGCTCTTCGAAGCTCTCGTCGACGATAATAATGTCATCCAGGTAAACGAATACATGGGGCTCGAATTCGGGACCGAATAACGAGTCCATCAACCTCTGAAAAGTGGCTGGGGCATTCGTTAGGCCGTAGGGCATCCGTTTAAACTGGAATAACCCTCGACCGGCTACTGCAAATGCCGTAACTTCCTTACTGGCCGGATCCAATGGCACCTGAAAGTAGGCCTGACTCAGGCCCAGCTTACTAATAAATCTGGCCCGGCGTATTTTGTCTAAAGTGCCTTTTAAGTTTGACGTCTCGGTAGTCAACGCAGAACCTGTAGCTACCGTTGGGCTTCCTGATCATCACCGGCGCACTTGACCAGGCGCTGTTTGACGGCTCGATGATGTCTTCTGCTAACATCGAGTCGACTTCTGCCTGAGCGGCTCCCAACACGGCTGGGGAGACTCGGCGGTAGCGATGCTTTATCGGCTTGGCATCACCGACGTCGATGGCGTGCTGAACCAGAGACGTAGTGCCTAACGTGGCTGGGGGTGGAGGAATCAGCTGGTCTAGCAGGTCCTTCAGCTGGTTCTCCTGAACCGTCGTTACCTCGGGAAGGCCGGCGCACTCTGCGTTAATGACGGTCTCCTGGCCCACTTCAAAGCTCTTCCAGGGACCTTCGTGGCTTCGCCATCTTGCCTCGTGGCAGTCTATTACGACGCCGAATGACTTTAGAAAGTCCATTCCCAAGATGGCGTCGTAATCTAGCGTCTGGGTGACCCTCACGGAGATCTTCTCCGTTCGACTTCCTATCTCGATGGTCAACGGTAGCCGTCCGATGATACCGGCCGAGTGTCCTGTGGCGCCTTTCATGGTGCCTTGATATGACCGTACGCGATCTTTGCACAGGGCAGCTATTTTTGGTCCTACAAAGGACTTGGTGGCTCCGGAATCGCATAGCCCTCGTACTCGCGTCCCGTTCACCACGAAGGTGAAGTAGAATCTCCCGTCTTTCTTAGCGCCACCGGCCGCTACTTCTTCCTCGTCTCCTCTTGGTCTTGATTTGGGGCTTGGGATACCCCACTTCGTCTCCACGAATTTCTTCACTTCCTCCTGAATTCGTTTTGAGGAGTCAACCGTCTCGTCGTCCAGTCGGAATTCGCATTGGGCGGGCCAGGTTCGGAGGACCTGGTTCTTGACCCGCGGTGTCCGTTTCCCGACCATTGTGCCTCGAGATCACGGCACTGGTCGCACTCTCGACGAATTGTCCCTCGACGTCCACACCCGTAACATTGCCGGGGTTCCACGCACTCGCGCGCGAAGTGGCCTGTCCCGCCACAAGTGTAGCACGTTCGCTCCCTCCGGCTTACCAGCGCCTCCTCCTCCTTGGACTTGAGGTCGGAGGGGTCGCGGGTGTCTGAGCCGGCGGCGGCATAACGGGTCGCCTCTCTTGGTGGACGTAATATCGAGGTCCTCTCCTCGATGAAGACTCAGGGCTCGTCGTGTCTCTTGACGAGGCCTATCTCTCTTCCTGACTCGTCCTCCTCGATACGGCCGAGTCTCTTTTCGGGCTGCCTCTTTTTCCGGATATTCTTTTATCCGTCTCGTCGGCGTGCTTCCGGTGTCTCTTCTTACGCCGGTCTTTCTTGTCTTCCGTAGAGCTGTTGTCGCTTTCTACTGACGAGGAAGACAACTTCTTCCGTTCGTCTCCAGCGGCAACCTTGTACATGCCTGCCCTCGGTCCTTGGTCCTTCCTCCGGACCGGGCCTTGTTGGCGGTAGCGACTATCCCACCGGGTGGTATCGTCGTAGTCCTTGCCCAGAGACTTCTCGGCGAAGGTAGTGCACTCTTTGACACTCCGATACCTTCGACAGTCCGGCCTTAGATTACGAATGACTCGTCTTACTCGTAATTCCTCCGGTGGTGGCCTGCACATTTTTCTGTATCGGCGCTGGACGTCCCCCACGAACTCTAGCATCTTCTCCCCGGAGTTCTGGAATTTCTCGTAGATGGTCACGAGAATGTCGTCGTCGTCTACTTCCTCGGCGAATCTTCCCTTAGCGCGCTGGCTGAAGATTCTCCACGATCGGAGAGCGGCGGGGTCTTCTCGGATCCATTGTCTCGCCTTGCCCTCGAATACTCCTGGAAGCACTTTTAGTACGTCGGCTTCCTCTAGTTCGAGACAGTCGATGCACTCGCTGGTCAGGGTTAGGAAGTCCTCGACTTGACTTCCGTCGAACTTAACACCCCATGAGCGCAGCTGCTTCAGGGTGTTGCTGCCTTGGCGAGGCTTGGTCACTTCGACCGTCGGCTCTAATCATCTCGTCTTCGTTGGAGCTAACGGACGTTGAACTGGCGGCCTAACTTTCGCGCCGCATCGTCTTCGGTCGTCAGTGGACGCGAACATTCTCGGTGGTTGTCCGCTTATTTCCTCCTCGGTCTCATCGGTGAAAAGTTCCCTTCTGGGCACCTTGTCCTTCCGACCTTTAGGTCGAGGTGCTATTACCTCATCCTCGCTATCCTCTTCGGGCTGTGCCCACGCTCCTTCCTCTTTATGCGGGCGCGTCTTCGGATACGCACTAGTCTTGACTCCTGGGGTCAACAAACGGCTCCTTGGCCTCCTGGAACTTGCGTCTTTTCCTGGCCGGTCTGCGCAACCGGTCGACGTATGGCCGTATTTAGACCCGTTGGCGCTCCCCACGACACTCTCGAAACTTGTGCCATTATGTTAGGGGATGAGAACGGCAAGAAATAAGCCGTCGTAGACGGGGCCCAGATTGGAGCGGGATACAGGGTTGGTCCCAATGGGCGTGACGTCATTACTGAATGTGCTGTCGTCCACACAGGTTGCACATTCCCATAATCTGTAGCCATCGTGGTCACACAGGCTGTCGTCTGAGCCGTCGTAGTATCAACCAGGATTCCACTCGTCATGCGCTCCTCTTCGTCCTCTTGAAAAGTCGCGGCGAAAGTTCGTCCACCCGAGACCTGTGCGTTTACATCATCGGATTCACTCATGTCGGTCATCACACTGACCTCGTCCTTACCTTGGTCCCAGGTGAAAGGACCTGTCGGAAAACGTTCCCTCGCGCGAAAGCAAATCAGACGGTCGCCCTTCTTTAATGAGGTTTTCCTGAACCTCGGATAACGACAAGTTGGATATTTCCTCGACGATCTGATTAACTTCCCGTCATACGTCCCAACCGTTTGGATCGCTTCCGTCCATCATCTTTACGGATGTCGCGGCTTTACTATAGTACGGCTGTACTGACAAATATCACTCACACGTCTCGACTTGATGCACTGACTTCCCACTCTTAAATCACTACTCTCTTATTAATTGTAACTCTCCTACACTCACAACTCGCATGCATCCAATTCCCTACAGCCGTACCCTATTTCCCTTCGCGGTAGGATGACCTCGACGGCTGGTCCACGAACTAGCTATCAAAAGCGTCGCCTCACCCGTAGTTCGCGGTTCAAATCTTCGCGATAACTCCCCAGTGGGACTTTCTCAATTATCGGACCCTCGCACATCGATCGCGCAGATAGTCCCGGCTTGACTATCTTGCAAGCTATACTTAATCTTAAGTCTTATTCTAATATTCTTAACCTAACTTAACTCTACTGGTTTTCTTAATCTAAGGATACTTAATCTAAGGATATGAAGGGAGAAAATCGCGAACCGAATCTCCGAAAAGGGACCCGAATTTACTCCGGCTTGGAAGGTCACTCTAAATGTCGAGATTCACTCTTAAGAATTCTCGAATTACTTTTATTATTTCTCGACTTTTTAAATGTCTTGTTAAACGTGAACTTTACTTCTAATCTCGTCTTGATATATTATGGAAGTATAGTTCACTCTCGAAACTCAAGACAAAAATGTTATCTTTATTCAATAAGCCCGACACTCTACCTTCGCAGCTAGGCTTCACTCACCAAAATCTGAAGTGACTAATCCCTAGTCTTTCCAAAAAGTGAAGGTCACCCTAATATGGAAATTTACTCGTACTACTATTTTCTACCCCTAATCCTAATTAAAACTAAATTTTAACCCTTATTAACTTTTAATTTAATTCTAGTGAACTTCACTTCAGTTCATTGGATTCACTCCATAAATCCGAAAAAATGCTAATTTGTCTTGATAATTAGTGAAGTTCACTCGTATGTTCGAGATTCACTCAAACCGTCTCGAAAAGCTATTACAATATTTTAATTTTCACTTAGTCGTAGGGAACTTCACTCCAAATATTGAAGTTCACTCCAGTGATCACTATTCCCTCGAAGAAAACTTGTAACGGAATTTTATTTCCGTCTATTATTCAAAATTTTCTCTCTTAATTTCCTGATTCTCAAAAACAACCACTTACAAAATTTCACTAATTACTCTTATTACTGGTCTTAAAAATACCTTCTATAATTCCTCAAACTCGAATATTAATTGCTAATTTCACTAATTTAAATCTTAATTAGTATTATTGAGAGTGACTTCACAACCCCTTTTATTCAAATATTTACTTATCTAAATTTTCTCCCGTGCAAAACGTCTCAAAATTCGCACGTGTTCCCGGTAATTCTTTCCGTTATACTTTTCAATTTTAATTTTAACCGTTTTGAACTCCAATATGGCCGTCAATATGGCCGTTTCCTTTTCCAAGCACGTTTCAATATGGCGGCCTCGCCGTTCACGCGGTCAGATAATGGCCGTTGCCTTTTTTATACGCGCTTTATTGCGCCTTAGCCACACGTTGTAGCGCCACTTTGTAATGCCCTTTTTCGGTATTACCTATTCGGCGTTTTACCGCCGCCGTCTCGGGGCCGGCTACCGTCTCAGGTGAGACTTTAACGTCTTCGCGGACGTTGCGCCAGGTAGCGGCCCGACGACGTCGTTCGCCCGTCCGGACAATTTAATGCCCGAGGCAGGCTGACTCGGGGTCTCTTCGCGACCCGCACTCGCACTCCCGAGAACAAGAGATCTCGTCCCAGAGGGAGACGATGTCTCGCCTCCTTCCGCGTCTGAAAAGGTGCTCGAAACTCGCGGGGATTGCCACGCACTGCAATCCGTCTTTTTGCCGACGAAGGGACCGGATGCATGCAAGGTAGGGTGGTTGCACAAAAAATCGGTCTCTTTATTCAATGTAAAAATCCTTATTATTAATCATATTTGGCACAAGGCCACTTACATTTAGCTCTCATACAACGGATTAGGGCGGCTTCTGCAGGCCCTGGGGGGGGGGGGGGGTCGTCTTAATCTCGACCCTCTCGATCTCCCGCTAACAATATTCTCTACTCGCGTAACACTCGGCGAACTAGTTTTGCTGAGAAGGTTTAATCGGCCGTACTCCCGCTCGCGGATTTAGTGTCTCGACAATGACCTCCGAGACCAGACTGACTTCTAGTCGTCTTGTAACCGCGCTCCGCGACCGTCGCGCCGTGTCGTCTCGTGGGCCTTCCTGAAACCACATCGCTTCTGATTACCGACGGCTCTGTCGGTGTCTTACCGTCTGGGTTACGAGCGCCGAGGTTCCAGGTGGAGTATTTTAACCGGCGTGTTACACTGTTATATGTAACAGTCAGAGGAGTCGAGAGGGAAAATAGTTTATAATTCACGGATTTTGACGAGAAGCAGTTATCCCAGTTAATTTGTGAGAGTTCCAATAGATAGTTTTCGGCGGAGAAATGTTTGTAATTTCTACTTGTAATTGTTTGCTGAGGCTCCCTTACTGCTTTAAGTTTCTAGGTCAGGTATATCATTTCGTGTTTAGATAGAGCTGGGCCAACACATTGGCCATGGAACATAATTTTGTCAGAATCATCAACTAAACAGTGGTCAATCCAGGTAGAAGAAGTGCCTGTTACGTGGGTACTAGTGTACGGGACGATATGTAAATTGTAGCTTGATGCAAAATTGCGTAGGTAATTTGAAAGATAATTATCTTTATTGAGATCAATATTTAAGTCGCCCAAAATAACAATATTATTGTATAAATGCAGAGATTTTAAAAGTTCTATTTCTAATTCTTTTAAATGAGGCGTGTTGGGCGGATGATGTATTGCGATGATTAGAAAAGGCGGATCTGAGGGAAAAATCAGTTCAATAATTAAAAATTCGGGTTTTGAGGAGATAGGTGAGGAGGATAATGACGACGATGAAAAATCGATATTCGATTTAATCGACTGATGGACATATACCGCGGCGCCGCCACCTTGTTTACATAAACGATCCGATCGCCAAATGATATATTGAGGGATACTAACTAGGTCATCAGCTACGAAATTTGTCGAAACGCTCTTTAGTTCTCAATGATTGCGCATTGATATGACATAATTTGAGATGGTCTGAGAAGTGATTATGTTGAGACGTCTTATTTGCGGCATTGGTTCTGTCTGCGGTAGATGTTGAGAAGTGAACAGCAGGTAGTCATAACTGCAGTGATTTGAGGTCGTTAATGTCACGTATACGAACGATCTCAGAATTCTGGGTTTTGCCTTTCTTCATGAGAATAACACTCTCCTTCCGCCACACATATTTAAAAGAATTTTTGCGAGCATAAGCCTTAACTTTCAGTATGAGGTCGTATAATGGCGCAGGCAGCCAGTCATTGACGTATACTTTGGATGGCGGCAAATCAGAATAGACCATTGACATATTTAGATCCCGCTTGGCTTTCGCAGTTTTGATAAAGTGCTTACGAGTTTTTTTATTAGTGAACGTAACCAGGAGAGATCTCGGTTTGTTCGCAAGTTTAGGGTTAGTACTCTTCATTCGAGACGTTTCGGCGATTTCTGAAGCATGTAAGGATAGTTTCAATGCGGAGGCCAAGTCGATAATTCCTTTAGTATCATCGTGACCATCATGCTCCAGTAATCCAACTATGACAGCCATATGTCCCTCCGACATTTGAAATTTGTGCAGATCCTCGGCTTGTTGGCTCATTAAGGCTTTCAACGTCGTATTTTCTTCCTCTAGTGATGTACATCTATCAGCTAGTACTTTTTGGGAACTTTTATGTTTCTCATAGTTGGATCTCATTTCCGCCCTAATGTCATACACTTCAATCATCATTAACGACATTTTTTCATTGATATCAGCATTATGCTGATCTTGACTCTTCATAAACTGATCTATTTTGGCATTGAATGAAACTTTCAAATCTTCAATGGCTTTTAAGATTTGATTTTCCACGCCTGCTGCTGGTGATCTATCAGCACTTTTAGCTGAGTTAGTTGAAGAGGCTGAAGAAGTACGGGATCTGGGTATGGTCAGTGTACCCTGGTTATTTGTGTCAATACAAGCTGCACATACCGTTAATGTTTTGCCACCCTTAGACACTTTGTAGAATTTTGTACATTTCGGATGATGTGGAAGATTGCATTCCTCACAATAGACAGGTGATTTCACTTGCTGCTTACAAATGCCTGCGCAGATGACAGCTTGCTTTTCTGACAAAGACATATTGTTAATGATATAACTTTCACGAGGCGCTAAAGTATCACGGTTCTGAGACCCAGTAACTGAAGTATGTTTCGATAAGGGTGTTAATCCGAGCTAATCGTATATTATGGCTCAGCTAATAATGTTGTTGCACCGGTTTAGCAGATGAATAGAGAGAAAGTTATCACCTGAAGTTGTTTAGTTGACGACAAGTTACCGACTGTGTAGAGTATACAAACGGCAGATCGGTTTAACAACAGTAGGTAAATCCAGGCTTAACCAGACGGTGTTGAGTTTAAAGCGGTAGATGGCGAATCCTAAGACGACTAGCAATTATATCTCGAAGATGATTGGTGGATGGTTATCGGTGAGAATTAACCAGAGGGCAGCACTAGTCACGCCTGTGGCCCAGGAATCTCTTCAAAATCCACGTGGTTTTTGTAGGTTATGATTCCTGTCAGCACAACACCAGAGGACCACAAGACAATTCGCCGAAACCCAGCTCCACGAATTACATGAATAAAATCGGCATTAATTTCGCTAGCCGGAGATTAACATGAATGTGCCCGTAGGCAAAGCCGCAGTGATTGATCTTTTAGGGAGCAGAAAAATAGATTACAGTTCAATTACTCACCGGAACCGGAAGAGGTGCACCTTATTCTATATAGTACTAGGAATATTAGATGTATGACATCGCTTGGTTTTGGTGGGTCAAAAACCTAAACTACAGCATTAAAGACCATAAAATGACCGAATTTACGTATATGAGTGCGGTCCTTGGTCGAAAATCTGCGGTAACAAATTGTTATTATAATTTATGGAGATGAATCTGATTCCATATAGTACTAGGAATATTATCTATATAATATCGCTTGGTTTTGGTGGGTCGAAAACCTAAACTACAGCATTAAATTCGATAAAATGACCGAATTTATGTATTTGAGCGCAGTTCTTGGTCGAAAATGTTGCTCTAAAAATTCTAACTATAAATTATGAAGATGCATCTTATTCTATACAGTACTAGGAATATTATCTGTATGATATCGCTTGCTTTTGGTTGGTCAAAAACCGGATGAAGAAAGTTAAAGTCCATAAACCTACCGAATTTACGTATATCAACGCAGTTCTTGGTCGAAAATCTGCGGCAACAAATTGTTATTATAATTTATGGAGATGAATCTTATTCCGTATAGTACTAGGAATATTATCTGTATGATATCGCATGCTTTTGATGGGTAAAAAACCTAAACTACAGCATTAAAGACCATAAAATGACCGAATTTACGTATATGAGTGCGGTCTTTGGTCGAAAATCTGCGGTAACAAATTGTTATTGTAACTGATGGAGATGCACCTTATTATATATAGTACCAGGAATATTAACTGTATAATATCGCTTGCTTCTGGTGGGTCAAAAACATAAACTACAGCATTAAAGTCGATAAAATGACCGAATTTATATATATGTGTGTAGTTCTTGGTCGAAAATGTTGGGCAAACAAATTGTTACTGAGAGTTATGAAGATGCATCTTATGCTATATAGTGCTAGGAATATTAGCTGTTTGATATCGCTTGGTTTTGGTGGGTCAAAAACCGGATGAAGAGAGTTAAAGTCCATAAACTTACCGAATTTACGTATATGAGCGCAGTTCTTGGTCGAAAATGTTGCACTAGCAAATGGTTACTGAAAGTAATGATGATGAATCTTATTCTGTACAATAATAGGAATATTTTATTTCTGGTATTGCTTGATTTTGATGGGTCAAAAACCGGACGCAGAGAGTTTAAGTCCATAAAACGACCGAATTTACGTATATGAGTGCAGTTCTTGGTCGAAAATCTGCGGTAACAAATTGTTATTGTAATTTAAGGAGATGCATCTTATTCTATAGAGTACTAGGAATATTATCTATATGATATCGCTTGGTTTTGGTGGGTCAAAAACCGGATGAAGAGAGTTAAAGTCCATAAACTTACCGAATTTACATATATGAGCGCAGTTCTTGGTCTAAAATGTTGCACTAGCAAATGGTTACTGAAAGTAATGATGATGAATCTTATTCTGTACAATACTAGGAATATTTTATTTCTGGTATTGCTTGATTCTGATGGGTCAAAAACCGGACGAAGAGAGTTTAAGTCCATAAAACGACCGAATATATGTATATGAGTGCAGTTCTTGGTCGAAAATGTTGCGCTAAAAATTCTATCTATAAATTATGGAGATGCATCTTTTTCTATATAGTATTAGAAATATTATCTGTATGATATCGCTTGCTTTTGGTGGGTCAAAAACATAAACTACAGCATTAAAGACCATAAAATGACCGAATTTACGTATATGAGTGCGGTTCAAGGTCGAAAATCTGCGGTAACAAATTGTTATTATAATTTATGGAGATGAATCTTATTCCATATAGTACTAGGAATATGAATTGTATGATTTCATTTGGTTTTGGCTAGTCAATGACCTAAACTACAGCATTAAAGTCGATAAAATGACCAAATATATGTATATGAGTGCAGTTCTTGGTCGAAAATGTTGCGCTGAAAATTCTAACTATACATTATGGGGATGCACCTCATTATATATAGTATTAGAAATATTATCTGTATGATATCGCTTGCTTTTGGTGGGTGAAAAACCTAAACTACAGCATTAAAGACCATAAAATGACCGAATTTACGTATATGAGTGCGGTTCAAGGTCGAAAATGTTGCGGTAACAAATTGTTATTGTAATTAATGGAGATGCATCTTATTCCATATAGTACTAGGAATATGACCTGTATGATTTCATTTGGTTTTGGGTAGTCAAAGACCTAAACTACAGCATTAAAGTCCATAAAATGACTGAATTTACGTATATGAGTGCAGTTCTTTGTCGAAAATCTGCGGTAACAAATTGTTATTGTAATTTATGAAGATGAATCTTATTCCATATATTACTAGGAATATTATCTGTATGATATCGCTTGCTTTTGGTGGGTCGAAAACCTAAACTACAGCATTAAAGTCGATAAAATGACCAAATATATGTATATGAGTGCAGTTCTTGGTCGAAAATGTTGCGCTGAAAATTCTAACTATAAATTATGGGGATGCGTCTTATTCTATATAGTATTAGAAATATTATCTGTATGATATTGCTTGCTTTTGGTAGGTCAAAAACCTAAACTACAGCATTAAAGACCATAAAATGACCGAATTTACGTATATGAGTGCGGTTCTAGGTTGAAAATCTGCGGTATCAAATTGTTATTGTAATTTATGGAGATGCATCTTATTTCGTATAGTACTAGGAATATTATCTATACGATAACGCTTGGGTTTGGAGGGTCGAAAACCTAAACTACAGCATTAAAGTCGATAAAATGACCGAATTTATGTATATGAGTGTAGTTCTTGGTCGTTAAATGTTGCGCAAGCAAACTATTACTGTAAGTAATGATGATGATTCTTATTTTATACAATACTAGGAATATTTTATTTCTGGCATTGCTTGATTTTGATGGGTCAAAAACCGGACGAAGAGAGTTTAAGTCCATAAAATGACTGAATTTACGTATATGAGTGCGGTTCTTTGTCGAAAATCTGCGGTAACAAATTGTTATTGTAATTTATGGAGATGAAACTTATTCCATATGGTACTAGGAATATTATCTGTATGATATCGCTTGCTTTTGGTGGGTCAAAAACCTAAAATACAGCATTAATGACCATAAAATGACCGAATTTACGTATATGAGTGCAGTCCTTGGTCGAAAATCTGCGGTAACAAATTGTTATTGTAATTTATGGAGATGAATCTTATTCCATATAGTACTAGCTGTTTGATATCGCTTGGTTTTGGTGGGTCAAAAACCGGATGAAGAGAGTTAAAGTCCATAAACTTACCGAATTTACGTATATGAGCGCAGTTCTTGGTCGAAAATGTTGCACTAGCAAATGGTTACTGAAAGTAATGATGATGAATCTTATTCTGTACAATACTAGGAATATTTTATTTCTGGTATTGCTTGATTTTGATGGGTCAAAAACCGGACGAAGAGAGTTTAAGTCCATAAAACGACCGAATATATGTATATGAGTGCAGTTCTTGGTCGAAAATGTTGCGCTAAAAATTCTAACTATAAATTATGGAGATGCATCTTTTTCTATATAGTATTAGAAATATTATCTGTATGATATCGCTTGCTTTTGGTGTGTCAAAAACCTAACCCCCCCCCCACCCCCCCCCCCCCCCACCCCCCCCCCCCCCCACCCCCCCCCCCCCCCACCCCCCCCCCCCCCCACCCCCCCCCCCCCCCACCCCCCCCCCCCCCCACCCCCCCCCCCCCCCACCCCCCCCCCCCCCCACCCCCCCCCCCCCCCACCCCCCCCCCCCCCCACCCCCCCCCCCCCCCACCCCCCCCCCCCCCCACCCCCCCCCCCCCCCACCCCCCCCCCCCCCCACCCCCCCCCCCCCCCACCCCCCCCCCCCCCCACCCCCCCCCCCCCCCACCCCCCCCCCCCCCCACCCCCCCCCCCCCCCACCCCCCCCCCCCCCCACCCCCCCCCCCCCCCACCCCCCCCCCCCCCCACCCCCCCCCCCCCCCACCCCCCCCCCCCCCCACCCCCCCCCCCCCCCACCCCCCCCCCCCCCCACCCCCCCCCCCCCCCACCCCCCCCCCCCCCCACCCCCCCCCCCCCCCACCCCCCCCCCCCCCCACCCCCCCCCATTCGATACTTGATAAACGAGAGAAAATGGCTGCGTCCGTCACCTCCCTCTTCTCCTGTTCACCCCCTCTCTCCTGGTCACACCGATCGCCCCCTATCACGCTTGTCTCGAGTATGCATGCGTGCACATGTGTGGGGGTTCACCGACGCGGCTTCCGTGTTTGTGTGCGTCTTTAATCCCTTGACCGACCCTTTTAATCTCTTCTGCAGAAATGCGTCAGAATCGCCGCAGACTAGTCGACAGGTGAGAATTTCCAGCAAATTTGCTGTATATGTGATGACGCATATTCCGTAGTTCTGCCGACATATCGTCCGCCTGATTTTCCCCTTATATGCGGCAATATGCAGCAGATCTGGCTGTCTGGGTATGTATGCTACTGTGACGTAGAGGTTTAATTTATTGTTGGCAGAGCATTACACACATGAATTACAGTTCAAAGTAATACGCACAGCCAAAAAAGACATCGATTGTTAGGTGATTTTTCTGATTCATTGGTAAAAAAAAATTAAAAACAGTAATTTTCATGGACAAGTGCAATTAATTTAAGACATATAACCATACATCAATACAACGATGCATCAACAAACTTGTACATATATTTACCACTTACTTCTGTTTGTTTACTCATATCTGTCGTGTACAATTTTACTAAAACACAATTTTTTCGGAATATCCAATTTAATATTTTGAATTTTTAAATCGTCTGGCGGCGACTTGTTACGACTTAAAGGTCGGTATACGTGTACATACATGGATTGGTTCGGTTCGATACACATATATAAGTATTTTTTCATATGTCTTTTTTTTTCATATTGTCTTGAGCCGCTCAGCTAAGCTTCGGCTTGAGCCGCGACTATTACTTCGGACCTTAATATAAGGATTATGGGGAAAGTTCATTCTCTCGTACTACTGCAGTATCAGAATTGCATGTGTTTACTAAAGATATATCAGAGATACACGTTATTTTTATGTTGAAAAAAAAAAATTGTATTCTCAGATTGAGTTTTCCCACTATTCGCAACTATTAATCTTCATAAATGACTGTATAAAATTATGATAATCCTGGAATTACAAACGCAATTTGTAAAAATGTAAATCATCCTCAGCGCCTGATGTTCGATATTCGCGCGGTAGACCGGTGGCGCGCTATGCCTTTCTGCGGAATATCACGGAACTATGTTTCTGAGACTTGACAGCCAAGGATTCTTTGAAGAATGTATTCGTGGAAAAATAACGTTGCAAATGTAAACGTCACTGAAAGTCCAAAATAATTTTTCGATATGAAAGAAATATATGTATATGGTAGGCAATATACACAGATCATGTTGTGATAAAAAACACAACCATGATTTGAGTCATGTTGTTTGTTATATGTGTTCGTTCGTTGTCGAATTTTTAAAGGAAATATATACCGACGAGCCTTTTCATAAGTACTTTCAGTGCACGTTCAACTCGTTTATTTACACTGTAACGGACCGTTACAGAGAGAGAGAGAGAGAGAGAGAGTAAGAGTGGGGGCGACGCGTTCTGCGTAACGCGGCCCCGCAATGAGTTTAGTGAGTGTTGTGCACGTGAGATAAGAGTGAGTGATAACCCATAGTGCCCATTGGAGAAGTACGTAGGTTAAGAGACAAATTGTAAGTGAATATAGCTAATTAATAAACTCTTTTTAACATTTATGAGTTATTTCTTACTGCGGCCCTAGTCCCGTTACAATGGCGCCAACGTGAAAAACTCACATAAATTAATCATATTAAAACGAAAATTGTGACATATACATAGATACACATTACACAACTAATCAAACATAAAACTCTCACATACAACAAACAATAATACATTACACAAAAAGAATAGAATAAATTATATATAAAACATACAACACAGACAACATAAATACACAAAGAGAAATCAAACATACCACACAACACAATCACACAACTTACTATTACACACCAAACCTAAAAACATTAGAGACAAAAACACTAAAAAAAAAAAAAAAAAAAAAAAAATATAATATTAAAAAAAAAATATATATAAATTATTATTTTCAAGTACAAATTTAGAGATAATAAATAAATCTATAAACATGCTACGAACGCCGGCATTCACGCCAGCAAGAGCAGGCGCGACGATAAACATAAACATAGAGGAGACGCAAACAGATCAAAACAATTCAGACAATAACATCAACAAATCATTATTAGACATGACAATAGAAGAACTAAATAAAGAACTACATACAAACACAAACAGACAAGGCACACCAATAAATAATCAAAATCAACAATCACAACACATTATGCCAAATATAAGAGTACGAAACCTATTAGACGAATACTCAGAAAACGGTAGGAACACACATTTACAAAGAAACAACGCATACGCTTTACGACAAACACAAAACTACGATCAAATAGAAGAGGAAAATAATACACCACACAGACAAAAACAGAACTACAAAACGGATATAATTTATCAAATGACGAATTATACAAAACAATACCAATATTATTATCAGGAAATGCATACGACTGGTATAAATTAAATAAAAACGAATGGAATAATTGGGAACAATTTACAGAGACATTATTAGACACATTTCAAAATAAATCATATAGAACTAATATAAAAAAACAATTAGAAGAGAAATTTCAAAAACCAACAGAAAAAATAATAGATTTTATATTACACTATAGGACATTATTAAACCAGTTACACCCACCATACACACTAGAAAAACAATTAGATAAAACATACGAACACTTAAGACAAGAATACCAATACCACATCAGACGCTATGAAATACACACATTCAAAGAATTACAAACAATAGGGACAGAATTCGAAAGACTAACTCAAAAAAACAGAGAAAAACAAATCACACAAAATTACACACCAAAAACACACACACCATTAAACATCTACGCAAAAGAATTCACACCTACACCACACACTTACACACAAAAAACACGATATTACAAACCAAAAACATATACACCACAAACAAATAATTACTCAACTTACAAAAATTACAGACAACAGACAGAAAAAGAAAAAACACAAAATACAGTAGAACAATGCTTCAAGTGCGGACAACGAGGACACTACAAACGAGAATGCCCAAAACAACAATCATACAAACAGTACACAAACAACAATGAACAGGGAAACCGACACTGAAGCTAAAAGAATGGGTCAATTTAGCTTCAGAGATAGAAAACGACCCTCGTTGGTACACACAAATTAAAATAGGTAACACTCAAATTACTGCATTAGTTGACCCAGGTGCAACAAACACATACATAGGACAAACAGGCATACAAAAATTAGGAAACAAAATACAAAAAAAAATTATTAAAATTACAAACAACGATATTAAAGTACAACTAGCAAACGACACTAATATAGAAATTATAGGAATAGTAGAACTGCCAATTACATTAAAAAATAAAACACTCAACACAAACATAAGAATAGCACCGGACATAAAAATAGAATGCATCTTAGGAATAGACTACATAAAAAAAGCAAAAATAATACCAGACTATGAACAGGAAACATGGTTCTTTAAAGAAACACCGACAAACATTCAACCGATGAAAAACCAAGAACAAACACACACTTACAAAAAAAAACCTTTACTACCAACACCAGACACACTACCAAATAGAACACTATATAGTATACAGGAAAAAACACGTACAAAAACACACACAGGACTGATAGAACTTACACCAACACAACAACACGAAATCCAAACAATAGTACACAAATTAACAGAAAATAAAAAGATTGGGCTAACCAGACTGACAGAGCACACAATTGACGTACAAAATCACAAACCAATAAAACAACGAGCGTACACAGTATCACCAATTATTAACAAAAAAATACATGAACAAGTAGAGGAAATGCTAAAAGATGAAATCATTGAACCATCAAAAAGCGATTGGTCAAGCCCAATAATAATGATAAAAAAACAAAATGGTACATACAGATTTTGTCTAGATTTCCGAAAATTAAATTCAGTAACAAAAAAAGACGCGTACCCACTACCAAAAATGGACTCCATACTAAAAACATTACCAACAGCAAAAATAATATCGAAACTAGACCTAAGCCAAGCATACTACCAGATACCACTAGAAAACAATAGCAAACACCTAACCGCTTTCATAGTACCAGGAAAAGGACTTTACCAATTTAAACGAATGCCATACGGATTAACAAACGCACCAGCCACATTCCAAAGATTACTAGACAAAATAATAGGACACGACGAAAATCCTCACATATTCGCATACCTAGACGACATTATAATTGTATCAGAAACATTTGAAGAACACAAACAACTACTAACAAAAACACTAAATACAATAAAAGATGCAGGTTTAATTCTAAACACGGGAAAATGTGAATTTGGCGTAAGCCAAGTAGAATATTTAGGTTACATAGTAAATAAACATGGATTACAGATTAATCCAGAAAAAACAGAGGCAATACATAACTACCCAATCCCCAAAACACTCAAACAAATACGCAGACTGTTAGGAATGGCATCATGGTACAGACAATTTATACCTAATTTTGCACAAATAACAGAACCAATAACACGACTATTAAAAAATAACACAAAACTACAATGGGGACAAGAACAACAAAACGCATTTAATTACATAAAACACAGACTCACATCTTCACCAACACTAATACGACCAGATTTTACAAAAACATTCCACATAAGTACAGACGCAAGTGACACAGGATTAGGAGCAGTACTATCTCAAATAGTAGAAAAAAAAGAACACGCCATAGCTTACATAAGTAGGGCACTCACACAGCAAGAAAAAAAATACTCAGCATCCGAAAAGGAATGCTTAGGAGTAGTCTGGGCAATAAAGAAATTCAGGCAATATATAGAAGGATACCACTTTAAAATATACACAGACCATGAATCATTAAAATGGCTACACAATTTAAAAAATCCAACAGGCAGACTAGCCAGATGGGGACTGGAGTTACTCGAATACGATTACGAAATAAAGTACAGGAAAGGAACACTAAACTACATACCGGACGCACTCTCACGCAAATATGAAACACATAACACAAAACACACAGAACACCTATCACCACTGTCAGAAAGACAAACAGACAATTGGTACAACAAACAAAAAACAACAGTACAAAACAATGAAGACTTATATCCAGAATGGAAATTCGAAAACGAACAACTCTACAGGTACATACCAGACCCGCTACACAGCAACATTAGACCAGACCCAAACCCATGGAAATTAGTAATACCGGACTCACAACACAAAAAAATACTACAAGAAAACCACGACGACACACAAGCCGGACACATGGGAATAGAAAAAACATACAAAAAATTAGCAAAATCATATTACTGGCCAGGACTATACAAAGACGTAGTAAAATATATAAAACACTGCGACATATGCCAAAAAATCAAAATAATACAACAACGACCAGCCGGACACATGACAAACAGACAAATAGGAGAACCATGGACAACAATAACAACAGATATAATGGGACCAGAACCATTATCAAAAAAACGTAATCAATACTTACTGGTATTTCAGGATATAACAACGAAATGGGTAGAACTAATACCAATAAAAAAAGCTAACGCACAAACGATAAAAGAAACGCTACTAACACACATAATAATGAGATGGGGCACACCCAAAACAATACTATCAGACAACGGAAAACCATACATTAACAAAATCATAAAAAACATAACTCAACAACTAGGAATAAAACACGATACAACACCACTATATCACCCACAAGCAAACCCAACAGAAAGAACAAACCGAACAATAAAAACAATGATACAAGCATATCTAGAACAAAACCACAGAGAATGGGACATAAATATACATGACTACCAATTCGCACTAAATACATCTTATCACACATCAACACAATACACACCAGCATTCCTAAACTTAGGAAGAGAATTACAACCAATACACTCAACAAGAAACCAAATAGAAAAAACCACACAAATAATACCTAACGCACCTCAAGACTGGATAGACAGATTAAAAATAATAAACTCATACAGAGATGAAATACATAAAAACATACAACAAGCACAAAACAAACAACTACACAACTACAATTTACGACACAGAGAAATACAATTCAATATAGGAGACAAAGTATTAAAGAAAGACTATACACTATCATCAGCAGCAAATTACACATCAGCTAAATTAAACAAACCTTACTCAGGACCATACATAATAAAAGAAAAACTATCACCAACAACATACATACTAAAAACAGAAACGGGGAAAAACATAGGGAAATGGGCAATAAAAGACCTCAAACCATACCTAACATAAATAATTTCATTACAGGAAAAATGGAAAAACAAAGGAAAGGTTTGCTACCGACCCCGGCAATACCTCCGAACAGACACCTCTACCCAAAGTTGGGAAGGCCAGGCCTCCTACCAACGCCAAGAGGCCCACCAAACGCCACACTATACACAAACACACAAAAACAAAAACACCAACAAAATACAACAAAAACACAAATACAAAAAAAATCAACACAACAACAATTTACACAAAAAATAACGACAACACACCAAAAACTAACACCGGAACAATTAAACAAATTACACGAAGGACACCCAGAAAACTGCATACACTGCAACAAACATAAAACACAAACACCAACCAAAAAAGAACAAAAACACAGCGACATACAAAGACTAAGACAATTATACAATACAGAACCATACTTCAAACTCATAGACTTTGACACGGAAGAAAACGAACAAAAGACAAACAAAAACTACGAAGAAATAAAAGAAATTTTCACAATTACGAACACAAATACACAAAACGAAATACACAACACAACGGCAGAAGACGACATAAACATCTTTAAAATAAAACTAGACATGACAGAACAAAAAGAAATCGAAGCAGATTTGATAGACTGGACAGAACTATAACACACACACACACACACACACACACACACACACACACACACACACACACACACACACACACACACACACACACACACACACACACACACACACACCCACACACACACACACAAACACACACACACACACACACGCACACACACACACACACACACACACACACACACACACCCACGCACGCACGCACGCACGCACGCACGCACGCACGCACGCACGCACGCACGCACGCACACAGAGAGAGAGAGGCCGAAGAGAGGGGGGGGTGTAACGGACCGTTACAGAGAGAGAGAGAGAGAGAGAGTAAGAGTGGGGGCGACGCGTTCTGCGTAACGCGGCCCCGCAATAAGTTCAGTTAGTGTTGTGCACGTGAGATAAGAGTGAGTGATAACCCATAGTGCCCATTGGAGAAGTACGTAGGTTAAGAGACAAATTGTAAGTGAATATAGCTAATTAATAAACTCTTTTTAACATTTATGAGTTATTTCTTACTGCGGCCCTAGTCCCGTTACAACACAAACGATATATATAAATAAGCCCATTGGCATTTAAACATATTGTGCAATGTTGTTGTGAAGTGGATATTTAAATTTCGAGGACGTACGTGAAGTTCATTAAGTTTATGTTTAAGTTTTAATTTTTTCAGCAAAATTAACCATTTAGCCAGTTTTTTTATTTTTATTTTTAACATTATATTTAGAATTCGTTCGAATATTGCAACTCCACCGTGCCGTTCAATATACTCCACAACGACATCGATATGCGAATCATAATATGATATATTGTAAGTTTTAATTTTTACTTTCTTTTTTGTCTTTATGCATATGTATATTTTTGTAAAGAATTTTTTTATAGAAAATAAATTTTTGAAGAGAGCCATCATTCTGGCCGAGACGTCAAACTAAAAACTGTCTCTTATTGTCAACGGACCGTACAACCAATACTAATTTATTTCAAATTATTAGTGCAGTATAAACGATGTAATTAATGCTTAAATGAATGCTCCGAAATACCTATAAAAAAGGTCAACTTTCAACATTTTATTCTGACGCGAAAAAAAATTCTACGCTCTCAAACGATCGTTAATATCGTTACAATACATGGTTGTAATATTAAAATTGAGGCCGTAGTTTGTAAAAGTAAATCACTTCCGGTTTGAAAGTTCCAAAACGGCCGTAGATGGCGTGACCGATTCATTTCAGAGCACCATTAAGGGTGTTCTCTCCGAGCACCGGAACGCCACGGTGGCGGCTTTGGAACTTCTAGACCGGAAGTAATCGTAGATGCAAAAATTCTCCTTCAATTTTTATGAAATCGTGCTGGAAACGCATTATTCATGAGCCCTTTTCATCCAAGAATGTTTTTGGCAAAAAAATTTTTTAAGCCCGTAAAAAAATGATTTCCGACGACCCTTTTTGAAGGCACACGTACACAGGCTTTACGTGGGTTAGTGAGCACCACAAAAACGGTTAATTACTCATTATCTATAGCATTTTTACCAAAAAGGGGCCTTTGCGTCCATTCTTGACATCGGCCGGCTTCTATTCCAAATAATTGCATGTCGTTTTATTTCGAATTGAAGCCAAATTTTTGCATCTACGATTCGAAGCGGGCAATGGCGGACACAAGGTGAAAAATGACAGGAAATAGTTCCGCGATTCTACGAGATGTGTCGCTACGGGCGTATACCAGTACCGTATGTTTTTACGGGTGCTTAGCGGGGCCCGCTTCCCTTATGACACTCACACAAGCAAACTAGCGTGTAAGAGGGACGCACACATGCGTATACATAAGAAATAACTTCGCGGATCGTGCCAGCCTTCTTTCGATGCGGATTATACTATATATAGCCGCCGAGGTTCGGGCTTCTTGGGTCATAGAACACCATTTTATTTTGTTGAAATGTTAAAATATGCGATCCTGATATAATGCGAGTATTCAAAGATTCCGAAGATGCAAAATATAATTGATGACGCGGTGCGAATTGTGATGACCCGAACTAAGCCGTCATGTCCCGGATGGCACTCGAGAATGCGAGCTAGGTCCCATCTAGCCGGAGGCAAGTTATCGTTACGCAATAATACTACTTGCCCCGGTGCTAGCGATGTCGCAGAATGAAGCCACTTTGAGCGATGTTGGCATGAGGTAACATAGTCACGAGACCACCGTAGCCAAAATTGCTCCAAGAGCTGCTGATAAAGTCGCCAACGCGTGATACGACTTGCGGCGTAGTCGACGGTTAGTGGAGCAGGCGCAGATAATAGAGGGCCGCCGACAAGAAAGTGCGCAGGCGTTAAAGTATCGAGGCTCTCTGCGTCATCGGTGAGTGGAGCGAGCGGTCGCGAGTTGAGGCATGCCTCAATACGACACAATAGCGTAGCGAGTTCTTCGTGGGTCGGAGTGTGCGGATCTAACACACGCTTCAGATGGCACTTCATGGAGCGAACTCCAGCCTCCCATAGTCCACCAAAGTGAGGTGCGGCAGGTGGGATGAATCGCCATTCTACGCCATCCTCAGCCATGCGAACACGAAGCTCGTCGGACTTAATCGCGGCGTTATACGCTGCACGCAATTCCTTGTCTGCACCAACGAAATTAGTGCCGCAATCACTATAAACGACACTTGGAAGCCCGCGCAGTGAGTAAAATCTCGAAAATGCTGCTAAAAAGGCTGGAGTTGAATAATCGCAAACAACTTCTAGATGAATCGCTCGCGATGCCATACAAATAAATAAAGCGATGTACGCCGTTTGAGAGCGTGAGCCGCGACCGCCCGCCAAGCGCATCTTGACAGGACCGGCTTAATCGACTCCACACTCGGCAAACGCGCGATTTGGTCGATTAACTCGAGCCGATGGCAAGGACCCCATTAGTTGGGCTGGTACCTTAGCACGTTGACGTGCACATGTCACACACTGAGCGACCACAGATCTGATGGTTTTCCTAGCTTGGAGCACCCATATCTGATCACGCAAAGTACTAAGCGACAGCGTGATTCCACCGTGTAGGCAGCGTTCGTGAGCGTGCAATGCTAGCAAGCGTGAGACATACCCGGAAGGCAATATGATAGGATGCTTAGCGGCATGAGGAAGATTTGTCAAGTCTAGACGACCTCCCACACGCAATAGGCCTTCTGAATCTAAGAAGGGGTTGAGTCGTCGCAATGGACTGTTTTTATGCAGGCTTTGGCCTGCTTTCAGAAAACGTGATCCGTCAGGACTAGGATCATTAGCCTTAAGCAAAGAGAGTTCTCGCTTAAATGCTTTCATTTGAAGTAGCGAGAATACGCGATGTGCGACGCTTTGTAACACGGGCAAGAAAGTTGTCCTAGATGTCTTTGGGTTACTGTCGAAATGCCAGTGTTTCGATAGACTAAACACTCGTCCGAGAACGCGACGAAGTCTAGTCCAGGAGGAAAATCTGCGGAAAATTTCATCCGTAGAATCCGGTTCAGCAGTGTCAAGATGACTCTTGGATGCTGGTTTGCGTTCTAATGAATCCTCGTCGACCATTTCTGAAACACTAAATGGCCAGTCGGATGGGGGAGACCCGAGCCACTCTGGACCATGCCACCAGAGAGATGATTCAATTATGTCGCTAGCAGCCACACCGCGAGACGCAAGATCGGCTGGGTTGTCTTTGCCGGGAACATGGCGCCAAAAAATGGCTGGCAGGTGCGTATGAACTTCAGCAACCCGATTTGCAACGAATGTTTTCCATTGCGAAGATTACATGCTGAGCCACGCCAATACAATCGTATTGTCAGTCCAAGGTTGTATAGGACACTTGGAAAATGCAGGAGCTTGCTGGACTTGAACGATGAGACGCGCCAGCAGAACTGCTCCACAAAGTTCCAGACGAGGGATAGATACTTGCTTCAAGGGTGCGACGCGAGTCTTTGCCGTAAGAAGCTCAATGCGGCATTGGCCTGATGCATCGATGAGTCGAACGTAGACCACAGCGGCATAAGCCTTTTCCGATGCGTCGGAAAAGCCGTGTAGTTCGATGACGGTAGTCGGCGATGTGCCTAACCATCGCGGGATCGTGAGGCGAGTAAGATGTGACAAAGCATCAAAAAATTCATGCCAAGCGGCGATAATGTCAGCAGGCAGCGGCGAATCCCAGTCGACTGGGCACTGCTACAGGCGTTGCATAATCATCTTAGCGATGACGATAACTGGTGCGATCCAACCGAGCGGGTCAAATATTCGCGAAATCTGCGACAGGATGCCGCGTTTAGTGATATCAGATGATTGCACAGCTGTATTTAACTTGAACCGATATGAATCGGTGGACGGACGCCACGCGATTCCTAATATTTTCACACTCTCATCTGACTGTAGCGTTTTATCACACGCCAGTCCCACATTGCTCTCATCAATGTCGGCGAGTGGGGCAGGAGAATTACTCACCCATTTGCGGAGAGTAAAATGACCACGGCTGAGCAGCCTAATAAGCACGTCGCGGATTTTTTTTAGCTGGGCGATTGAATCGGCTCCGATTAGAGCGTCGTCTACGAAGAAGCATAACAATAAAGCTAATTTACCGAGGGGGAACTCATCTCCGTCATCCGCAGCGAGTTGCCGCAAGACACGGAGCGCTAAGAAGGGGGCGCTAGCAGTACCGTACGTTACGGTTAGTAACAGGTACACGAGAATTGCGTCTAGCGGACTGATCCGCCATACAATGCGCTGCCAATCGAGGTCCCGCTCGTCAATCCGGATCTGCCGATACATTTTTTCAAGGTCAGCAGCGTACACATATCGATGGGTACGCCACTGCATGTGTAGCCTGGGCAGATCGGCCTGAAGACTCGGGCCTACAAATTGCAATTCATTTAGTGACTTGCCGTTGGAGGATGCGGATGATGCGTTGAACACGACGCGAGTTTTGGTCGTGGTGCTGCGTAATTTAGTGACCGGATGGTGGGGAAGATAAACAGCCGGTTTTGATGCAGGTTGTAGAGGGGCGATGCGCATGTGTCCAAGCATCTCGTATTCGCGCATGAACGATTCGTACGCATCGCGTTCAAGCGGGCGTGTAGCTAAGCGGCGCTCGATCGATTGAAGACATTGGATAGCGCGTGGTAAGGTATCGCCAATATCAAGAGCGGAAGATGTCTTAAATGGGATGCGAACAACATACTGATCATCCTGAGTTCTCGAATGTGTATCTTGGAAATGCTGTTCGCATCGTTCATCATCTTCAGAAGCGGGACGAGAGGTGGCGACCTCTCCAATATCCCAAAATCGCGATAACGAAGCTTGCAGTTCGTCGTGTGACACTGCATGATGCGTTTGGACCGATGTGGTAGGGGTTGCGTTTCTAGCTGTATCGGTAATGCCCGAGAGAACCCACCCAAAAATGGTATTCATTGCCACCGGCTCGTCCCCCCACAATCAATTGCGATAATGATTCGTTTACGAGTGACTGCGTACGCAAAACGAAGGAACTTTTCCAAAGCCGGTACTATGTCCTTATGGGGAGCCCTGGTTAACAAGCGTACTCTGTAAATCTTAGATTGCAGCGGGGATCACGAGGCGTGGTTCTCGCGCCTGCTGCCAATTATGGAGCCGGAAGGTGTGGCCGATGGCGCAAATAGCGCTGACTGGCCAAAGGCGGTTGCCGTGGCAACGAAGAGGCGAAGAAAGGGAGCACTTGCTGCTAGCTTCCTTGCTGACGTCACGATTGTGACGTAGCGTCACGAGTGTGTGAGACTACACTTGATGCGTGTGCGGGGTCAGGAGACCCGAGAGTTGCCGAAAGTGGCCGAAGCGTTAACGAGATGCACGTCGAGACTTCAGCTCCGAATTGTGATCGGAAGCTGCCGAAGGTGGACGGAAACGTCCGAATCTTTCAGAGACGAAATGCACTTTGGGATGCACTCGCGCACTGTTGCACTTGGCACACAATTTAATCTTGAGTCCGAATTTAGCGTGCACTCCAAAATCCTGGCAGGATCGCCAAATGTTCTGATTGAGTTGCAAGCGCACAAGTGCAGCTTCCAACTACATTGCCGCGTGTGCGTGGTTCAGGATTGGAGTGATAAATTAATTACAAATTGCGCGTAATTTAAATTACTGAAATTGTATTACAATGTATTACAATCGGTAGGTATTAAGGCGCGCGGCGCAGTACCTTCTCTCTCTCAGAGATGGCGCGAGACGTACCGATTTGATCGCAAACCAGAAATATATACGCGAACAAAAACATATACCGTAACTAACATGCATGCAAATATTGACTATAAATTTATCTATCAAATGATACTTTGTATCATCATAAATACGAAATTCAAGGAGCTATATGATAGACGGAAAAAATCCTCGCCGCTCCGCCCCGCCTTCCCCTATATATAATGTGTATATAAATTAGGGTGGTCCACAAAAAATCGAAGTAGCGAATTTTAATTGGGACACCCCCCAGAATTCTTCTATACTGAAAATAAAAAGACACGTATTTTCTTGTTTTGCGATTCGTCGATATTTAATGGTGCCGTCGGGCCCCTGAAGTTTTCCATGTATTTTATATGGGAAAAATAATCGTTTTCTCAAAAATTTGCTGTAAAATTTCTAAAAATTAACATTTTTTCATGAGCAAAAGATATTTTCCTTCAGAAATAATGAAATGATGAAATCGTAATGATCGTTTGTATAAAAAGCTTTTTCAAACGACCGTTTATAGGCTTACTGTGCTTACTGAGCGGTATATATTATATATATATCATACACCAAAATGGCTGCTATACTGCCAACGTTACTGCGCAACGATCCTGCCAGTTAACCCGAATAGTGTCGAGTGGTGTTTTGTTGGATTTGTGCTGTAATTCGGAGTAATTTACTAACTGCGGAAACAACTTGTGCTCTGAATCAGTGTGTATCAAACTTACTAACCTCAAAACTACAAGGCCACGTGTTTTCAATATTTGATAAATTACGATGTCGACTCTTGCACCGCTTTTCTGCACGCAATGCAAGAAACCAGTGGTCAAAGATGCTGTGTTTTGTCCTCTTTGTAATTCGCCTTACCATCCGAGTTGTGCGGCTCAAAGTGGGACTCTCCCAAATAACGGATATAAGAAGTGCTGTGGTTCTCGTTCCTCATCACCAGCTAATATTGAACCAGCTACAACTTCTTCGTCATCAATTACCAAAGAATATTTTGACTATACAATTAGCAAATTACTTAAGCAGGTAACAAATACAATCGCAAGCGTAGAAAGTAAGATTAATGACAAAATCGATCAGGCTATCTCCAAATCTGAATCTAACATCAATGGCATAATTATCTCAACAGCAAATTCTCTACGAACTGAAATTAAAAGTGACATAGCAGATCTACGTTCCGAACTCACACAGGAAATAAATGATCGTCATGCTGAAATTCAGGAACGGTTTAGTGTCGTCGACACAAGAATTAAAACTCTCGAAGACTCTGACAGACGACCTCATGTTGAACTTTCAGAGTTCGAGCGTAGGGATAGGAACCTCCGCTCTTCTAATATCATAGTTTACAATATGAAAGAAACGAATTCACCTGAAGACGACAAGTTTAAATTTATTTCGATGCTTGGTAATTCACCAGGTGCTGAGCAAGTCTTTGATGTTCAACGCCTTGGTAAACAACCTGACCAAAATAAGCCAAGACCTCTAAAGGTTGTATTCAACAGCATCGTGCATGCAACATGGCTACTAAAAAATAAAAGAGTGCTCGAACAATTTAATGTATCCATTAACTACGACAAAACTGTGTCTCAGCAACAAGAATTGGCAAAATTACGTGAGGAATTAAATGTTCGTGTGTCAAAGGGGGAGTCGAACTTGACTATCAAATATCTAAATGGTATCCCTCAAATTGTAACAAATCCAAACAAAAAAAACTAGCTTTTGCCCATAGTTTACTTATATATTACCAAAATGTACATAGTCTTAAAAATAAACTTCCTTGCTTTATAAACAATTTCTATACTTCTATTTACAAATTTGACATTCTAGTATTAACTGAAACCTGGTTAACACCTGATATAATGGATGCTGAGCTCGGCTTATACAACTACTCTATATACAGAACTGATCGTGATCTTTCGACTGGTGATAAATCTCGTGGTGGTGGTGTTTTAATTGCAGTCCACAAAAGATTCATTAGCAGAGAAATTAATATTACTTCCCAGTTAGAACAATTATTTGTTTCTGTAAATATCCAGAGGAAGAACTACATAATAGGAGCAACTTACATTCCACCAAATACAAAAATCGATGCCTATTCTGAACACATTGACTTTGTGGAAAATCTAAATATTAGCAGCCAACCTTCCCACATGATACTCTTTGGGGACTACAACCTTCCTAAAATCCTTTGGGATAATAGCTGTGATGGTTTATCAATATCTACCACCCCAGGATGCACATACACTTCCCAGCAAGCAGCTTCTCTTCTCAGCGAATCCTTTACATCTTTGAACTTATATCAGCATATGCACTCACCAAATCCCAGTGGTAATCAATTAGATCTTTGTTTTTCGGCTAACTCTACTGACTCATGCACTACTGTTGATGAACCTTTAGTCAAATGCGATAGCCATCACTATGGTATTCTATTTTCTACAACCAACTCTGCTAATCTAACAACACCTTTAGAATTTTGCACTAGGTTACCGAATTTCAAACATGCAGACTTTTCAAAAATCAATATCACTCTAAATAATATTGACTGGAACCGAACTTTTGAAAATCGTTCAATTTCCGAGGCTGTTGACATCTTTTACCAGCATCTCCAGCAAAGTATCACTAATTTTGTTCCAACATCTCTTAAAGAGTCTTCCAAATTTCCAACTTGGTTCTCTAGAGATCTACAAAAACTTATAAAAAGGAAAAAAATAGCACATAAACTGTTTAAACAGCGCAGAACTGCCTCATATTACCAACAATTTGCAAATATTCGTTCTCGTTGCAAATCTCTGGCCAGTACTTGCTACAGATCATACATTTCTTATATCGAACAGCACCTAAAAGCGCAACAAGTCAATTCGTTTTGGTCGTTCATTAATCAAAAAAAGAATGAAACTGGATTACCTTCTGCGATGTATCATGGAACCCGATCAGCGACCACTTCAAATGAGATCGTAAACCTATTTGCTGACTTCTTCGAACAGTCGTACAAAAATGACACTCTATCTACTCTTGATCTCTTATCTCCGAATACATTAGACGATACTCCTAATATGGTAATTAAGGAAATTACAATTGACGAAGTCAGAGATGCGCTAAACGGACTCAAGGACAATCAAGGCTCTGGACCTGATGGAATCCCATCCTCATTTATCAAGGCCTGTTCCTTGACTTTGCTTACTCCTCTTCTGTTATTATTTAACCTTTCACTAAAAGTAGGGGTATTCCCTTCTCAATGGAAAAGGGGATTTATCACTCCGATCTTTAAAATTGGTAATAAGAATGAGGTTATGAACTATCGACCCATCACCATACTAAACTGCTTCGCAAAAATATTTGAATCAATACTAGTTGCAAGAATCACTAAACACGTACTTCCTCATCTTTCTCATTACCAACATGGATTTCTCCCGAAAAGGTCAACAGTTACGAACCTATTACAATTGCAAGAAGCCATAATTTCTTCATTCGACAAGGGATATCAAGTTGACGTTTTTTATGGCGATTTTTCCAAATCGTTTGATACAGTGAATCACGTTAGATTAATCAAAAAACTGGAATTGCTTGGCATAAGAGGCCAATTATTAAAGTGGCTGGATTCTTATTTATCTAATAGATCTCAGAATGTGAGATATAAACAATATATCTCTAGGCCTATACATACTGCCTCAGGTGTACCACAAGGGTCTCACCTGGGCCCGTTGCTCTTCAACATTTTCATAAATGACCTACCAGAGATTCTCAGCTACGGAACACCTTTGCTATTCGCGGATGATGTCAAGATTTACAAAGTGATAACGCAACCATCTGACTCTTCCCATCTTCAACAAGACATCGATTCCCTACTTGATTGGAGCCAGAGAAATGGACTTTCGCTTAACTTTTCCAAGTGCAGTGTTATGACATTCACTAGAAAGGACCCCTTCTTCTTCAACTATGAACTGTCTAAGGATCTACTCAGAAGAGTGTCCGTGGTTAAAAACTTAGGCATCATCTTTGATGAAAGACTTTCTTTCGCACAGCACTTGGATTATATTAAGAAAAAAGCACTAAAGGTTGTTGGCTTCATTATACGAAACACCAAAGACTTCACATCAACAACATCTATCGTTCAGCTTTTCAACACCTTAGCCAAACCCTTATTGCTATATGGCTCGATACTATGGTCACCTGAATTCATGGTACATTCTTATGGCCTCGAAAAAGTACAGCACAAGATCCTCAGGTTTCTGGCATTTAAATCAGGAAGTCCGATGGAAATTTATGACCATAATTACCAGACAGTTGGAAGTAAATTTAAGATCTATACTCTTGCTTCTACACGTAAAGCCAATGATATAATATTTTTATACAAATTAATATGTGGCGATATAGACTGCTCTGATCTTTTCGAAAGTCTAAGTTTTAGTTCTCTGAACTACTCTCTTCGAAATCCGAACATATTTCAACTACCGGTCCCCTCAAGAAACTACATCTCCAACGCCCCACTGTACAGAGCATGTCATTCTTTAAATGAGCTTCACCGTCAGGGGAAACTTATTCTACAAGATCTTCAAAAACTTCGATCGTCAACAGCAATTACAAAAATAAAATATACTGAACGGGAATATTAACTCCGCTAAACTTATAAATTTTTACTGATTATTTTATTTATGTTTTCTATCTTATTTTCTTTTACTCAAACAATGCAGCTAAATTTGGTATTATGTACTATGTATTAGATGTAGATTATGGGCGCATACCCGTTTATAAATAAATAAATAAATAAATAAATAAATAAATAAATAGGAAATGCGAGACGTTAAATCGTTACCAGTGGGTGTTTCGTTACAAAATAATTTGCTCAAAAGTTCTCAATTTTGAAAAAAAGTGAGTACAAAATTTGTTTCTATTCCTTTTTTTGCAAATATTTTTGTTGGTATTGATTGTACGACAAAATTTCATATAAACAAAATGAAAGCTTACAAAATGTAATACAAGAATGACTTTATCGACATTTTTTTAAATTAATAGCAATGATAAAGTGGTAATTGAAAACATGGACAATTTTTCATTTTTACGAATTCTGTAAAATTAAGCAACTTTAACGCCAGGAACAGGTTTTTTTTTCAAGTCATTCTTATAGGAAATTTTGTGAGTTTTCATTTAGTTTATTTTTTTTTACCGTAAAAATTTCTGTATATTATGAATTTACATTTTTTCCATTATCAACTGTCGATAAATATTTCGAAAAATTAGCCTTTTATTGATAAAGTCACGCAACAACTTTTAGATATACATTTCAATTGAACATTTTATATGCAATGATAGATGCAATCCTTCCATTTATTTACTATGCCGTTTCGACACAGATCCGCAACCTACTATATATATATATATATCGGGCATTCCACGTCAACCGGATCGCTTGGCTGGCAAAAATTCATTACCGCCAAAAAATTGTTTCAGGGCTTAAAATTTAGCTCAGTATATCTACTTTTAATTTCCGTGTGGTATTTTTGAAAATTCAAAATTGCGGCTACAATACGGTGCTTAAAAAGACCACACTTTCGAAAACGAGAGTAAAAACCTTTCATACAGTTTTTTGTGCCTAAGAAAAATACCATTTTAGAATTTAGTTCTTTGTTATTGGATGCTCCAATTACGAATCTCGTATTAGAATTTTGAAATTCAAAATGGCGGATCCAATATGGCGGATGAATTTGTAAAAAGTGATCGGATGTTGCTGAAACTTGTTTCTCGGGGGTTTTCGGGGTCGCAGAATACGATTCTGATGTTAGATTTTAAAAATTCAAAATGGCGGATCCAATATGGCGGATGAATTTGTAAAAAATTATCGAATGTTGCTGAAACTAGTTTCTCGGGGGTTTTCGGGATCGCAGAATACGATTCTGAACTTAGATTTTAAAGATTCAAAATGGCGGATCCAATATGGCGGATGAATTTTTAAGAAGTGAACGGATGTTGCTGAAACTTGTTTCTCGGGGGTTTTCGGGGTCGCAGAATACGATTCTGAACTTAGATTTTAAAGATTCAAAATGGCGGATCCAATATGGCGGATGAATTTTTAAGAAGTGAACGGATGTTGCTGAAACTTGTTTCTCGGGGGTTTTCGGGGTCGCAGAATACGATTCTGAACTTAGATTTTAAAGATTCAAAATGGCGGATCCAACATGGCGGATAAATTATTAAGAAGTGAACGGATGTTGCTGAAACTTGTTTCTCGGGGGATTTTGGGATCGCAGAATACGATTCTGAACTTAGATTTTAAAGATTCAAATTGGTGGATCCAATATGGCGGATGAATTTTTGAAAAGTGATTGGGCGTTGTTGAAACTTGTTCCTTTTTGGAAGATTAAGATTCTTATTTAGAATATGCCAAATCTTCAGTCAATTCGTTCGAATGTGCGGCATCAATTAAGCTTTTAAAATTTTGTGGTATGACGCAGACGCAGATGTTGTTCGGCTCGAAGACTAGCACGCGTTGCTTCCCTTTTTAAAGTCGCGCCGATACCATCGCATGCTCCTTTTCCATGCGCTGTCGCATGAAAATGCCATTCAGCTTCAATGCCGAAATCGATTTTGTGATACAGGAGATTACTCATTTGGAATCTAATTTTATAATGTGGTACCGCACCATCGGTAACATAAATTACATGTTGTACGCGTGGGCACACTTTTTTTATTTCAGGAATAATAGTTTGTTGCATTACATACACGGCAGATGTATCATGAGTCAAGCTGTTTGATAATAATATATTACTAAAATGGATTATTGTACCTTCTGATTTGTAGTAGAAAACGACAGGATGAACCGTACATTGGTCGTTGTTGTAATGAAACCCTTGTGCTGCATTTTGTACAACGAATGCGAAGTTTTTCGAGAAATCACTGTGAACTAAGTCGATTCGCATATGGGGCTGTCAACAGCAGCGCAAATTAAGTTCCAAAATTATCGGGATTCTGCTTAGTCCTCGAATTAAAAAAAAAATAAGGGAATAATCTTTTTCACTTTCATAAATCCAACACATCAACGACTCTTGTTATCTTTGTTATTCATTAAACTAAAGATAAAAGATCGATGTCGTGATAGTTAGGATGTACATTTCGCACTCACAACTGTAAAAAAGTAATATGCAATGCACATTACACTCATGTGGAACACCTGTATCTAGATATATTACATCGATATTAGTACTCGATATCAGGCTTCCTTTTGACACAATGAAAATCCATTTCTACTATGGGAGATGCGTTTACAGACGCGCAGAGCCGCGAATATTGCAACGGCACCTAGCAGCAATAAGCCTTCCACCCGTTTGGGCCTTAATGGGTTAAGCTGACGCTAGGTGGCATTGCGATTTCCGCGGTTCGATTTTGCTCCCGTTATAGAAACGTAACTTCATTTGGTATAATAGAAGACTTGAAGGAATATGTCGATACTTTATATCTTATATGTTACATGTGTTTCTTTTGCAGTATAAAACGCATATAAATATTTTTAAATAAAATATTGCAGTATATTGGTGACGCTTGCTATTTGCTACAAGTATTGATTCAAATATTACTTATCAGTGTATAACTTGTATCATCGTTGTGTTCATTACTTACCATGGCGGGGGTTTCCGATCATAGTGGTAGATCAAATACAGTAATTCGCACAGACAGATGCATAAATCCATTGCTGGAACGTGGTCATATAGGTAAAGTGTTACGAGAAGTTTCGGAAAATATTTTATTAATGTTTCCGCACTTACCGCAGAAAGCTAGAATTTGCAAAGATTGTAGAAAAAAAATTGCCAAAAAAGAAAAAACACTTTGTACAACCGCTAATGAACCTGAAGATGTTCCCGATTCAGAAATAGACATAGACACACCTTCAAATAAAAGAACCCGTTTATCTAGAGAGGCTCAGTTAGAAGCACTTTTGCAGGGTCTGAAAGATAAATTTTCGAGTTTGCCTGAAAATGATCCCTTACGCTTGACTATTTTAACAATACATCCACAATGCTGGAGTATACGTGACATAGCTTTAGAATTTGGAACATCCTATCGAACTGCAAAGAATGGTCGTGATTTGAGAAACGAACTGGGCATGTTGGCAGTACCTCGTCCAAAACAAGGAAAGACCATACCTACACAGACAATTAAAAAAGTAATTGAATTTTACGAAAACGATAGTAACAGCCGAATTCTGCCGCACAAAAATGATTGCATATCAGTGAGAGTTAATGGACACAAGCAAACAGTTCAAAAACGGTTATTACTCAGTGACGTGAATAAACTGCATGAACTATTTAAAATAGAGAATCCTGAATTTCCAATTGGCTTAAGTAAGTTTTGTGAACTTAGGCCAAAATGGTGTGTGCCTGCCGGAGCGGCAGGCACGCACAACATCTGCGTCTGCGTCATACATCACAATTTTGAAAGTTTACTTGATGCCGCACATTTGAACGAATTGACTAAAGATTTGGAATATTCCATAAAAGATTACAATGATTGCATCAATTTTGTACTTTGTTCTAGCCCAAAACCTAATTGCTACTTACGGGAGTGTGAGACTTGTCCTCACTTGGATAAATTTTCAGATTATGTATCGCGTGTTTTGGAAGAGAATGAAATTTCGCAAATTCTTTGCAGCACATGGCAATCCACTGACAGATGTGCATTGATATAAGAATGTTTTTCAATAGATACTTATGTTGACAGACTGTGCTCTAGATTGCCTGAATTCGTATTACACCACTTTATTTCTAAGAGTCAGTCGCAATATGTAGAAGAGCGTAAAGTGAACCTTCAATACGGTGAAGTATTAGTTCACAGTGATTTCTCGGAAAACTTCGCATTCGTTGTACAAAATGCAGCACAAGGGTTTCATTACAACAACTACCAATGTACGGTTCATCCTGTCGTTTTCTACTACAAATCAGAAGGTACAATAATCCATTTTAGTAATATATTATTATCAAACAGCTTGACTCATGATACATCTGCCGTGTATGTAATGCAACAAACTATTATTCCTGAAATAAAAAAAGTGTGCCCACGCGTACAACATGTAATTTATGTTACCGATGGTGCGGTACAACATTATAAAAATAGATTCCAAATGAGTAATCTCATGTATCACAAAATCGATTTCGGCATTGAAGCTGAATGGCATTTTCATGCGACAGCGCATGGAAAAGGAGCATGCGATGGTATCGGCGCGACTTTAAAAAGGGAAGCAACGCGTGCTAGTCTTCAGGCCGAAGGAAATTCAGCAATTTTGAACGCAGAAGCTCTATATATCTGGGCAAAAAATAAGTTCAAAAATATTCAATTTTTCTACTATACTAAACAAACACACGAGAAAGCTCAGAGATTTCTAAATAAGAGATTTACAGTTGCCCCAGCCGTGCCAAATATTCGAATGTCACATGCATTCGTACCAGATTCAAGTAAGATATTGAATGTTATGACATACTCACTTCCAAAAAGCACCCCAATTCGTGAGAGGCAAGGGGACTCACTTTCAAAAAGCACCCCAATGGGATGAGAATCCTATCACGTCCGCGTCGTTCATCCTGGGTAATGCTAAGAAGGGCATGATTTTTAGATGCATCTGCATCGAAAACGAAACTCGCTCCGAATTGACGATACAAAATCAACATCACTTCAAGAGCTGCGGGAAACGTCGGAAGAGAAACACGACAATCTAACTTTACGGGTAATAGTGCCTCCTGGCGATGGCAACAGCTGTTACATATACGGTTCAGAGGTCGTAACTTCTTAAATCCGAAGGTTGCAATAATTCATTAAACGACTTGTGTTCATACTCATATTATAACACTATACCCCTACGAGAGGTAAGCTATTCTATGTTTAACCGATTTTCGACATTATTTTGGTACTATACAATTATTAATTTAGCTTTGTTATCCACCAGATTCATATTGTACGACCCCAAAACTCCCCGAGGAACAAGTTTCAACCACGCCCAATCACTTTTTAAAAATTCATCCGCCCCATTGGATCCGCCATTTTGAATCTTTAAAATTTAAGTTCAGAATCGTATTCTGCGCCCCAAAAAACCCCAGAGAAACAAGTTTCAGCAACATCCGATCACTTTTTAAAAATTCATTGGCCATATTGGATCCGCCATTTTGAATTTTTAAAATCTAATATCAGAATCGTATTCTGCGACCCCGAGAACCCCCGAGAAACAAGTTTCAGCAACATCCGATCACTTATTACAAATTCATCCGCCATATTGGATCCGCCATTTTGAATGTTAGAAATCTAACATCAGAATCCTATTCTGCGACCCTGAAAACCCCCGAGAAACTAGTTTCAGCAACATCCGATCACTTTTTAAAAATTCATCCGCCATATTGGATCCGCCATTTTGAATTTTTAAAATCTAACATCAGAATCGTATTCTGCGACCCTGAAAACCCCCGAGAAACAAGTTTCGGCAACATCCGTTCACTTCTTAAAAATTCATCCGCCATATTGGATCCGCCATTTTGAATCTTTAAAATCTAAGTTCAGAATCGTATTCTGCGACCCCGAAAACCCCCGAGAAACTAGTTTCAGCAACATCCGTTCACTTCATAAAAATTCATCCGCCATATTGGATCCGCCATTTTGAATTTTTAAAATCTAAAATCAGAATCGTATTCTGCGACCCCGAAAACCCCCGAGAAACAAGTTTCAGCAACATCCGATCACTTTTTACAAATTCATCCGCCATATTGGATCCGCCATTTTGAATTTTTAAAATCTAACATCAGAATCGTATTCTGCGACCCCGAAAACCTCCGAGAAACAAGTTTCAGCAACATCCGATCACTTTTTACAAATTCGTCCGCCATATTGGATCCGCCATTTTGAATTTCAAAATTCTGATACGAGATTCGTAATTGGAGCATCCAATAACAAAGAACTAAATTCTAAAATGGTATTTTTCTTAGGCACAAAAAACTGTATGAAAGGTTTTTACTCTCGTTTTCAAAAGTGTGGTCTTTTTAAGCACCATATTGGAGCCACCATTTTTAATTTTCAAAAATACCACACGGAAATTAAAAGTAGATATACTGAGCTAAATTTTAAGCCCTGAAACAATTTTTTTGGCGGTAATGAATTTTGGCCAGGCAAGTGATCCGGTTGACGTGGAATGCCCGATATATATATATATATATATATATATATATGCATTTACCGCGATCGTCCGAATGTTTCGACGGCGAAGCTCATTTTCTGCCGTGCGATAGAATTTTTCCCGGCAGCAATCCGACGGATTCGGACAGGGCACTCGTACAGGAAAATCGTACGAAGTTATTGCATAGATTATATGACAAAAACGAATTTGTCAAAATAACATTAGTTACATTCTAATTGTACGTTCAACGTCACATTTTTTTCCTTGTAGATTTTAATCCTGAAAACTCGACAATCGCGTTGAAAATGTTTTATATTTATATATTTTTAAGATATTAATTTTAATGTTTTGTCATATAGGAAAATGTTTCACACAGATTCAATTTATTTTCTGTCGTTTTTCTCATTGAAGGGTGTTACCACCATTATTTCTACCTCTTTATATTTTAATTTTCAGCTTGTTTTTATTTGTTTTCTCATCATTTTCGACCTAAAAACATACAGGGCGGTACAAATGTACAAATTGTAATTTTTTATCAGTTCATAATTTTCCATTCTTTACCACTTTTTTCAAATCCATGTCAGAAGTTTAAAATGACAAAATATGCACAGAAAAAAAATCATCGATGAAAAATATTAAAAATTGTAAGACAAAATACATTTATAATAGTCCAATTTTACATTTTTTACACTAAACAGAGTTGAACCATCTTAAAAGACTTTTTATTAATAAATACTAAATTATAATATGTAATATTAGACTTCTACAGAGAAAATTAAAAAACATTTACCATCAGGACACTTCTTAGCGATATACCTACATAAATAAAAAAACGTATGGGTGCATATATACAATACATGTCATATATATATATATATATATATATATATATATATATATATATATACAGGGTGATCCAAAAGTCCCGGAACAGCAAAATATCTCAGCGGGAGTGCATTTTCGAGGAAAATGTTTCAGACAAAAGTTTCAGGATTTTTCCCTGGCTATTTAATGGCGATATTGAATTTGACCTTGAACATGACCTTGAAGGTTATTTCAAGGTCAAGTTAATTTTTTTAAGTGGGAACCCCTATTTTTTTTCATGGATTCTGAAAGAGCGGGAAATTCTACGTCCGAGTATGATATGATCGATTTTTCCGGCAAGGTCATTTCAAGGTGAAACTTAAAACTCCCGTAACGGCGAAATATCTCAGAGGGTGTGCATTTCTTTGGAAATTGTTTCAGACAAAAGTTTAAGGATTTTTCCTGGGATATTTAATGGTAGCACAGAATTTGACCTTGAACATGACCTTGAAGGTTATTTCAAGGTCAAGTTTGTTTTTTTTAATGGAAACTGCTATTTTTTTTCACGGATTCGGAGAGAGCACAAAATTTTACGTCCAAATATGCTATGGCCGTTTTTTTCGGCAATGTCATTTCAAGGCCAAACATAAAACTCCCGGAACAGCGAATTAACTCAGCAAGAGGCACCATTGAATTTAACCTTGAAAATTACCTTGAGGCTTATTCTAAGCTCAAGAATATTTTTTTTTAATTGGAACCCCGTTTTATTTTCGTAATGTTTCCAGAGTTTCCAGAGTGCAATGCATTATCATTGTTTCCATTAAAAAAAACAAACTTGACCTTGAAATAACCTTGAAGGTTATGTTCAAGGTCAAATTCTGTGCTACCATTAAATAGCCCGGGAAAAATCCTTAAACTTTTGTCTGAAACAATTTCCAAAGAAATGCACACCCTCTGAGATATTTCGCCGTCACGGGAGTTTTAAGTTTCACCTTGAAATGACCTTGCCGAAAAAAACGGCCATAGCATATTCGGACGTAAAATTTTGTGCTCTTTCCGAATCCGTAAAAAAAAATAGGGGTTCCCATTTAAAAAAATTAACTTGACCTTGAAATAACCTTCAAGGTCATGTTCAAGGTCAAATTCAATATCGCCATTAAATAGCCAGGGAAAAATCCTTAAACTTTTGTCTAAAACATTTTCCCCGAAAATGCACTCCGGCTGAGATATTTTGCTGTTCCGGGACTTTTGGATCACCCTGTATATATATATATATATATACAGGGTGTCCGAAAAGTATGGAAACACTCAAATATCTCGGAAAATCGACATCGAATCGAAAAAGTAAAAATACACGTATTCAATGGTTTCAAGAGAGCTATCCAGTGACACCTAACACAACCCCCCACCCCCACCCGCTGGGGGTGATAGAGGGGGTAACTTAAAAATTTTAAATGGGAACCCCCAATTTTTATTGCAGATTTTGCTTCCTCAGAAAAAGTTACGTAAATTTTGCCTACCATTATAATTGTTTTTGTTGACAGATGGCGCTGTAATCAACGAAATTAAAAAATTATTCTAAAAAGTTTTAAAAATCTCGCGAAAAACACAACGGATCAAAAAAGTAAAAACACACGTATTTAATGGTTTCAAGAGAGCTATCCAGTGACACCTAACACGACCCCCCACCCCCACAGGCTGGGGGTGATGGAGGGGGAAACTTAAAAATTTTAAATGGGAACTCCCAAATTTTATTGCAGATTTCTCTTCTTCAGAAAAAGTTACGTAAATTTTACCTATTATAATTATTTTTGTTAACAGATGGAGCTGCAATCAGCGAACCACGTACCTGGAATAGCGGACCACGTTTCCAAAATTTTAAATGACGTCTTTTGCCTTTAAATATTTCAAAGTTCACCGATTCTTACCGCGAGGAGGTAGACGATTTTGAGAATCTTTTTTTTTTATTTTTGTATATTTTTTTTTTGTTTTTACCTTTTATTTGTTTTTTTTTTATTTTTTTAATTTTTTTTCTATTTTAAAGTTTAAATTTTCCTTCGCTTCTATTTTCTTTACTGGATTTTTAACATGTCTATGCCCACTAATTTATAAGATGTTCGAATTGAAGTCCTTCAGCAACTTGACAATATCCCAATCGTGCATAGAAGTTATCATAAACTTTTTGCAGCATTTCTTGAGATACTGTATTAGAACCTTGAATTATTTTTTCTTTCAACTCATCAATGTCTTTTGGTTTCGTTTCGTAGACCTTGTTCTTCAAGAAACCCCAGTAAAAATAGTCCAGAGGAGTTAGATCAGGTGACCTCGGTGGCCACTCGATCGAACCCCTCCTACCAATCCAACGTCGGGGGAAAATATTATTTAATAGATTGCGTACAATCAAACCAAAATGACAAGGAGCTCCATCCTGTTGAAACCAGACATTATCAAACGCTATACCAGCAATATTTCGTATTGCCGGTATAATCTGGTTATTTAACAAATTACAGTACCTTTCAGCCGTGAAATTCTCTTCAACGAAGAAAGGCCCAACAATTTGATTGCACAAAATGCCAGCCCAAACATTGATTTTCTGTGGATGTTGTGTGTGAGTATCTCTCATCCAATGAGGATTTTCGTCCGACCAATATCGTAGGTTGTGCCTATTAACTTCTCCACTCAACTGAAACGTAGCTTCATCAGAGAAGCATATCCAGAAAGGAAATAATTCATTTTCGTCACAACGTCTCATCATTTCCTCACAAAATTCTAATCTCCGATCGAAGTCATCTTCCGAAAGTTCTTGTACATATTTTATTTTATATGGATGGAACTTATTTGCTTTTAATATTTCATGGACAGACGATTTGCCGATACCAGTGGCTTGCGCAATCTTTCTTACCGAAGTATGGACGTCCTCAACGACACTTGCACAGACCGCTAAACTGTTGTCTTCGTTCGTGGACGTTTTTGGTCTTCCTGATTTTGGTCGATCATTGACAGAGCCAGTATCTTGAAACCGAGAAACAGTCTTACAAACAGTTGATTTGCAAATAGGTAGACGATCAGGATGGGTATCATTAAATTGGCGGACGACTTGTTCGTATGTTCTTTTTTTATCGCCGCATCCTCGCAGAATAAGGATTTCGATCCTTTCTTTTTGTGTCAAAGACATAGTATGCCAAATTACAACAGGAGGCAGAATACAGAATGTATCGAAATGGAAGAAATATGAAGCAAAGAATGAAGAAATAAAAGAAATATAAAAAATTAGAAGAAATTCAAATGTTAGAGAAACATTACATTAAGTATCAAATAGCGAGAACGAAGAGAATTGCGATTTTTTGCGGTACGAATTTGACCAAGTTTTCGACAAGAGTGACGCTCGCATGTGTAATTTTCACAAAGCTGAAAAATAACCGAGACCTTGACTCATTCAAACAATAGAGCTTAACTAATACTAAGACGTGCTGTTTTGATTTGGACGCTGACGATGTTCGATTATTGACTACTTTCTCTGTAACACTGGCAGTTGAAAAAATCGACCGAGCGTATGCAATGGGTTTCCGCAAGCGATACCTACAGTACTTTCACACAAGTATACAAAATCACAGTCATGCAAGAAAGCCATAACACCATATGCGGATTTGGTCACCATTTACGCTATTCGGATACACGACATTCACTTCCTCGTAGAATAAGGATGTCGATTCTTCATTTTTCTGTCAAAAACTTTGTATGCACAATTACAAGGGGGGAGCGAATAAAGAATTTTAATATCTGGAAGAAAAGGTAAGCAAATACATTAAAAAAAAACATAAAAAAATTTAATAGTGAAGAATAAAAAAAAGGTAAAAAACAGAAATCAAATAAAAAAAAAAGTAAAACAGAAGATTCTCAAAATCGTCTACCTCCTCGCGGTGAGAATCGGTAAACTAGAAATATTTAAAGGCAAAAGACGTTATTTAAAATTCTGAAAACGTGGTATGCTATTCCATGTACGTCAAGTTAAATATTTTTTAGTAATTTTTTAATTTCGCAGATTGCAGCTCCATCTGTTAACAAAAATAATTATAATAGGTAAAATTTACGTAACTTTTTCTGAAGAAGAGAAATCTGCAATAAAATTTGGGAGTTCCCATTTAAAATTTTTAAGTTTCCCCCTCCATCACCCCCAGCCTGTGGGGGTGGGGGGTCGTGTTAGGTGTCACTGGATAGCTCTCTTGAAACCATTAAATACGTGTGTTTTTACTTTTTTGATCCGTTGTGTTTTTCGCGAGATTTTTAAAACTTTTTAGAATAATTTTTTAATTTCGTTGATTACAGCGCCATCTGTCAACAAAAACAATTATAATGGTAGGCAAAATTTACGTAACTTTTTCTGAGGAAGCAAAATCTGCAATAAAAATTGGGGGTTCCCATTTAAAATTTTGAAGTTACCCCCTCTATCACCCCCAGCGGGTGGGGGTGGGGGGTTGTGTTAGGTGTCACTGGATAGCTCTCTTGAAACCATTGAATACGTGTGTTTTTACTTTTTTGATCCGTTGTGTTTTTCGCGAGATTTTTAAAACTTTTTAGAATAATTTTTTAATTTCGTTGATTACAGCGCCATCTGTCAACAAAAACAATTATAATGGTAGGCAAAATTTACGTAACTTTTTCTGAGGAAGCAAAATCTGCAATAAAAATTGGGGGTTCCCATTTAAAATTTTGAAGTTACCCCCTCTATCACCCCCAGCGGGTGGGGGTGGGGGGTTGTGTTAGGTGTCACTGGATAGCTCTCTTGAAACCATTGAATACGTGTGTTTTTACTTTTTTGATCCGTTGTGTTTTTCGCGAGATTTTTAAAACTTTTTAGAATAATTTTTTAATTTCGTTGATTACAGCGCCATCTGTCAACAAAAACAATTATAATGGTAGGCAAAATTTACGTAACTTTTTCTGAGGAAGCAAAATCTGCAATAAAAATTGGGGGTTCCCATTTAAAATTTTGAAGTTACCCCCTCTATCACCCCCAGCGGGTGGGGGTGGGGGGTTGTGTTAGGTGTCACTGGATAGCTCTCTTGAAACCATTGAATACGTGTGTTTTTACTTTTTTGATCCGTTGTGTTTTTCGCGAGATTTTTAAAACTTTTTAGAATAATTTTTTAATTTCGTTGATTACAGCGCCATCTGTCAACAAAAACAATTATAATGGTAGGCAAAATTTACGTAACTTTTTCTGAGGAAGCAAAATCTGCAATAAAAATTGGGGGTTCCCATTTAAAATTTTTAAGTTACCCCCTCTATCACCCCCAGCGGGTGGGGGTGGGGGGTTGTGTTAGGTGTCACTGGATAGCTCTCTTGAAACCATTGAATACGTGTATTTTTACTTTTTCGATTCGATGTCGATTTTCCGAGATATTTGAGTGTTTCCATACTTTTCGGACACCCTGTATATATATATATATATATATATATATGGGACGTTCCGCGTCAACTGAAACAATGCTCCGAACAAATTTCTTCTTAACTGATTTTGATGTATGAGGGCTCAAAATGTTCGTGTTGAAAAGTTCTTTCGAATTGTGTCTGGCATATATGTGACATTCAAAATGGCGTTCAGCTATGGCGACCTAAATAGCCAAAATAGAGAATGCGTTTCAAATATGAGCAAACAAAAATGTTAAAGGTCACTCGATTTTAGAGAAAATCAAAATGCGGGTGTTTTTGGATTTGCTGATTACGAATATGAACTCAGAATTGTGAAATTCAATATGGCGGAACTAATATGGCGGACGGTTTTTTGAAAATGAAACGAAATCTATTTGAAACGTGTTACTCGGGGGTTTTTGAGGTCGCTCAATAGAAGTAAAGTCTCAAGAAATAAAGTCTATATGAAATCGTGATGGAGCAACAATTTGTTTAAACAATATCTATTGTTTATTGCATAATAAACCTTAAAAACGATATAAGTAATGCCCAGAAATTCTAAATCGACTCAAAAAAATTCACAGTAGCGTATAAATATGTTAGAAATAAAGTCTTTATGAAATCATGAGGGAGCAACAATTTGTTTAAACAATATCAATTGTTTATTGCATAATAAACCTTAAAAACGATATAAGTAATGCCCAGAAATTCCAAATCGACTCAAAAAAATTCACAGTAGCGTATAAATATGTTAGAAATAAAGTCTTTATGAAATCATGAGGGAGCAACAATTTGTTTAAACAATATCAATTGTTTATTGCATAATAAACCTTAAAAACGATATAAGTAATGCCCAGAAATTCCAAATCGACTCAAAAAAATTCACAGTAGCGTATAAATATGTTAGAAATAAAGTCTTTATGAAATCATGAGGGAGCAACAATTTGTTTAAACAATATCAATTGTTTATTGCATAATAAACCTTAATAACGATATAGGTACTGCCCAGAAATTCTAAATCGACTCAAAAAAATTCACAGTTGCGTATAAATATGTTAGAAATGAAGTCTTTATGAAATCATGAGGGAGCAACAATTTGTTTAAACAATATCAATTGTTTATTGCATAATAAACCTTAAAAACGATATAAGTAATGCCCAGAAATTCTAAATCGACTCAAAAAAATTCACAGTTGCGTATAAATACGTTAGAAATGAAGTCTTTATGAAATCATGAGGGAGCAACAATTTTTTTAAATAATATGTATTATTTATTGCATATTAAACCTTAAAAACGATACAAGTATGGCCCAGAAATTCTAAATCGACTCGAAAAAATTCACAGTAGCATAGAATTGTGCTAGAAATGAAGTCTGTATGAAATCATGAGGGAGCAACAATTTGTTTAAATAACATCTATTGTTTATTGCATAATAAACCTTAAAAACGATATAAGTAATGCCCAGAAATTCCAAATCGACTCAAAAAAATTCACTGTAGCGTAGAATTGTACTAAAAATAACGTCTGTATGAAATCGTGAGGGAGCAAGAATTTGTTTAATCAATCTCTATTGTTTATTGCATATTAAACCTTAAAAACGATATAAGTATTGCCCAGATATTCCAAATCGACTCGAAAAAATTCACAGTAGCGTAGAATTGTCCTAGAAATAAAGTCTATATGAAATCGTGAGGGAGCAAATATTATCCATCACGATTTCATATAGACTTTATTTCTAGTAAAATTCTATGCTACTGTGAATTTTTTCGAGTCGATTTGGAATTTCTGGGCCATACTTATACTGTTTTTAAGGTTTAATATGCAATAAACAATTGATATTGTTTAAACAAATCGTTGCTCCCTCATGATTTCATAAAGACTTTATTTCTAACATATTTATACGCTACTGTGAATTTTTTTGAGTCGATTTGGAATTTCTGGGCATTACTTATATCGTTTTTACTTATATAATTATTTAGACAACGTGCTATCAAAGGGTTATTTGCAACAAGAAAGCTTCACAAATTCCTTCAACAGATAAAAGCAGGTGAAAATGAAAAATGATTATTTAGTATTGAATAGCATTCTTAATAATAACTAAAAATATGTATTTGTTGAAGGAATTTAAACAATGAAGGTTAATTTTTGAAAAAATCTCTTTCCGTAATTTTTCAAGACTACTTTTGTACTACCATAAGAACTTAATCTTCAAAATCTTACGGTAGACATAATGTTTTAAATAAATCTTCATTTTTGACGCTTTTGACATTTTTTTAGTAAATTTGAATACAATATATTTAGAAAAATCGAACAAAATCCTGTCTGCGAATATAGGTTGTTAATTTATGTCGAGTATAAGTTGTCTATTCTTATAAATTCTTCAATGTTTAACTATTTTTAAGAAAAAAAGTTTAAATGCAATAATAAATACTAATAATTAGTACTAATAAATAATTTCATTTACCATGCATCAAAAAAGTTTGTTATAAAATGATGCGAAACTAACGAATAGTTGAAACATGGAGTATTAATTTGTTGTGGGACGTTCAGTAGTGAGAAGAAATAAAAAATGCCAACTTTTTGAAAATTACATGTATTATACATGCATTGCTATGGATTCAAAATGTAAGTACTACCCTGGGAAAAATGGAAGCGTACATGAAGAGTACGTACGCTTCGTGTACATTACGATAAGAGTACACGAAAAGTACGTACACTTAAATGCCGCTTCCCGAAGTGTACAATAAGAGTACAATAAGCGTACAGCAAGAGTGATTTTGGACATTAAGAGCGAACGTACGTACACTTAAATACCGCTTCCCAAAATGTATGATAAGAGATTTTAATAAAAAATTGTATTTTTCACTTTTTTCTTATTTTTAGTTTATTATTTAATTTTAATAATTTTAAAACTTTTTTTAAGATAAATAAAATATCTTAAAAAAGCTGAGATTCGCTTGCACACATACACACACACACACACATTCGTAATTTATAACACTATAAACTGGATCTGGAACTGGATCTAGTAACTTTCGATAATTCGTTTATTGTCGCATTATTCATTATGATATTCGGGAGATTGCTATATTTTCTCAATTCGCAAACGAATCGCAAACGTTTGAGACAAATTTCAAAAAAATCGCAAACCTTTTAAAGGATTTTGTATATCGAGGCGGGCTGGATCTAGTAACTTTCGATAATTCGTTTATTTTCGCATTATTTATTATGATATTCGGGAGATTGCTATATTTTCTCAATTCGCAAACGAATCGCAAACGTTTGAAACCGATTTCAAAAAAATCGCAAACCTTTTAAGGGATTTTGAAGCGAACGTGAAGTTAGCCGGCCACGTCGAGTAACTTTCGATAATTCGTTTATTTTCGCATTATTTATTATGATATTCGGGAGATTGCTATATTTTCTCAATTCGCAAACGAATCGCAAACGTTTGAAACCGATTTCAAAAAAATCGCAAACCTTTTAAAGGATTTTGTATATCGAGGCGGGCTGGATCTAGTAACTTTCGATAATTCGTTTATTTTCGCATTATTTATTATGATATTCGGGAGATTGCTATATTTTCTCAATTCGCAAACGAATCGCAAACGTTTGAAACCGATTTCAAAAAAATCGCAAACCTTTTAAGGGATTTTGAAGCGAACGTGAAGTTAGCCGGCCACGTCGAGTAACTTTCGATAATTCGTTTATTTTCGCATTATTTATTATGATATTCGGGAGATTCCTATATTTTCTCAATTCGCAAACGAATCGCAAACTTTTGAGACCGATTTCAAAAAAATCGCAAACCTTTTAAGGGATTTTGAAGCGAACGTGAAGTTAGCCGGCCACGTCGAGTAACTTTCGATAATTCGTTTATTTTCGCATTATTTATTATGATATTCGGGAGATTCCTATATTTTCTCAATTCGCAAACGAATCGCAAACGTTTGAAACCGATTTCAAAAAAATCGCAAACCTTTTAAAGGATTTTGTATATCGAGGCGGGCTGGATCTAGTAACTTTCGATAATTCGTTTATTTTCGCATTATTTATTATGATATTCGGGAGATTCCTATATTTTCTCAATTCGCAAACGAATCGCAAACGTTTGAGACAAATTTCAAAAAAATCGCAAACCTTTTAAAGGATTTTGTATATCGAGGCGGGCTGGATCTAGTAACTTTCGATAATTCGTTTATTTTCGCATTATTTATTGTGATATTCGGGAGATTGCTATATTTTCTCAATTCGCAAACGAATCGCAAACGTTTGAAACCGATTTCAAAAAAATCGCAAACCTTTTAAAGGATTTTGTATATCGAGGCGGGCTGGATCTAGTAACTTTCGATAATTCGTTTATTTTCGCATTATTTATTATGATATTCGGGAGATTGCTATATTTTCTCAATTCGCAAACGAATCGCAAACGTTTGAAACCGATTTCAAAAAAATCGCAAACCTTTTAAAGGATTTTGTATATCGAGGCGGGCTGGATCTAGTAACTTTCGATAATTCGTTTATTTTCGCATTATTTATTATGATATTCGGGAGATTGCTATATTTTCTCAATTCGCAAACGAATCGCAAACGTTTGAGACAAATTTCAAAAAAATCGCAAACCTTTTAAAGGATTTTGTATATCGAGGCGGGCTGGATCTAGTAACTTTCGATAATTCGTTTATTTTCGCATTATTTATTATGATATTCGGGAGATTGCTATATTTTCTCAATTCGCAAACGAATCGCAAACGTTTGAGACCGATTGCAAAAAAATCGCAAACCTTTTAAAGGATTTTGTATATCGAGGCGGGCTGGATCTAGTAACTTTCGATAATTCGTTTATTTTCGCATTATTTATTATGATATTCGGGAGATTGCTATATTTTCTCAATTCGCAAACGAATCGCAAACGTTTGAGACCAATTTCAAAAAAATCGCAAACCTTTTAAAGGATTTTGTATATCGAGGCGGGCTGGATCTAGTAACTTTCGATAATTCGTTTATTTTCGCATTATTTATTATGATATTCGGGAGATTGCTATATTTTCTCAATTCGCAAACGAATCGCAAACGTTTGAGACAAATTTCAAAAAAATCGCAAACCTTTTAAAGGATTTTGTATATCGAGGCGGGCTGGATCTAGTAACTTTCGATAATTCGTTTATTTTCGCATTATTTATTATGATATTCGGGAGATTGCTATATTTTCTCAATTCGCAAACGAATCGCAAACGTTTGAGACAAATTTCAAAAAAATCGCAAACCTTTTAAAGGATTTTGTATATCGAGGCGGGCTGGATCTAGTAACTTTCGATAATTCGTTTATTTTCGCATTATTTATTATGATATTCGGGAGATTGCTATATTTTCTCAATTCGCAAACGAATCGCAAACGTTTGAAACCGATTTCAAAAAAATCGCAAACCTTTTAAAGGATTTTGTATATCGAGGCGGGCTGGATCTAGTAACTTTCGATAATTCGTTTATTTTCGCATTATTTATTGTGATATTCGGGAGATTGCTATATTTTCTCAATTCGCAAACGAATCGCAAACGTTTGAGACCAATTTCAAAAAAATCGCAAACCTTTTAAAGGATTTTGTATATCGAGGCGGGCTGGATCTAGTAACTTTCGATAATTCGTTTATTTTCGCATTATTTATTATGATATTCGGGAGATTGCTATATTTTCTCAATTCGCAAACGAATCGCAAACGTTTGAGACCGATTGCAAAAAAATCGCAAACCTTTTAAGGGATTTTGAAGCGAACGTGAATTTAGCCGGCCACGTCCAGTAACTTTCGATAATTCGTTTATTTTCGCATTGTTTATTATAATATTCGGGTGATTCCTATATTTTCTCAATTCGCAAACGAATCGCAAACGTTTGAAACCGATTTCAAAAAAATCGCAAACCTTTCAAAGGATTTTGTATATCGAGGCGGGCTGGATCTAGTAACTTTCGATAATTCGTTTATTTTCGCATTATTTATTGTGATATTCGGGAGATTGCTATATTTTCTCAATTCGCAAACGAATCGCAAATGTTTGAGACCAATTTCAAAAAATCGCAAACCTTTTAAAGGATTTTGTATATCGAGCCGGCCACGTCCAGTAACTTTCGATAATTCGTTTATTTTCGCATTATTTATTATGATATTCTGGAGATTGCTATATTTTCTCAATTCGCAAACGAATCGCAAACGTTTGAGACAAATTTCAAAAAAATCGCAAACCTTTTAAAGGATTTTGTATATCGAGGCGGGCTGGATCTAGTAACTTACGATAATTCGTTTATTTTCGCATTATTTATTATGATATTCGGGAGATTGCTATATTTTCTCAATTCGCAAACGAATCGCAAACGTTTGAGACAAATTTCAAAAAAATCGCAAACCTTATAAAGGATATTGTATATCGAGGAGTTTCGCCACCCACGTCCAGTACTTTTCGATAATTCGTTTATTTTCGCATTATTTATTGTGATATTCGGGAGATTGCTATATTTTCTCAATTCGCAAACGAATCGCAAACGTTTGAAACCGATTTCAAAAAAATCGCAAACCTTTTAAAGGATTTTGTATATCGAGGCGGGCTGGATCTAGTAACTTTCGATAATTCGTTTATTTTCGCATTATTTATTGTGATATTCGGGAGATTGCTATATTTTCTCAATTCGCAAACGAATCGCAAACGTTTGAAACCGATTTCAAAAAAATCGCAAACCTTTTAAAGGATTTTGTATATCGAGGCGGGCTGGATCTAGTAACTTTCGATAATTCGTTTATTTTCGCATTATTTATTGTGATATTCGGGAGATTGCTATATTTTCTCAATTCGCAAACGAATCGCAAACGTTTGAAACCGATTTCAAAAAAATCGCAAACCTTTTAAAGGATTTTGTATATCGAGGCGGGCTGGATCTAGTAACTTTCGATAATTCGTTTATTTTCGCATTATTTATTATGATATTCGGGAGATTGCTATATTTTCTCAATTCGCAAACGAATCGCAAACGTTTGAGACCGATTGCAAAAAAATCGCAAACCTTTTAAAGGATTTTGTATATCGAGGCGGGCTGGATCTAGTAACTTTCGATAATTCGTTTATTTTCGCATTATTTATTATGATATTCGGGAGATTGCTATATTTTCTCAATTCGCAAACGAATCGCAAACGTTTGAAACCGATTTCAAAAAAATCGCAAACCTTTTAAAGGATTTTGTATATCGAGGCGGGCTGGATCTAGTAACTTTCGATAATTCGTTTATTTTCGCATTATTTATTATGATATTCGGGAGATTGCTATATTTTCTCAATTCGCAAACGAATCGCAAACGTTTGAAACCGATTTCAAAAAAATCGCAAACCTTTTAAGGGATTTTGAAGCGAACGTGAATTTAGCCGGCCACGTCCAGTAACTTTCGATAATTCGTTTATTTTCGCATTATTTATTATGATATTCGGGAGATTGCTATATTTTCTCAATTCGCAAACGAATCGCAAACGTTTGAGACAAATTTCAAAAAAATCGCAAACCTTTTAAAGGATTTTGTATATCGAGGCGGGCTGGATCTAGTAACTTTCGATAATTCGTTTATTTTCGCATTATTTATTATGATATTCGGGAGATTGCTATATTTTCTCAATTCGCAAACGAATCGCAAACGTTTGAGACAAATTTCAAAAAAATCGCAAACCTTTTAAAGGATTTTGTATATCGAGGCGGGCTGGATCTAGTAACTTTCGATAATTCGTTTATTTTCGCATTATTTATTATGATATTCGGGAGATTGCTATATTTTCTCAATTCGCAAACGAATCGCAAACGTTTGAGACCGATTGCAAAAAAATCGCAAACCTTTTAAAGGATTTTGTATATCGAGGCGGGCTGGATCTAGTAACTTTCGATAATTCGTTTATTTTCGCATTATTTATTATGATATTCGGGAGATTGCTATATTTTCTCAATTCGCAAACGAATCGCAAACGTTTGAGACCGATTGCAAAAAAATCGCAAACCTTTTAAGGGATTTTGAAGCGAACGTGAATTTAGCCGGCCACGTCCAGTAACTTTCGATAATTCGTTTATTTTCGCATTATTTATTATGATATTCGGGAGATTGCTATATTTTCTCAATTCGCAAACGAATCGCAAACGTTTGAGACCGATTGCAAAAAAATCGCAAACCTTTTAAAGGATTTTGTATATCGACGCGAGCTGGATCTAGTAACTTTCGATAATTAGTTTATTTTCGCCTTATTCATTATGAAATTCGGGAGATTGCTATATTTTCTCAAACCGCAAACGACTCGCAAAGGTTTGAGACAGATTTCTAAAAATCGCAAACCTATTAAAGGATTTTGTATATCGGGGTGGGCTGGATCTAGTAACTTTCCATAGTTCGTTTATTTTCGCAATATTTATTATGATATTCGGGAGATTGCTATATTTTTACAAATCGCAAACGAATCGCAAACGTTTGAGACCGATTGCAAAATGATCGCAAACGTTTCATAGGTTTTTGTATATCGAGGCGAGCTGGATCTAGTAACTTTCGATAATTCATTTATTTTCGTCTTATTTATTATGATATTCGGGAGATTGCTATATTTTCTCGATTCGCAAACAAATCACAGACGTATGAGACAGATTGCAAAAAATCGCAAACCTTTTAAGGGATTTTGAAGCGAACGTGAATTTAGCCGGCCACGTCCAGTAACTTTCGATAATTCGTTTATTTTCGCATTGTTTATTATAATATTCGGGTGATTGCTATATTTTCTCAATTCGCAAACGAATCGCAAACGTTTGAAACCGATTTCAAAAAAATCGCAAACCTTTCAAAGGATTTTGTATATCGAGGCGGGCTGGATCTAGTAACTTTCGATAATTCGTTTATTTTCGCATTATTTATTATGATATTCGGGAGATTGCTATATTTTCTCAATTCGCAAACGAATCGCAAACGTTTGAGACCGATTGCAAAAAAATCGCAAACCTTTTAAAGGATTTTGTATATCGAGGCGGGCTGGATCTAGTAACTTTCGATAATTCGTTTATTTTCGCATTATTTATTATGATATTCGGGAGATTGCTATATTTTCTCAATTCGCAAACGAATCGCAAACGTTTGAAACCGATTTCAAAAAAATCGCAAACCTTTTAAGGGATTTTGAAGCGAACGTGAAGTTAGCCGGCCACGTCGAGTAACTTTCGATAATTCGTTTATTTTCGCATTATTTATTATGATATTCGGGAGATTGCTATATTTTCTCAATTCGCAAACGAATCGCAAACGTTTGAGACAAATTTCAAAAAAATCGCAAACCTTTTAAAGGATTTTGTATATCGAGGCGGGCTGGATCTAGTAACTTTCTATAATTCGTATATTTTCGCATTATTTATTATTATATTCGGGATATTGCTATATTTTCTCAATTCGCAAACGAATCGCAAACGTTTGAAACCGATTTCAAAAAAATCGCAAACCTTTTAAGGGATTTTGAAGCGAACGTTAAATCAGCCGGCCACGTCGAGTAACTTTCGATAATTCGTTTATTTTCGCATTATTTATTATGATATTCGGGAGATTGCTATATTTTCTTCATTCGCGAACGAATCGCAAACGTTTTAGACCAATTTCAAAAAAATCGCAAACCTTTTAAAGGATTTTGTATATCGAGGCAGGCTGGATCTAGTAAATTTCGATAATTCGTTTATTTTCGCATTATTTATTATGATATTCGGGAGATTGCTATATTTTCTCAATTCGCAAACGAATCGCAAACGTTTGAGACCGATGGCAAAAAAATCGCAAACCCTTTAAAGGATTTTGTATATCGAGGCGGGCTGGATCTAGTAACTTTCGATAATTCGATTATTTTCGCATTATTTATTATGATATTCGGGAGACTGCTATATTTTCTCAATTCGCAAACGAATCGCAAACGTTTGAGACCGATTGCAATAAATCGCAAACCTTTTAAGAGATTTTGAAGCGAGCATGAATTTAGCCGGCCACGTCCAGTAACTTTCGATAATTCGTTTATTTTCGCATTGTTTATTATAATATTCGGGTGATTGCTATATTTTCTCAATTCGCAAACGAATCGCAAACGTTTGAAACCGATTTCAAAAAAATCGCAATCCTTTTAAAGGATTTTGTATATCGAGGCGTGCTGGATCTAGTAACTTTCGATAATTCGTTTATTTTCGCATTATTTATTATGATATTCGGGAGATTGCTATATTTTCTCAATTCGCAAACGAATCGCAAACTTTTCAGACCAATTTCAAAAAAATCGCAAACCTTTTAAAGGATTTTGTATATCGAGGCGAGCTGGATCTAGTAACTTTCGATAATTCGTTTATTTTCGCATTATTTATTATGATATTCGGGAGATTGCTATATTTTCTCAATTCGCAAACGAATCGCAAACGTTTGAGACGAATTTCAAAAAAATCACAAACCCTTTAAAGGATTTTGTATTTCGAGGCGAGCTGGATCTAGTAACTTTCGATAATTCGTTTATTTTCGCATTATTTATTGTGATATTCGGGAGATTGCTATATTTTCTCAATTCGCAAACGAATCGCAAACGTTTGAAACCGATTTCAAAAAAATCGCAAACCTTTTAAAGGATTTTGTATATCGAGGCGGGCTGGATCTAGTAACTTTCGATAATTCGTTTATTTTCGCATTATTTATTATGATATTCGGGAGATTGCTATATTTTCTCAATTCGCAAACGAATCGCAAACGTTTGAAACCGATTTCAAAAAAATCGCAAACCTTTTAAAGGATTTTGTATATCGAGGCGGGCTGGATCTAGTAACTTTCGATAATTCGTTTATTTTCGCATTATTTATTATGATATTCGGGAGATTGCTATATTTTCTCAATTCGCAAACGAATCGCAAACGTTTGAGACCGATTGCAAAAAAATCGCAAACCTTTTAAGGGATTTTGAAGCGAACGTGAATTTAGCCGGCCACGTCCAGTAACTTTCGATAATTCGTTTATTTTCGCATTGTTTATTATGATATTCGGGAGATTGCTATATTTTCTCAATTCGCAAACGAATCGCAAACGTTTGAGACAAATTTCAAAAAAATCGCAAACCTTTTAAAGGATTTTGTATATCGAGGCGGGCTGGATCTAGTAACTTTCGATAATTCGTTTATTTTCGCATTATTTATTATGATATTCGGGAGATTGCTATATTTTCTCAATTCGCAAACGAATCGCAAACGTTTGAGACAAATTTCAAAAAAATCGCAAACCTTTTAAAGGATTTTGTATATCGAGGCGGGCTGGATCTAGTAACTTTCGATAATTCGTTTATTTTCGCATTATTTATTATGATATTCGGGAGATTGCTATATTTTCTCAATTCGCAAACGAATCGCAAACGTTTGAAACCGATTTCAAAAAAATCGCAAACCTTTCAAAGGATTTTGTATATCGAGGCGGGCTGGATCTAGAAACTTTCGATAATTCGTTTATTTTCGCATTATTTATTATGATATTCGGGAGATTCCTATATTTTCTCAATTCGCAAACGAATCGCAAACGTTTGAGACATATTTCAAAAAAATCGCAAACCTTTTAAAGGATTTTGTATATCGAGGCGGGCTGGATCTAGTAACTTTCGATAATTCGTTTATTTTCGCATTATTTATTATGATATTCGGGAGATTGCTATATTTTCTCAATTCGCAAACGAATCGCAAACGTTTGAGACCGATTGCAAAAAAATCGCAAACCTTTTAAGAGATTTTGAAGCGAACGTGAATTTAGCGGGCTAGATCTAGTAACTTTCGATAATTCGTTTATTTTCGCATTGTTTATTATGATATTCGGGAGATTGCTATATTTTCTCAATTCGCAAACGAATCTCAAACGTTTGAAACCGATTTCAAAAAAATCGCAAACCTTTTAAAGGATTTTGTATATCGAGGCGGGCTGGATCTAGTAACTTTCGATAATTCGTTTATTTTCGCATTATTTATTATGATATTCGGGAGATTGCTATATTTTCTCAATTCGCAAACGAATCGCAAACGTTTGAGATCGATTGCAAAAAATCGCAAACCTTTTAAGGGATTTTGAAGCAACCGTGAATTTAGCCGGCCACGTCCAGTAACTTTCGATAATTCGTTTATTTTCGCATTGTTTATTATAATATTCGGGTGATTGCTATATTTTCTCAATTCGCAAACGAATCGCAAACTTTTCAGACCAATTTCAAAAAAATCGCAAACCTTTCAAAGGATTTTGTATATCGAGGCGGGCTGGATCTAGTAACTTTCGATAATTCGTTTATTTCGGCATTATTTATTGTGATATTCGGGAGATTCCTATATTTTCTCAATTCGCAAACGAATCGCAAATGTTTGAGACCTATTGCAAAAAAATCGCAAACCTTTTAAGAGATTTTGTATATTGAGGCGGCCACGTCGAGTAACTTTCGATGATTCGTTTATTTTCGCATTATTTATTATGCTATTCGGGAGATTGCTATATTTTCTCAATTCGCAAACGAATCGCAAACGTTTGAGACCGTTTTCAAAAAAATCGCAAACCTTTTAAAGGATTTTGTATATCGAGGCGGGCTGGATCTAGTAACTTTCGATAATTCGTTTATTTTCGCATTATTTATTATGATATTCGGGAGATTGCTATATTTTCTCAATTCGCAAACGAATCGCAAACGTTTGAGACCGATTTCAAAAAAATCGCAAACCTTTTAAAGGATTTTGTATATCGAGGCGGGCTGGATCTAGTAACTTTCGATAATTCGTTTATTTTCGCATTATTTATTATGATATTCGGGAGATTGCTATATTTTCTCAATTCGCAAACGAATCGCAAACGTTTGAGACCGATTTCAAAAAAATCGCAAACCTTTTAAAGGATTTTGTATATCGAGGCGGGCTGGATCTAGTAACTTTCGATAATTCGTTTATTTTCGCATTATTTATTATGATATTCGGGAGATTGCTATATTTTCTCAATTCGCAAACGAATCGCAAACGTTTGAAACCGATTTCAAAAAAATCGCAAACCTTTTAAAGGATTTTGTATATCGAGGCGGGCTGGATCTAGTAACTTTCGATAATTCGTTTATTTTCGCATTATTTATTATGATATTCGGGAGATTGCTATATTTTCTCAATTCGCAAACGAATCGCAAACGTTTGAGACAAATTTCAAAAAAATCGCAAACCTTTTAAAGGATTTTGTATATCGAGGCGGGCTGGATCTAGTAACTTTCGATAATTCGTTTATTTTCGCATTATTTATTATGATATTCGGGAGATTGCTATATTTTCTCAATTCGCAAACGAATCGCAAACGTTTGAGACAAATTTCAAAAAAATCGCAAACCTTTTAAAGGATTTTGTATATCGAGGCGGGCTGGATCTAGTAACTTTCGATAATTCGTTTATTTTCGCATTATTTATTATGATATTCGGGAGACTGCTATATTTTCTCAATTCGCAAACGAATCGCAAACGTTTGAGACCGATTGCAAAAAAAATCGCAAACCTTTTAAGAGATTTTGAAGCGAGCATGAATTTAGCCGGCCACGTCCAGTAACTTTCGATAATTCGTTTATTTTCGCATTGTTTATTATGATATTCGGGAGATTGCTATATTTTCTCAATTCGCAAACGAATCTCAAACGTTTGAAACCGATTTCAAAAAAATCGCAAACCTTTTAAAGGATTTTGTATATCGAGGCGGGCTGGATCTAGTAACTTTCGATAATTCGTTTATTTTCGCATTATTTATTATGATATTCGGGAGATTGCTATATTTTCTCAATTCGCAAACGAATCGCAAACGTTTGAGACCGATTTCAAAAAAATCGCAAACCTTTTAAAGGATTTTGTATATCGAGGCGGGCTGGATCTAGTAACTTTCGATAATTCGTTTATTTTCGCATTATTTATTATGATATTCGGGAGATTGCTATATTTTCTCAATTCGCAAACGAATCGCAAACGTTTGAGACCGATTTCAAAAAAATCGCAAACCTTTTAAAGGATTTTGTATATCGAGGCGGGCTGGATCTAGTAACTTTCGATAATTCGTTTATTTTCGCATTATTTATTATGATATTCGGGAGATTGCTATATTTTCTCAATTCGCAAACGAATCGCAAACGTTTGAGACCGATTTCAAAAAAATCGCAAACCTTTTAAAGGATTTTGTATATCGAGGCGGGCTGGATCTAGTAACTTTCGATAATTCGTTTATTTTCGCATTATTTATTATGATATTCGGGAGATTGCTATATTTTCTTCATTCGCGAACGAATCGCAAACGTTTTAGACCAATTTCAAAAAAATCGCAAACCTTTTAAAGGATTTTGTATATCGAGGCAGGCTGGATCTAGTAAATTTCGATAATTCGTTTATTTTCGCATTATTTATTATGATATTCGGGAGATTGCTATATTTTCTCAATTCGCAAACGAATCGCAAACGTTTGAAACCGATTTCAAAAAAATCGCAAACCTTTTAAAGGATTTTGTATATCGAGGCGGGCTGGATCTAGTAACTTTCGATAATTCGTTTATTTTCGCATTATTTATTATGATATTCGGGAGATTGCTATATTTTCTCAATTCGCAAACGAATCGCAAGCGTTTGAGACCGATTGCAAAAAATCGCAAACCTTTTAAGGGATTTTGAAGCAACCGTGAATTTAGCCGGCCACGTCCAGTAACTTTCGATAATTCGTTTATTTTCGCATTGTTTATTATAATATTCGGGTGATTGCTATATTTTCTCAATTCGCAAACGAATCGCAAACGTTTGAGACAAATTTCAAAAAAATCGCAAACCTTTTAAAGGATTTTGTATATCGAGGCGGGCTGGATCTAGTAACTTTCGATAATTCGTTTATTTTCGCATTATTTATTATGATATTCGGGAGATTGCTATATTTTCTCAATTCGCAAACGAATCGCAAACGTTTGAGACCGATTGCAAAAAAATCGCAAACCTTTTAAGGGATTTTGAAGCGAACGTGAATTTAGCCGGCCACGTCCAGTAACTTTCGATAATTCGTTTATTTTCGCATTGTTTATTATAATATTCGGGTGATTGCTATATTTTCTCAATTCGCAAACGAATCGCAAACGTTTGAAACCGATTTCAAAAAAATCGCAAACCTTTCAAAGGATTTTGTATATCGAGGCGGGCTGGATCTAGTAACTTTCGATAATTCGTTTATTTTCGCATTATTTATTATGATATTCGGGAGATTGCTATATTTTCTCAATTCGCAAACGAATCGCAAACGTTTGAGACAAATTTCAAAAAAATCGCAAACCTTTTAAAGGATTTTGTATATCGAGGCGGGCTGGATCTAGTAACTTTCGATAATTCGTTTATTTTCGCATTATTTATTATGATATTCGGGAGATTGCTATATTTTCTCAATTCGCAAACGAATCGCAAACGTTTGAAACCGATTTCAAAAAAATCGCAAACCTTTTAAAGGATTTTGTATATCGAGGCGGGCTGGATCTAGTAACTTTCGATAATTCGTTTATTTTCGCATTATTTATTATGATATTCGGGAGATTGCTATATTTTCTCAATTCGCAAACGAATCGCAAACGTTTGAGACAAATTTCAAAAAAATCGCAAACCTTTTAAAGGATTTTGTATATCGAGGCGGGCTGGATCTAGTAACTTTCGATAATTCGTTTATTTTCGCATTATTTATTATGATATTCGGGAGATTGCTATATTTTCTCAATTCGCAAACGAATCGCAAACGTTTGAGACAAATTTCAAAAAAATCGCAAACCTTTTAAAGGATTTTGTATATCGAGGCGGGCTGGATCTAGTAACTTTCGATAATTCGTTTATTTTCGCATTATTTATTATGATATTCGGGAGATTGCTATATTTTCTCAATTCGCAAACGAATCGCAAACGTTTGAGACCGATTGCAAAAAAATCGCAAACCTTTTAAGGGATTTTGAAGCGAACGTGAATTTAGCCGGCCACGTCCAGTAACTTTCGATAATTCGTTTATTTTCGCATTATTTATTATGATATTCGGGAGATTGCTATATTTTCTCAATTCGCAAACGAATCGCAAACTTTTCAGACCAATTTCAAAAAAATCGCAAACCTTTTAAAGGATTTTGTATATCGAGGCGGGCTGGATCTAGTAACTTTCGATAATTCGTTTATTTTCGCATTATTTATTGTGATATTCGGGAGATTGCTATATTTTCTCAATTCGCAAACGAATCGCAAATGTTTGAGACCAATTTCAAAAAATCGCAAACCTTTTAAAGGATTTTGTATATCGAGGCGGGCTGGATCTAGTAACTTTCGATAATTCGTTTATTTTCGCATTATTTATTATGATATTCGGGAGATTGCTATATTTTCTCAATTCGCAAACGAATCGCAAACGTTTGAGACCGATTGCAAAAAAATCGCAAACCTTTTAAAGGATTTTGTATATCGAGGCGGGCTGGATCTAGTAACTTTCGATAATTCGTTTATTTTCGCATTATTTATTATGATATTCGGGAGATTGCTATATTTTCTCAATTCGCAAACGAATCGCAAACGTTTGAAACCGATTTCAAAAAAATCGCAAACCTTTTAAGGGATTTTGAAGCGAACGTGAATTTAGCCGGCCACGTCCAGTAACTTTCGATAATTCGTTTATTTTCGCATTGTTTATTATGATATTCGGGAGATTGCTATATTTTCTCAATTCGCAAACGAATCGCAAACGTTTGAAACCGATTTCAAAAAAATCGCAAACCTTTTAAAGGATTTTGTATATCGAGGCGGGCTGGATCTAGTAACTTTCGATAATTCGTTTATTTTCGCATTATTTATTATGATATTCGGGAGATTGCTATATTTTCTCAATTCGCAAACGAATCGCAAACGTTTGAGACCAATTTCAAAAAAATCGCAAACCTTTTAAAGGATTTTGTATATCGAGGCGGGCTGGATCTAGTAACTTTCGATAATTCGTTTATTTTCGCATTATTTATTATGATATTCGGGAGATTGCTATATTTTCTCAATTCGCAAACGAATCGCAAACGTTTGAGATCGATTGCAAAAAATCGCAAACCTTTTAAGGGATTTTGAAGCAACCGTGAATTTAGCCGGCCACGTCCAGTAACTTTCGATAATTCGTTTATTTTCGCATTGTTTATTATAATATTCGGGTGATTGCTATATTTTCTCAATTCGCAAACGAATCGCAAACGTTTGAAACCGATTTCAAAAAAATCGCAAACCTTTCAAAGGATTTTGTATATCGAGGCGGGCTGGATCTAGTAACTTTCGATAATTCGTTTATTTTCGCATTATTTATTATGATATTCGGGAGATTGCTATATTTTCTCAATTCGCAAACGAATCGCAAACTCCCCCACCCCCCCCCCCCCCCCCCCCCCCCCCCCCCACCCCCCCCCCCCCCCCCCCCCCCCCCCCCCCCCCCCCCCCCCCCCCCCCCCCCCCCCCCCCCCCCCCCCCCCCCCCCCCACCCCCCCCCCCCCCCCCCCCCCCCCCCCCCCCCCCCCCCCCCCCCCCACCCCCCCCCCCCCCCCCCCCCCTTTTCCCCCCCCCCCCCCCCCCCCCCCCCCCCCCCCCCCCCCCCCCCCCCCCCCCCCCCCCCCCCCCCCCCCCCCCCACCCCCCCCCCCCCCCACCCCCCCCCCCCCCCACCCCCCCCCCCCCCCACCCCCCCCCCCCCCCACCCCCCCCCCCCCCCACCCCCCCCCCCCCCCACCCCCCCCCCCCCCCACCCCCCCCCCCCCCCACCCCCCCCCCCCCCCACCCCCCCCCCCCCCCACCCCCCCCCCCCCCCACCCCCCCCCCCCCCCACCCCCCCCCCCCCCCACCCCCCCCCCCCCCCACCCCCCCCCCCCCAAATATGGACTCATTCATTAGGAATACTAAGTTCATTCTTAAATTTGAAGCGTGATCCAGACTATGATGTACATAAAATCGAACTTCCATATACATAGATTTTTTCTCTCTTTCTTTTTTAATTTATACCTCACTTAATTGTAAACCATATTTTATAAATGTGATATAACAAACTTTATAAGAATAAGCCATTTACTTTAACATTATGTAAAGGGTCTTCTAAGACCCGTATATTTCAACTAAATAAAATAAAAAAATAAAAAAATGCATATATAATATGTCGTAATGAACATATTAATTATGAATCCATGCGAATGCAAATATGTTCATTACGACATATTATATATGCATTCAAATGAATTCAAGTTCTTTTTTGTACATATTATTTTTGGATATAAATGAATTCATAAGCATTAAAAATTGTATGGAAATTTATTTTTCTATTCATATGGATTCGTTAGGGACAGAAAATGGATTCAAACGTTTGAAATGAAGGCATTTGAATCTTCTCTGAATGCATTTTCGATTACTGGGTAGATGTGGAATCTAAGATCTTGTATACTTGATAAAACATTGGTCAAAACAAGATTTTATATCTAAAATCTTGTAGAAGTTGTCAAAGTTTAATCGAAGAAAGGTTTTGGATGTGAAACTCTATTGATTGTAAAAGGCATGTTGAAAGAGGGTATTAGATCTTAAAACTTTTATTGCTGGTAGAAGTCTTGTCGAAAGAAGGTTTTAGAACCAAAATATTTCATCGGTGTTAAAATTTTGTTCGAAACAAAGTTTTAGACCTTACATCATTTATCGCTGGTACAATTCTCTACGACAGAAGGTTTCGGATCTGATATTGTCTATCGATTTTAAAAATCTTGTCGAAACTAGATGTGGAATCTAAGATCTTGTATACATGGTAAAACATTGGTCAAAATAAGCTTTTATATCTAAAATCTTGTAGAAGTTGTCAATATTTAATCGAAGGAAGGTTTGGATGTGAAACTCTATTGATTGTAAAAGGCATGTTGAAAGAAGGTATTAGATCTTAAATCTTTTATTGGTGGTAGAAGTCTTATCGAAGGAAGGTATTAGAACCAAAATATTTCATAGGTGTTAAAATTTTGTTCGAAACAAAGTTTTAGACCTTAAATCATTTATCGCTGGTACAATTCTCTACGAAAGAAGGTTTCGGATCTGATATTGTCTATCGATCTTAAAAATCTTGTCGAAACTAGATGTGGAATCTAAGATCTTGTATACATAGTAAAACATTGGTTAAAACAAGATTTTATATCTAAAATCTTGTAGAAGTTGTCAATATTTAATCGAATGAAGGTTTGGATGTGAAACTCTGTTGATTGTAAAAGGCATGTTGAAAGAAGGTATTAGATCTTAAATCTTTTATTGGTGGTAGAAGTCTTGTCGAAAGAAGGTTTTAGAACCAAAATATGTAATCGGTGTTAAAATTTTGTTGTAAACAAAGTTTTAGATCTTAAATCTTGTATCGCTGGTACAATTCTCTACGAAAGAAGGTTTCGGATCTGAAATTACCTGTCGGTCTTAAAAGTCTTCTCGCAACTAGATTTTGAATCTAAGATCTTGCATATATGGTAAAACATGTATCGATGGAAGACTTTAGATAAAAAATATACAAGTTGTCAAAATCTATTACAAAAAATTATTTGCGAAATTTCATTAGAAAATATTTTGAAAAAATTTTGTAGAAAAACTGTATCCCAATTATCAAAGTCAAATAGCGAATTTAAAAATGAAAGAATGAATTAAACACTACACATTGTAATGCATTTCTGATTACAGAAATTTATAATTTACGGTGACATACGAAGGGCTTAAAAATGTGGTTACTATAATACCTTACAATAAATCAATGTTGAAGAAAATGTACTTATAACAGTTCGTAACAAAAATATTTAAAAACTTATTTCATAGAAAAATATCAGTCAAACAATTCATTATTAGGGACTAAAATGTTAAATTACATCATTACGTAAGGACATTTTCAGATATTAAATCTTTCGACTGAGAAATAGTAGAAATAAAAATGTTTATTCAAAACAAAAATGCAGGAAGTCTTTCTTTGCACAAATTAATCAGCAACTTAGAAATCGTACAATTAAAAACATTTAGTTGAAACAACAATGCTGAAAACTTCCTTTGCATTATACTATTTAATTTTAACGCCACTGTTGTAATATACGTAAAATGTCACATTTTTAAATTAACATTTTTTAAATTAAAATCAACCTGCACGACTGCATCACCCTCAACATTTTATTACAATTTACTTCAAGGATTTCAATGCATTCCTTCAGTAAACAGAACATTTTATTACGAATAATAATTTTATCATAAAATAACTTTAAAAATGTAAAATATTAATAAAATAAACTTTATAACAAACCCATTTCATTAGGTGACATATATGTATGCTACTGAGACGTAGAGGTTTAATTTATTGTTGGCAGAGCATTACACACATGAATTAAAGTTCAAAGTAATATGCACAGCCAAAAAAGACATCGATTGTTAGGTGATTTTTCTGATTCTTTGGTAAAAAAAAAATTAAAAACTGTAATTTTCGTGGACAAGTGCAATTAATTTAAGATATATAACCATACATCAATACAACGACGCATCAACAAACTTGTATATATATTTACCACTTACCTCTGTTTGTTTACTCATATCTGTCGTGTACAATTTTACTAAACCACAATTTTTTCGGAATATCCAATTTAATATTTTGAATTTTTAAATCGTCTGGCGGCGACTTGTTACGACTTAAGGGTGTCTCTCCAAAAGTCGGAAGTCAGATTTGACTGTTGCGGCACCTACAACTTTTAAGTGTACTGATTCGACTGACATCTGCCGACGATATTACGAAGTTCGACTTTCGTTCTCTCGTCAGGACCGTATCAAAGATTTTCTCGAAGGGTTATTAGCGGGGCCCCACATTTTTGTTTACATGTGTACGTATACACATGTATAGGAGCGACGGCATTCATACATGTCAGTCGGGGAAGGCCGAAGTTGGCCGAGATCGCCAAGAGACCACTCGAAAGTCGGTGCTATAGCATATATATATATATGCATTTACAGTTATCGTCCGAATGTTTCGACGGCGAAGTTGATTTTCTGTCGTGCGATAGAATTTCTCCCGGCTGCAATCCGACGGATTCGAACGAGGTAACCGTACGTCTTCCGTCGGAAAATCGTTTCTACAATGTTATCGCCTAAAATAGATGGCAACATTTTTTTTGCAAATAAGATTAGTTTACATCCTACGTGTACGTTCAATGCCAAATTTTGTTCCTTTAGATTTTAATCCTGAAAACTCGACAATCGCGTTGAAAATGTTTTATATTTATAGATTTTAATTATGAAATTAAATTTTTTTATGAAATTAAATATTGTTACTTTTGAAACATGTTTAGGGTATATTCTAAAGTGAAAATATGATGTTGCGCAAAATTCATTGTTATTATAAATTTTATAGCCCTTCTTAAATGTTAATATATTAACATGATTTTAACTTCGTATTACAAATTATTCCTTTTATCCAATTAATTAGAAATGTGTTACTCGGGGGTTTTTGGGGTCGCTGATTTCGAATCCGCTGTCAGATTTTTGAAATTCAAAATGGCGGATCCAATTTGGCGGACCAATTTTGTAAAAGTGTTCCGATTTACCTGAAAATCAGTACCCGAAGGTTGTTGTCGTCGCTGTTTATAAAAAATGTATAAAAAATAAAAATACCAATCATTTCAATTTATCCTTATGAGAAGTAAGGTAAGTTTTCATAAATTTAAAATTCTGCGACAATCAAGTTTCATAGTAAATAAAAAAAAATTTTTACACTTAATTGGCCTTATACAATATAAGTAGTAGAGATTAAAGTTATTTTTCATGCATTTCAAAAAATTATTTGTATTGTTTTTGTACGTTATAATGAATAATTACAATGAAATGCAATTTTTATGAAAATTACGCAACGACTTTGCAAACGCGTGTTTAGCTATGAAAATGACGTATTCAATTTTCACTATATACGTTACAAGTTAGCTAATATATTCTAGTTTAAGAATTAACTTATTCAAAATTGTAAAAAAATATACGTTATATTGGAATTTCATTGCGAATCTTGGAAATTGCGATCGTTACGCATTTCGGGGTCCCTTTCAGGAGAATTACCCATATATTTTCATTTAATTTATTTTCCGTACGGGTCCTATTTCCAATAATTATGTTGGCGCAATCTGCGCTGTGGTAGGCATGGGCCTTTATTAACACATTGTAATGTAATTAATATGAATTTGAAATGAAAATTAAGATGGAGAATATATTCCATAACAGCATAAATATTTAAAGATTTAGAAAACGAATTTTGAAGGCCATGAATCGTGACGCTCTTCAGTTTCTAAATATTAATGGAAAGTTTTTTGAGAAAAATAATGTACATTCATAATTATTATTTGCGAAAGAACAGACTTTGAAGACAGATAAAATCATAAACGTATTCTTCAAAACGTTAAAGTAATGAACACTCTTCGTATGAACTGTTTTATATACCTGTGCGTATGGATAAAGTATTTTTATTTACTGGTAAAGAATATATAGAAATTAAATATTTTTTGTAATATTGTGAATTTACATTGTTTTTCACTGCCAACTCTCGAAAAATATTTCGAAAAAAATTGTCTTTTTTTATTCATTAAGTCACGCAACAACTTTTAAATGAATGTGAAACAAATAAAGAAAGAACAATCGGAAACCTCCCACAGAATTATAAGATGTCCATTTACAAAAAAAAAATATATACATGTATATGTGCATATTTTTTATTACTTCAACATTACTTCCAAAATAATATTTCTATGGAACACATTGTAACGGTCTTTTAGATTTATTATTAATTTTTAATAAGACGTCTATGCGTCTAACTCCTAGTAGAGTTGATCTCGTGCCGACAGTTACAATAGTCGGGCACTTTTGATAAAAAAGTGCACGGCCCGTAAATTTTGATTTTGGAGTCACGTGTGCCACTATAAAAGATAGAACGCGGTTGTCCCAAATCAAAACTTATGAATACTCGGAAAACACAAGACAACTCACAATACGTTTTCACAAAACTCTTAGAGTGAGATAATGTGAGACAACATTAAGAAGAGGAGAAAATTCAAAGGAAGGTGATAAAAATAGGACTTAATATAAATAAGTTTATTTCTAATAATAAAAGAGGAATTTATTGCCCGAGAGACAAGAGAAAGCCGGGACAGAGCCGGTACTTACAGAATTTGGTGCTTCGTACACGCTTCGGAAAAAGGACGTCGCTTGCCCTGTCCGTTCGCCGAAATCTCGAAATAACGCACAATATTATGGACGTCGGTTGTCCACAAAAACTACAAAAACGCGGTCGTCCAAGTCACAAACAAATATAGACGACTGTCTTTACAAAATATTTCCCGAGCGGAAGCCAAAACAAAGAACAATTCTTTTCTGTATGCTAGCGGATCGAAGGTACCCAGAGATCTAACTTTTCAGTTATCGGCGAGTACCGTATTACTCTCCACAGGGTTGCCGGCTCTCGTCGTCTTGGCAGTCGGCTAGTTCTGAAATGTTACTAGCCATACAATTGTTACACAATACGGAGCCACCGCCGGAGCCTAGGGAATAACGAAAATGCTTTTCCTATAACCGGGTATTAACATAAAGATAAAACAGCATTTCCGTTACAACATTAACTGTTAAAATTTAGTATTTATTAATAACAAGACTTTTCACATCAGTCAAAGACTAGCAAATTTGATTATTACAATTGCCTTTCTTATAATTTTTAATAATTTTCAACGCCAATTTTGTTATGAATTTAACCAATCAACTTCTCGCATACTTTTTAAAAAAAAGTATATGCGGAATCCATCTATAACAACGGGACGCTACGGAATGGTGCTCTACGATTTTGTTGAAACTTGACCGTAATGTGGTTTTTAGTACCTCTTTACTTCTCATAAAGTAAACGACTCCATACGCAATCGTTTTAGAGAAAACCCCGTTTTAAGATTGTACTCTGACGTCTTACACAGTCTTAGTCATACCGAACGAAAAAAAAAATACAAAGCCGTGTTGCCTCAGGTGCTAGCGCGTTTGCTTCGCAATTCAAAGGTTTTGCGTTCGAATCTCGACATTGGTCAATTACTTTTTTTCCCTTTTTTTCCATAATTTCATACAAACTATTAAGAATCATAAAAACTGTTAATTTTGTAGTATAAATATATTTTCTTTTATTCCTTCCTAATATTCTTAATGAGTATTGATAGTGATAAGATCATTTTAATTATTATTATAGGGTAAATGGTACAGTAGTCGGCCAGTTAAGGCTATGATTTCAGTGAATTTGACTTTAAAGCGCAAATAAACAATAGGAAAAAATTTAACATTGGAAAATTTGTCTTACGGGTTGTCCAATATTAGTATGCATACTTTATAATAACGAAAAAATAATTTTTAGGTATCAAAAAATTGCATTTCAAAAAGTTATCAAAATTGACAGTAGTCGGCCATCTGAAATAATGTATTTGGTAAAATTAATTTCAAAAGTGCAATGAATATTGTTTATGTTTTTGAACGAAAGAATATTGGTCTTGAGAGTTGTCTTTAAATAAAATCGGAGTAATATTCATCAAAAAGTATTTTTTACGTATTAGAAAACTGTGTTTTCGAAAAGTTTCGAAAACGACAGTAGTCGGCCAAGTGAAGCAGACAGTTGTCGGCCACTCTTCAGAAACTTTTAAAAAAACAATATTTTGGTATTAATTGTGCTTAAACATACTTATTGATACGAGTTAAACAGAAACGTAATAGGAAAATAACGGGTTTGTAAAATTTTTTAAATCCTTAATAGCTCACGTAAAGTGGCCGACTACTGTAGGGTGGCCGACTACTGTTCCATTTACCCTAATTATAATATGATAATTATAAATTTGATAAAATCATAATTGTTATTAGTATTATTATTATTAAGACTATTATTATTGCTATTATTGTTATTACTATTGACTACTAATAATTGAAATTCATCATTCAATATGCAAATAAAAATCAATCTGTATTATCGAATAAAAATATACGTTATTGTCGCATATTCGTATGAGAAACTTCTACATTTATTATTTATTTTTCCGGAGCTACAATGCAATTCCCACAGTGATACTTGTAAAAACATTGAAAACCAAAGTTGGTGAAACATCGGGCATATGTTATGAACGGGAAGATTCCACATTGGCACGGTTTTTTCAACCCTTTGAGTTGAAAGCAAACTTCACATTCATAAAAATTTCTCTCATACCAAGAATATTGTAACATGTTTTTAAACACGGTAGACAACGGTAGATGATGTACAATTGAATGTATTTTCAATCAATCTTTCGGGACGTAATTTCCCGATTTTGCTCCATGAAATGCGAGAAATTCAGCAATTTTTAATGAAATTAGTATAAGTTTCTTATACGAATATATGCCATACAAACGCCTATTTTTATTCCATAATACAGATTGATTGTTATTATTTTGTAGTGAATGATGAATTTAAATTATTAGTAGACAATAGTAATAACAATAATAATAGTAATAAAAATAATAATTAGTATTAACATAATTACAATTATCTTATCACTTTAAATAAATATTCAGTAATGATATTATGAAGGAATAAAAGAAAATACATTTTTCCGACAAAATTATATTTTAAAAACGATAAAAATAATCAAAATTTAAAATTTGTATAATTTTTAACAGTTTATAACAAGTTATGGAAAAAAAAAGGAAAAAAATTTAAATCACCGATGTCGGGATTTGAACGCGCAACCTTCGAATTACGAAGCAAACGCGCTAACGTTGTAGCCAACGCGGCTTCATATGGTCTTTTCGTTCGTTGCTTATAAGACTGTGTAAGACGTCAGCGTAAAATCTTAAAACTCGAAAACAAATTTTGTCAATAAAACAATTTTTTTTAACTTTCCAATTCAGATTTTCTTAATTTCTTACTTTTTAACCTTTCTCTCTTGTCCTTGATTTTTTCTTGCATTTTTCATACTTTTTACAAATATCTCGAAATATGAATTTCAAATGGAATCGTCTTATAAGTGGTGAAAAAAGAAAAATACAAGAGCGATAAAAAATTTTCATTTTTTGACATGCTGTCATTTTGTAGGTCGAAAGCGGTCAAGAAACGAAAATAAAGGGGTCAGAATACAGTTAGCGACTCCCTGTAAGGTTTTGAATATATATTTATACCTTGCTCTATTGGTTTTGGGTTTTGGCTTGGTTTCGATATCTTGCCTCTACTTTTCACAACTACGATGTTTATCAACGGATCTATTTTTACAACGAGAGAGAAAGAATATTTTATTTGTATTTTGCCTCCAAAATGGAGATATTTCTTACTTATTTCTGCCCGTAACCCTGGTGAAAATCGGGGCGTACGAAAAGAGCGTACACATGCCGTAGGGGAGACTGGGGTTAGTTGGCGGTAAAATTGTTAATCTATTTTTATAAAATGGTGTACAGTTTCACCTTTTGTAATATTTAATAAATATTGTTAAAAAGAGAGAAAATGACCAAATAATCGGTAAGTTCAAAACCGCCAATACACCCCACACGTGGGCACATTGGCGGGTGCAATGGGGCTAATTGGCGGTTGATAAAAACTTGTGTTTTATTGAATAAATGAATTTATAATACTCCGGCATGATGTAATAAGTAAATCAAATCTCTGGCTTTCGCTTAGTTTCCTTTCTTGCGAGGGGTCAACCACTGAAGGAATACCTGTACATTGTACCGGGAATATTCGGGAATATTCGGCAATATCGGGAATACTTACGAATACTCGGCAATATTTGTAATATTTGGGAATATCTCGGAATATTCTGCAATATCTCTGAATATTTCGGAATACTCGGCAATATCTTGTAATATTTGGGAATATTTGGATGACATAATCATAATATTTGTAAATAATCGGCAATCGGCAACATCTGAGAGTACATGAGAATTTTTTAAAATATTTATAAACGATTGTTATTTCGATTATTTTTTTTATAGGGAAATATAAGTTTTAAAAATAATGTTAACTATGGTGATCAAAACTTTTTTAATCGATTTAATTCTCAAAGAAATATTTTCAGTTAAGATCACTATTGTAAATATCTTTTATTTCATATATCTGAGGATAGAAAATGCGAAATTTTGAAAACTGTTAATAACTACAGATAGTTGCTACATTTTCACCTAATGTTAAAAATCAATAAAATTTTAAAAAATCTGAGTTTAAAATTATTGCAACGTTTTAATAAAATTTAAGATCTGTTTTAGCAATTCTATATATTTTACACAATACTAAAAAAAAATTATAATTAAAAATTTTGTAAAAATGAGGAATAAAATATTTAAACGTTACATTAGATATTTAGAGCTTTATAGTTAGGTTGTAATGTAAAAAAATTGTCCATGAATGAAATAAAAATTTGTTTACTTAAATATATGTATGTGTGTGCGTATTAGTTGCTTTGTACTACTATATCGCAGATAATGGACAGCATAAAAGGCTAAGATCTGTATCATCACTGAGAGTACTGAAAATACGTAGGAAATACTAGGAATAAGGTGCGAATATCAGGAATAAGCTGGGAATATTAGGAATACGGCAGGAATATTGGAAATACGACGGGAATATTAGAAATATATTCCCACTTTTGGGAATATTTGTACATTTTTTGACCAGCGGTTGACCCCTCGCTTTCTTGCAATAAAAATACGTTAACGGAGATGTTTTTGTAAGAATACCACCACTCTCTTGTGGCTATTGTCGACTATCCATACGTTTATAAATAAAACATACATTTTGCGCTTTTACAGAAAAAACAATTTTTTAGTATATTATATATTAATATTTGTCATTACTTTTTCATCCATTAAACAAGATTTTTGAACAATTTTTGTATTAAATTAATATATAACTATTTTCTTAAATGTTTCTTTATTATTTAGTACTTTTTCTGTCGCCTCTTTTCTTTGCCTGTTGTTTCAGTTTCGAACCATTCTCTGCAATAAGAACATATTCTACAAGCAATAATGACACCGCCAATGTGCCCCATGCAAAACCCGCCAACCTGCCCCACCCCGAGTTTATAAGTTAAAACGTAATTTTCGTGATGATGTATACAAATATTACAATACTTCTCATAGTGGTTTTGTGCACTGAAAGTAGAGGAAGGTAAACGTATAAATACTTACTCTGATATCGGTCGCAACACGGAGAAAAACGTTTATATAATCGAAAATAAATAGTTACGATTCGTATGTCAAATCAATCAAATCGAACTATAACCAAATTTAGTTTAATAAACAAGGTGTTACTATGGCAAGGTGATGAAGCTGGACACAATGAATATACTATATGATGCATAGAATTTTGTAATGTTCAGAATTCGAAACAAGTGCAAACCGTCAATGTGTCTCAGTCGCCAATTAACCCCAGTCTTCCCTACCATTAGTGTAAATTGGACCCTGTTCGCTAAATGTACACTAATGATACAAATAGCGCCCTCTTTGTGTACATTCATTGATTACCGGAATAGCGTATTAAAAGTGTACGACTAGCGTACCATATTTCCAATAAAAATATATTTCGTACGTCCGCTTATGATACGCTGGTTGTACGTTCCCTGGATTTTCCTAGCGTACTCTTTCGTACGATGTACGTACATTCGTTTTGTACACTGATGTGATGTACATGAATTGTACGCTTTGTGCACTTTTTTAGACATTCAAAAACCCGAGGTGTGTGGTTAGGTTAGGTATATATATATATATATTCTAAATGAGTGATTTCGTTTTATTCACTTATCTATTTATGTATGTTTATTTGTACTGTTGACTCAAGGAGTGCCTGTGTAGGTGAGCTCTAATAATATTGTACTCTGTTGTCCACTACACCGTACGTTTACTGTACATTAAAGCGTACTCTTTCTGTACTTTTTGCGTACTCCCCGATTTGAACCAGGGAATGCTTTATACTGAACAGATAAAAAGACGCAGGGATGTATTTCTTTGGAACTTAATTATTTTTAAATCCATGATTTGTACTACGTATTAGAAACTTCGTTAGTGCTTATAGCGCGTAAAATGTCAATCTACTTCAGGCAAATGATCAGATATAATAATTATATAATATCTTCAGATATAACTATTAGAAAATAATAGATATTTATTTCAAGAAAACTTTGTTATATAACAAATTTTCAACATTATTTCCAATATTAGTGAATCTATAACAAAAATTATAATTTGGCATTTTATGTATAAATTCTTTTTTGAAATTAGTTAGTCTAGGCTCCAGATATGGTGATGCAAAACTTCACGTTATCAAAATACATAGGTTAACTAGATATATATGACATATAAAATTATCGATGGAATTCACTTATTGAAAGAACTATACATTCTCTAGTAAAAAACGCATGTAGCCCTTGTGCTTAATTGCCCTTACGCCGTTGTCCAAAATTATGCGGTCGAAATTTTTACCTTTGTAAAATATGTATATGAGATGCACCATTCGTGGTAGCATGGTTATTTTATTAACTCAGCGTATCGTCAGTCCCGTTACTTGCAATTATTTTGTTACTGCACTTGTTTATCACAAAGTACTTGCGATTTATAATAATTTCTACCGCATTTACTCCTATAATACTAATGATTGCAAATTGCAATTAAATTATATTATTTTAATTGTATTACGTATTGCTCTCGTACATTTTTGTAATACGATAATGTATTGATTAAATATAACTTTGCAGCGATTAATAAATAAAAAGTGGGCAAATAGAAGAGTTTGTGTTCAAATTGAAAATAGTACATATTATGTGCATTAAGTATTATGCCGCATAAATAATGGTTTTTGAAGGGATCAAGTAATTAACATGTATAAAGAAAGTTTGTTTTCAAATTAAACTTCTACAGAAACATTGAAAGTGAATAACATGATATTGAAGTATTACGTACATTTCTGACATTGAAAAACTAAACTAAAATTTAAATTTCTTTGACACATTTTTCAGGAAACAAAATATTTCCTTTACAAATAATAGTATTTATTATTACGTTGTTGTAGCAGTAACCGTTAGAGTACATTATGAAATGGGGGTCTTAAAGAAGTGTTAATACGTCAAAATATAAGATGAGAAAAAATCACTTAAGCTATAAATTGGAAAGCGCAGGTCAGTGCTCCTTTTTAGATATAGAATCCCTGAAATAATTTGTTGACGATATGTAAATAACTTTACAAAAAAGAATGACAAGTACCTGGCTAAATACCACTTTTCAACTGATTGCGAATTGCTTTATTCTATTGTTCCATCCAGCTTCGTTGCCTGTTTCCATAATTTGCACACGGTATTCAATAAACACATTTTTTTTTTCCTTTTTTACAAAGAATGAAAAAACAGATCCTTAATTGTACATTTACATATAAACTTAATGAGGGAGAACTGAATTACGGAGTATAATATTGACTACCATATTATTTCGACGTGTCATCACAATTTATGCGCTTTGGCCGATTACGTAGGATTGAATGGTTAAAAATGTTCATCAAAACGTTGGTGGTATTTTTTTGGAAATTTTCTTTTTATTTCAACATGTTTATGATAAATTTTATTCTATCAATCGACAGCTTCGATGCGGTTTAATAAATATATAAATCGATGTGTTTATAATAAGGCAATTGAAGGACTTCGATCATCTTCATAACTTGCTTCATAATGTGTTGCTGCCATGTGCGCATACATATATATATTGTTGTTTCACTTCACGGTTCACTGGATCCTGAAAATCATTTTAAAATTATTACAACTTAAAATTGGGGTATGCAACTCTTCAAAGAAGAGTAAGGCAATGAACTGTTATTTACATGTGTTCCAATCACTGCATTTCTTATACGAATTGTTTTGTTCATTTACAAATATTACAAAAAAATGTCTCTTGGGGACGTTTACAAATGTCAAACATAAAAATTTCTACATATTTTTACCTTGTATCACCTTGAATCATCTCATTCCCAAATGTACTAGTTTATCTCCTGGTATAGTATCATCTATGCAAAACGACGTAGCCTCCAATAGATTGAGCGCTTATATTGTTCTCATGAAACACAATTAAATGAGAGTATGAATATCTCCGAGACAAAAATAGTTGTCTCTCTCAGTACTTAAAAAACAAGAAACGTTCTTTGCAATAAACATTATTGAATTAACTCAGTGAACCGCTTATATTTCGACTAAGGAAACAAAGTTTTTGCCTATATTATATAAATTTAAGAACTTTTTTTTGGATTATAGTGGCAATTCCTGATTTCATGGTTTTTTCGATAATTGCTTGCTACAAGTGCATTGATGCAGTAAAGTCACTGCGATATCAAAAACATAACACAAAATATACGTTCCAGCAGTTAATGCGAGCAATGTCACAACACTAATGGCCAATTTTACTTATTACATAATACGAAAATAAAATATGCTCAAGCAATTAACACGTAAACGTTCTTACCGCCCTCGTGGATGATTGTAATATAAAAACATAATACTGAAATAAAATGCATTCCAGCAGTTAACGCGAGCGCTCTTGCAATACTAATGGCCAATATCCGATAAACACATACTTCTCAATTGAAATGCGCTCCAGCTGTTAACGCGAACACTTTTATAATACTGATACGTAAATTTGATATGAAAACATAAAATATCATCAACTGCAACAATGAACGACAATGTTTACAAGCGCCCGTTTAGGCATCTTAACCATAAAAAGAAATATACAAATTTACAAACAATAATAGAAATTACAAAGAAAAAAATTGGAAAGCAATAAGCATTTCTGTTACTACTAACATTGTATTATAAAAATGGTATTACTAGCATTTTTTGTAATAGTGAAATAAGTATAATAAGTAAGGCATTGTAAACAATGCGTTGTTGCATAGTGTATGCTTACGAACCTTCATGCATTTCATTATTGCCACTGACATTGACTGTGTCGGGAACTGTGCCATCTCCGAGTGGTTCTTGCGTCGTAATGGTATCCATTCTTTTTCTCGACTGGTCTCTCCTTGCTTGCGCCTCTTGTATATGCTGTGGATCCCTTATTTTCATTGTTCTAATGTGTCGACTAGTAGAGGGGCTAGGAGTGTTCTGGATCCCCCCACCCTACCTCCCATCGATGATAGTGTGCTGGAAAAATTGCGCAAGTGGGCCGTCAGAAGGTCAGGAGTGAAAGGATGTTATTATAAACAATTTCATGTATTGTTATTACAAATTTCGAAAGCTGTGAAGGTCGAAAAACATAGGTAATTTAATGCGTTACATTGTCGAATGAAAAGAGAAGGTAAAGGTCAACCAATATTTATTATTTCATTAGATATTGTTATTAATAAAATGTTTTTACATTATCATTGAAAACGTCATCTTTCTAATGCTTGATCTTACAAAATTCAATCAGAGCGATTGAAGTGTTGACCGTTACACATTAGTATCGCCATATGTCGAAAATCAAATTTCAAAAGTCGCCTTCATTAAAGGTCAGATATTGCTACATTATAGTCGCTTATGGAAATACATCGTATTCGGTAGGAACCGTATTGAGAGTGAAAGTAAAATGACCTTTTCCTCGTGCGTCCTACTACCATCTCTCTCGCTCTCGCATACTCTTTGTTAGTTCCATCTAGCATCTATATTTCCCGTCGATTATCCATCGATCACTTATTCAGCGTACATTGGTTTTCCCGAAACTTTCGAAAATGTATACAGGTCCAGACCAATCATTCCAATCTAGTATTGCCATATGTGGACTGTCGAAAAACAAATTTCAAAAGTTGCCTTCATTAAAGGTCAGATATTGCTACATTATAGTCGCTTATGGAAATACATCGTATTCGGTAGGAACCGTATTGAGAGTGAAAGTAAAATGACATTTTCCTCGTGCGTACACCGTTACCGACCTAATTCGGATGTTACATATCTTTTTTGATGAATTGACAGCGTAGATTTCCATTAGTCTGAATACCAGTTTGAAGGTGTCTAGCTCAATCTCGTATATCGACGACCTACTTTTTAAATCTCACACAAATTTTAAAAACCTACAATCAGAGCTTAGACCTCTCCCTTGTCATGTTGTAAGTTCGAATTCACCTTTCAGAATTTTCTCTCGTCGGGGAAATCGTTCCACCAATATGACAGTCGCACAACCGGTTTGCGGACCTTTCCCTTGACAAGCCGTTAGCGTAACTCAATGATCTCCAATAGTGACGAAACCGCTGAGATCCTTCACACGAAACCGCTAAGACCATTTTAAAATTAATTTAGAAAAGCCTCTAAGCAAGTCTCAACGCGTTCAAACGACCTGGTGTCGACCCCCTGATGCGCGGAAACCTTTTCCTCGTGCGTTCTACTATCATCTCTCTCGCTCTCGCATACTCTTATTTAGATCCATTAACATTAGCAGTATACCATTTTTATGGTCGTCGATTATCCGTGGATCACTTATTCATCGTACATATGTTTTCCTGAAACTTTCGAAAATGTATACAGGTCCAGACACGTTTAAAAGGTCATTGCACAATTTCTTCAAAACATTATCTCTTTACCAAATTTCGGCAATCCGTGACGTAAGAGAAAGGAGGCAGTCTAATTCAAATATTCCAATGTCATAATTTCTATGATCTCTCTAGCTCTCGCATACTCTTTCTTAGATTCATTAACATTATCAGTATACCGTTTTCACGGTCGTCGATTATCCGTCGATCACTTATTCACCGTACATTTGTTTTCCCGAAACTCTCGAAATTGTATACAGGTCCAGACATCGTTTCAAAGGAATGTCGCGTTACTGTGTCTATGTTTGACAGCACGTAAGCGCCTCTATTTCAAAACTTGTATTTCTACATCAATATGGTAGATGTCTAAAAGATTTTTGAGGCCTTGAACAGGGTTTACAGCACTCTTGAAGAAGACGCTGCTGAGGATCAATTTTCCAACTTCATTCGAGAATCCATCAAAAAGATTGAGAAAATCAATTAATTCTTAAGGACCAATCCTCACATTCCAAATGGGGTGAAGTTATCATTGGAGACACGTATTCATTGCATCACGGTACAGAGGGTTACAGCTGCTCACAGATTAATTACCGTATCTCAATGATCTCCAATAGAGACAAAACCGTCGAGTCCCTTCACCCAAGACCATTTTGAAATTAACGTAGAAAAGCCGCTAAGCAAGTCTCAACGCGTTCAAAAGACCTGGCGCCGACCCCCTAATATTGTTATAAAAATGTCCAGCCGTTAGATGGTCATTGCAAACGGCCTCTTTCTAATGCGTGATCTTAAGAAATTAGTTCATAAATATTGAAAAGTACTGGCTGGTACACATTAGTATTGTCATGTGAGGAATGTCGAACAAAAAAAATTGCAAAAGCAATTCATTAAAGGTCAGCTATTGCTACATCATATTCGCTTCTCGATGTCTATGTGGAAATACAGCGTAGGCTAGGAACCGTATTTTGAATGTGAACATAAAATTCTAATAATGACCTTTCCCTCCTGCGTGCTACTACCATCTCTCTTGCTCTCTAGTACCCGTTGTTAGATTATACCGTTATCACGGTCATCGAAATCGCCGATTGCCAGCCGATCATTTTCACCATATATTTTCCATGTATACAGGTTCAGACGCGTTTAAAGTCATTGCGCAATTTCATCAAAAGGTATACCAAGTAACACATTTTCGCTTTCCAAAATTTTTAGACAACCTCCACCATAATAGAAAGGAGATGATGATCTCAGTTCTGTATTTTATCTAGGAATAACATGGCGGGCCACCTGTAGGCCAACTCACCCCTTTGTTAACAAAAGTAGCATAAATAAATAAATAAATAATTTATAATAATAATATTTAAATAGTAATAAATTTCACATAATCCGAATAGCGTGTATTAAAATGTATAATATAGAAATGATGGAAGAAGCTAGCAGTAATTAGAAAGAGAGGATGACACGCTTATTCCCTATGCATTTATCTATTCACGATATTTACGTGTTTTCATGACGTTCGAGCTATAGCTGTACGAGTTTGGACACGTGGGTAATGTAATTAATCAGGTTCCTGACCGTTTTTTAATATGTGTACAATTTACGACATCTTAAACATCGCCATACAAGTTTCGACCTGTTAATTACCCGTAGACTTTACTATACGGTAACAATGAATCTGACTTCTCACAAGTGACGAACACATACGAGTATCGACTTGCTTCTAATATAATTAATTAACCTTCATTTAATATTTCCTACTTTTAAAATTTCTGAGAATAAGAAGATCGAAATGACGACGTAAAAATCTAAGAGAAGCGTGTAAAATTCAACAGTTTCTTTCTATCTTTACGCACAGTTTTGTGTCTTTTAAGTAAAAAGTTAAAGGAAATGATAATGCTGCCATCTTTTGGTATGTTTAAAGAGATTGCAGAATCTGCGTGTTGCAGAATGAAATATGTGGGTGCATCTAAAATGCATGGATTCATCGTAGGCTGCCATCATACACTTGCTGATATGAGTGGCTATGGAGCGATTACAACTGAATATGAGGTTCTTGAAAATTGAATCTAGTTGACAATTAACCTTATTATCGCCATACAAAAGAATATGAAAGTGAAATTGTTAAATATTACCGCGCATCTACTGCAAAGCGAAAGCAATCTCGCTATTTTTAAAATACCTATACTGCCATTACTAGACATCCCTCTGAAATTAACACTTTGCATAGTCTTTAATCATAGGCGGTTGTCTATCTGCGGTATCATCACTCGTTTCAAAACGTTTATTGACGACATTCACGTAAATCTGGATGCATTTGCATTGTGAGTGGTAAGCATGACCATACTTCTTCAATTTCACGTTCTGCAAACGTTGACATGAAATCTATAGGTAGACTCGATGTCTTTTGTTTCCATTAATGCAAGACGTTTCACTTCATAGTAAATTCTCATTGACCTTCGAAGAGATGCAGGCTAGTCTTGAAGATTTTACAGTATACAATTTTAAAGCATTTTAACATTTTCTTTAGCACACTTTCCGTTAAATGTATGATTTTTACAATTTATTGAAAATCGACGATGTTGTTGTCCTATGAGTTTCGGTAGAGATGGACAGGCTAATATGTCTATATCGACAATATTGTCAGCATCTAAAATTTCCTGCAACCTATGTCTTTTATTTGTCTGCGCCTTTTATGTATATCTTGTGAGCACATGTAACGATGTCTTCCAACGTTTCGTTGATTCCATCAAAGGGTATATCGCCCGATTCCAATCGTAGACCATGATAATTGTGCATTAACCAATTGTTTTATGTTCAAAACGTACTTTACTACATTACTGTCGGAAATATCCATAATGTACATATCCTTCGATATAAACTGATTACCAGATCCGGGGAATCCTTGCATGTCGACAATATTCTACATTTCTAGTATCTAATACTGATTTGCTTGTCCCCTTCATTAATTGACGCATCATTCTCTCTCACACACACTCTTTGCCACTTCCACATATGGCGTGGTACCTCTAACTTATGGGTATACGTCGTACCTTTCTCTCTCTAGATCGTAGTATCTCTTCGTAAAATCCTATGAATCGGAAATCAAATCAGAGTGTAACAAAAACGTCGATTCTTCAGCGCGCCAACACTTGAGATTTTCGATCATGTATAGATACTCAATAGATACTCAGATGATGATAGATAGATATCGTAAATCCAAGTTTTCCAAATTTTTATTATTTTTGGATTTTTGGAAAAACAGACTACCCGTAATTCTCCCATTTGTCATCGGATGAAAAACTTTAATAATGAAAAGATGTAGAACTCTTTGGGGGCAAAAGAAACTCCAGAGAAAAAACCGAGATTTTGAATTTTTTTGATTTTTTGATTTTTGGAAAAACAGACTACCTGTAATTCTCCCATTTGTCATCGGATCAAAAACTTTTATGAGGCAAAATTGTAGAACACTTTGGAGGGCAAAAGAAACTCCAAAGAAAAAACCGAGTTTTTGAATTTTTTGGATTTTTGATTTTTTGAAAAACAGACTACCTGTAATTCTCCCATTTGTCATCGGATCAAAAACTTTCATGATGAAAAGTCGTAGAACTCATTGGGAGGCAAAAGGAACTCAAGAGAAAAATTTGATTTTTTGAAATTTTTTTATGTTTGAAAAAACAGACTGCCTGTAATTCTCCCATTTGTCATGAGAACAAAAACATTCATGATGAAAAGGTGTAGAACTCATTGGGGGGCAAAAGGAACTCCAGAGTTAAAACCAAGTTTTCGAAATTTTTTTATTTTTGGATTTTTGGAAAAACAGACTACCCGTAATTCTCCCATTTGTCATCGGATGAAAAACTTTAATAATGAAAAGATGTAGAACTCTTTGGGGGCAAAAGGAACTCCAGAGAAAGAACCGAGATTTTGAATTTTTTTGATTTTTTGATTTTTGGAAAAACAGACTACCTGTAATTCTCCCAATTGTCATCGGATCAAAAACTTTCATAATGAAAAGTTGTAGAACTCTTTGGGGGGCAAAACGAACTCCAGAGAAAATTTGATTTTTTGAAATTTTTTTATTTGTGGAAAAAACAGACTGCCTGTAATTCTCCCATTTGTCATAAGATCAAAAACTTTAATAATGAAAAGATGTAGAACTCTTTGGGGGCAAAAGGAACTCCAGAGAAAAAACCGAGATTTTGAATTTTTTGGATTTTTTGATTTTTGGAAAAACAGACTACCTGTAATTCTCCCATTTGTCATCGGATCAAAAACTTTCATAATGAAAAGTCGTAGAACTCATTGGGAGGCAAAAGGAACTCAAGAGAAAAATTTGATTTTTTGAAATTTTTTTATGTTTGAAAAAACAGACTGCCTGTAATTCTCCCATTTGTCATAAGATCAAAAACATTCATGATGAAAAGGTGTAGAACTCATTGGGGGGCAAAAGGAACTCCAGAGATAAAACCAAGTTTTCGAAATTTTTGGATTTTTGGAAAAGCAGACTACCTGTAATTCTCCCATTTGTCATCGGATCAAAAACTTTCATAATGAAAAGTTGTAGAACTCTTTGGGGGGCAAAAGGAACTCCAGAGAAAAACCGGAGTTTTTGAATTTGTTGGATTTTTTTATTTTTGGAAAAAACAGACTGCCTGTAATTCTCCCATTTGTCATAAGATCAAAAACATTCATAATGAAAAGTTATAGAACTCTTTGGGGGCAAAAGGAACTCCAGAGAAAAAACCGAGTTTTTGAATTTTTTTGATTTTTTGATTTTTGGAAAAACAGACTACCTGTAATTCTCCCATTTGTCATCGGATCAAAAACTTTCATGATGAAAAGTCGTAGAACTCATTGGGAGGCAAAAGGAACTCAAGAGAAACATTTGATTTTATGAAATTTTTTTATTTTTGGAAAAAACAGACTGCCTGTAAATTCTCCCATTTTTCATAAGATCAAAAACTTTCATAATGAAAAGTTGTAGAACTCTTTGAGGGGCAAAAGCAACTCCAGAGAAAAAACCGAGATTTTGAATTTTTTGGATTTTTTGATTTTTGGAAAAACAGACTACCTGTAATTCTCCCATTTGTCATCGGATCAAAAACTTTTATGAGGCAAAGTTGTAGAACTCTTTGGAGGGCAAAAGAAACTCCAAAGAAAAACCCGAGATTTTGAATTTTTTGGATTTTTTGATTTTTGGAAAAACAGACTACCTGTAATTCTCCCATTTATCATCGGATCAAAAACTTTCATGATGAAAAGTCGTAGAACTCATTGGGAGGCAAAAGGAACTCAAGAGAAAAATTTGATTTTTTGAAATTTTTTTATGTTTGAAAAAACAGACTGCCTGTAATTCTCCCATTTGTCATGAGAACAAAAACATTCATGATGAAAAGTCGTAGAACTCATTGGGAGGCAAAAGGAACTCCAGAGATAAAACCAAGTTTTCGGAATTTTTTTATTTTTGGATTTTTGGAAAAACAGACTACCCGTAATGCTCCCATTTGTCATCGGATGAAAAACTTTAATAATGAAAAGATGTAGAACTCTTTGGGGGCAAAAGGAACTCCTGAGAAAAAACCGAGATTTTGAATTTTTTGGATTTTTTGATTTTTTGAAAAACAGTCTACCTGTAATTCTCCCATTTTTCATCGGATCAAAAACTTTCATAATGAAAAGTTGTAGAACTCTTTGGGGGGCAAAACGAACTCCAGAGAAAATTTGATTTTTTGAAATTTTTTTATGTTTGAAAAAACAGACTGCCTGTAATTCTCCCATTTGTCATAAGATCAAAAACATTCATGATGAAAAGATGTAGAACTCTTTGGGGGCAAAAGGAACTCCAGAGAAAAACCGAGATTTTGAATTTTTTGGATTTTTTGATTTTTGGAAAAACAGACTACCTGTAATTCTCCCATTTGTCATCGGATCAAAAACTTTCATGATGAAAAGTCGTAGAACTCATTGGGAGGCAAAAGGAACTCAAGAGAAAAATTTGATTTTTTGAAATTTTTTTATGTTTGAAAAAACAGACTGCCTGTAATTCTCCCATTTGTCATAAGATCAAAAACATTCATGATGAAAAGGTGTAGAACTCATTGGGGGGCAAAAGGAACTCCAGAGATAAAACCAAGTTTTCGAAATTTTTGGATTTTTGGAAAAGCAGACTACCTGTAATTCTCCCATTTGTCATCGGATCAAAAACTTTCAAAATGAAAAGTTGTAGAACTCTTTGGGGGGCAAAAGGAACTCCAGAGAAAAACCCGAGTTTTTGAATTTTTTGGATTTTTTTATTTTTGGAAAAAACAGACTGCCTGTAATTCTCCCATTTTTCATAAGATCAAAAACATTCATAATGAAAAGTTGTAGAACTCTTTGGGGGCAAAAGGAACTCCAATGAAAAAACCGAGTTTTTGAATTTTTTGGATTTTTGATTTTTTGAAAAACAGACTACCTGTAATTCTCCCATTTGTCATCGGATCAAAAACTTTCATGATGAAAAGTCGTAGAACTCATTGGGAGGCAAAAGGAACTCAAGAGAAACATTTGATTTTATGAAATTTTTTTATTTTTGGAAAAAACAGACTGCCTGTAAATTCTCCCATTTTTCATAAGATCAAAAACTTTCATAATGAAAAGTTGTAGAACTCTTTGAGGGGCAAAAGCAACTCCAGAGAAAAAACCGAGATTTTGAATTTTTTGGATTTTTTGATTTTTGGAAAAACAGACTACCTGTAATTCTCCCATTTGTCATCGGATCAAAAACTTTTATGAGGCAAAGTTGTAGAACTCTTTGGAGGGCAAAAGAAACTCCAAAGAAAAACCCGAGATTTTGAATTTTTTGGATTTTTTGATTTTTGGAAAAACAGACTACCTGTAATTCTCCCATTTATCATCGGATCAAAAACTTTCATGATGAAAAGTCGTAGAACTCATTGGGAGGCAAAAGGAACTCAAGAGAAAAATTTGATTTTTTGAAATTTTTTTATGTTTGAAAAAACAGACTGCCTGTAATTCTCCCATTTGTCATGAGAACAAAAACATTCATGATGAAAAGTCGTAGAACTCATTGGGAGGCAAAAGGAACTCCAGAGATAAAACCAAGTTTTCGGAATTTTTTTATTTTTGGATTTTTGGAAAAACAGACTACCCGTAATGCTCCCATTTGTCATCGGATGAAAAACTTTAATAATGAAAAGATGTAGAACTCTTTGGGGGCAAAAGGAACTCCTGAGAAAAAACCGAGATTTTGAATTTTTTGGATTTTTTGATTTTTTGAAAAACAGTCTACCTGTAATTCTCCCATTTTTCATCGGATCAAAAACTTTCATAATGAAAAGTTGTAGAACTCTTTGGGGGGCAAAACGAACTCCAGAGAAAATTTGATTTTTTGAAATTTTTTTATTTGTGGAAAAAACAGACTGCCTGTAATTCTCCCATTTGTCATAAGATCAAAAACTTTAATAATGAAAAGATGTAGAACTCTTTGGGGGCAAAAGGAACTCCAGAGAAAAAACCGAGATTTTGAATTTTTTGGATTTTTTGATTTTTGGAAAAACAGACTACCTGTAATTCTCCCATTTGTCATCGGATCAAAAACTTTCATAATGAAAAGTCGTAGAACTCATTGGGAGGCAAAAGGAACTCAAGAGAAAAATTTGATTTTTTGAAATTTTTTTATGTTTGAAAAAACAGACTGCCTGTAATTCTCCCATTTGTCATAAGATCAAAAACATTCATGATGAAAAGGTGTAGAACTCATTGGGGGGCAAAAGGAACTCCAGAGATAAAACCAAGTTTTCGAAATTTTTGGATTTTTGGAAAAGCAGACTACCTGTAATTCTCCCATTTGTCATCGGATCAAAAACTTTCAAAATGAAAAGTTGTAGAACTCTTTGGGGGGCAAAAGGAACTCCAGAGAAAAACCCGAGTTTTTGAATTTTTTGGATTTTTTTATTTTTGGAAAAAACAGACTGCCTGTAATTCTCCCATTTGTCATAAGATCAAAAACATTCATAATGAAAAGTTGTAGAACTCTTTGGGGGCAAAAGGAACTCCAGAGAAAAAACCGAGTTTTTGAATTTTTTTGATTTTTTGATTTTTGGAAAAGCAGACTACCTGTAATTCTCCCATTTGTCATCATATCAAAAACTTTCATGAGGCAAAGTTGTAGAACTCTTTGGAGGGCAAAAGAAACTCCAATGAAAAAACCGAGTTTTTGAATTTTTTGGATTTTTGATTTTTTGAAAAACAGACTACCTGTAATTCTCCCATTTGTCATCGGATCAAAAACTTTCATGATGAAAAGTCGTAGAACTCATTGGGAGGCAAAAGGAACTCAAGAGAAACATTTGATTTTTTGAAATTTTTTTTTGTTTGAAAAAACAGACTGCCTGTAAATTCTCCCATTTTTCATAAGATCAAAAACTTTCATAATGAAAATTTGTAGAACTCTTTGAGGGGCAAAAGCAACTCCAGAGAAAAAACCGAGTTTTTGAATTTTTTTGATTTTTTGATTTTTGGAAAAACAGACTACCTGCAATTCTCCCATTTGTCATAAGATCAAAAACATTCATAATGAAAAGTTGTAGAACTCTTTTGGGGGGGCAAAAGGAACTCCAGAGATAAAACCAAGTTTTCCAAATTTTTATTATTTTTGGATTTTTGGAAAAACAGACTACCCGTAATTCTCCCATTTGTCATCGGATGAAAAACTTTAATAATGAAAAGATGTAGAACTCTTTGGGGGCAAAAGGAACTCCAGAGAAAAAACCGAGATTTTGAATTTTTTGGATTTTTTGATTTTTGGAAAAACAGACTACCTGTAATTCTCCCATTTGTCATCGGATCAAAAACTTTCATAATGAAAAGTTGTAGAACTCTTTGGGGGGCAAAAGGAACTCCAGAGATAAAACCGAGTTTTTGAATTTTTTTGATTTTTTGATTTTTGGAAAAACAGACTACCTGTAATTCTCCCATTTGTCATCGGATCAAAAACTTTTATGAGGCAAAATTGTAGAACACTTTGGAGGGCAAAAGAAACTCCAAAGAAAAAACCGAGTTAATAATAATAATAATAATCACGTCTTTATTGGCAATTACAAAAACAATACAGGATATAAATAATACAAAAATGCCAAAGGGCGAGCCACAGCAATTGCTGTTTTACAGACTGACCAGGGGAAACAAAAAACGAATAAAAACAAAATAATAAAATCATACATATTACATAAAGAAAGAAAAGAAATAAGGCTAATACACGAAATCACACACTCACGCATACCCGCACGCACGCACACTCAATGAGATGTAAAAAGATAACTAATAAATTAACATGAATTACTCATAACAGAGCTAAAAGCAAAATTAACAATTTTTAAACATTTTTTTCATTTACAGCGCTTAAAATAAAACCGTTTAATAGCAGAAACAAAACTTGACGGAAATTCTACTAATTTCCTTATACTAACAGGCAAGGCATTAAAAATGGTCGGAGCTATACAGGAGAACGCACCTTTATATTTAGCTGTTGTGTGTCGCGGATGTAACAGTAACGTTGAAGTTGTTGTGCGAACATTCATACGGCCTCTGCCAAGCATACTAAGGCATGTATATAAATATTGAGGGATTCTGTTTGTTAAGACCCGCGACAAAAGGGACAGCAACCTAACGTGCAGACGATCACTCATGTTCAGCCAACCCGAGTTTCTCATCGCTTGCGAAATATGGTCATATTTCCGAATACCATAAGCATACCGTAAACAGGCATTCTGGACAGCTTGGACTCTGCGCCACTCAATCGCAGAAATGCATGGACCATATACAGTGAGACAGTACATAAGATTAGAAATCACTAATGAATTACATAGACGCAATTTAGTCTCAGGTGGAAGTTCTCGCCTAAATGGAAATAGCAAGCGCAGACGCATATATGAGATACATATTTTTTTGGAGATATGCGAAGAAAAACACCAGAGGCTATCAATGGTTAAACCCAGATTTCTTGCTTCTTGCACAACAGGAATCTGGTTTCCCCTTACCTCGACTTTAACTTTATCGAAGTCAATGGCTGCGAGTTGCTTTTTACTACCAACTATCATCAACATTGATTTGAGTGGATTGACAATAAGAGCATTCTTAGATGCCCAATTATCAATACACTCCAGATCATGTGTCATTTTTGCTATAGCGTTTTCCATGTCATTAGCACAAAAAGGCATCAGAACCTGCGTATCATCAGCGTACGTTTTCATGTTTACGTATTTACAACAATCATAAATGTCAATAGTAAATATGATGAACAGAAGCGAGCTCAATTTAGCTCCTTGAGGAACCCCACATGTAAGCATCAGATTATGAGATAGAACAGTTTGATTATTTATAGATGTAATAACTGATTGGGATCGTTTACTCAAATAACTATAAATAAGGGAACATGCATTCTTTGACACACAATAAAAAGCTAATTTCGCAATTAAGAGTTCATGACTAAGAATGTCAAAGGCTCGTGTAAAATCTAGCAGCCCTACTAACGTTAAAAGTTTGTTATCCCAGTTTCTTAGAACTTCGTCAGATATATTGAGAAGCGGTGTTTCACAGCCAAATAGGGATCGAAATCCCGATTGGAATCTTGGAAAAAGATTGAATTTGTTAAAATGATCCAACAGCTGGTGATAACAAACTTCCTCAGAGATTTTTGAAAACACGGAAAGGCGGCTTATTGGACGCAAATCTTTAAGCAGTTTAGGGTTAGAAATTTTTGGAATAGGACGAACAATGGCATGTTTCCAGATAGTTGGATATTCACTATTGACAATTATGCAATTAATGATATGCAGAATCTGCGGTAAGCAGTGTTTATAGATTCTTAAAAGCATTTCCCCCGAAATTCCATCCGAACCTGCTCCATTGCATTTAATCTTAGAAATAATTTCAGATAGTTGGTTAAGGGAAATTTCAGTGAAAGCGAATGATGAATTATCGGGAATTCTGTTAGAAAAGTGCGAGTTAAAGTAGTCGATAAGGCTGGGATCTGGCATAACAGATGGTAAATTAACAAAATGATTATTTATGACGTCCGGATCATTTAAATTAGGAGGAAGTTCTGGGGCAACTGCTTTCAAGACACTGAGATGACTAGCAGCAGACCAAAAATCTTTTTGGTTTAAAGATGTCATTTGATTCAAGTAGGCTTTACGTTCTGTTCTTATCGCAGATGTTGCATAATTTCGCAGCTGTTTATAGTACGCAATATCTGCCTCCTTTTTAGTCTTACGTTTTATCGATTGAGCTACGTTTCTTTTCTTAATTAACGTTTTAATTGTGACTGTTATCCATGGCGCAAATTTTTTTGAAACACGAATTGTTTTTAGCGGTGCGAAAACATCAAAGATTTCTGTAATTCCAGAATTGAGATATGAAACTTTATCATTGATATTCAATAAATTATAAATCTGTGCCCATGGGTAACATTTCGCAATCTGATCAAAGCGCTTGACATCAAAGTTTTTAAAGTCACGTAGTGTAATAAATTTTTCGTTGTGACATGGGCGGGGGTAGTTAATAGTACATCCGATAAGATAATGATCTGATAGTTGCAAGTTTTTTATCAAAAAAGAATCATTAACTTTGACATCATTTGATATTAAAATCACATCTATTAAAGTTGCAGATGAAGCAGTAACTCTTGTTGGGCTGTTAACAATTTGTCGAAGATTACATTGTGATAACAAACAATTCAATTTTATAGAGTCAGCCTTCTCTTTGTTAAGAATATTAATATTCAGATCTCCGAGAATAAGAATTTGTTCGGATTGAGATAGTAATGATGATATTGTTAACTGTAAATTATCCAGACACTGAAGTGAAACATAAGAAGGTCTATATAGTACACCAATCGAAAACTTATTATTATGGTAATTGAAAGATAGCCAAAGTTGTTCTAAGCCAAATTCATCCTCGTTGACTGAATATTGCAAGCATCTGAACTGATGTTTAAAATAGATCGCTACTCCTCCTCCTCTTCGATTAATCCTATCAGCCCTAAAAAAAGAATATCCTTCAATAGAAATTGCTTCATCAGGAATCGATTGATCTAGCCATGTTTCCGAAATACAAAAGAAATCAAAATCATTCAAAGAAATAATGTCTTTAAGGTATTGAAGATGGAGAGGTAGCGATCTTACATTTAAATGCACAAATGATAAGCATTTCGACATATCGTTGAGCGAAGAATCAGCTGTAGGTTGAGATGATCTTGTTACAGGCACAATCATTGGAACACTTCTATTAGTTGAAGCAGTTGATGTAAATCTTGTAACCGGTAGTCATAAATCGAATTTTGATAGATCTTCTTCATTTTGGATTCTCACAAATCTAGAACCGTTGCTGTCATCACGCTTGGCTAAAATCGTACCATTTTTATGCCAGACATATTTGAAGCCCTTTTCATGGCCAACCGCTTTGGCTTTTTTCAGGAGATTATACAGAGCAGGTTGCAGCCATTCCTTTACAAAAATCTTAAAATCTGGAGGTTTCTTGAAAATTGCAGATGATGTAATTTTACGACTTCCTTTAGCCTTCGTTAATAATGAGCGCGCAGTATACGCTCTTTCAAAAATCACCTTTATATTTCTAGGTTCACTGGTATCATTTAATCTGGTAGAATTAATCCGAAAAACATCAACTATATCAGATGCTGTTAAGGGTACCTCAAGATATGAGGCTAAAGCGAGAACTTCTTCATTAGCGCTAATTTCCTTGAACTCAGGGATACCTGATATTAATAAAACACGTCGATCATGGTCCGATTGTAGTTTTGCGACTTCAGAAGACAATGTTTTTACGGTTGATTGAAGTGTTGAATTCTCTTTTTCAAGATTGGAGCACCGATCCATAAGATTTTTATTTGTTTGCCGAAGTTCATCAAAATTGTCATTCATTTTGCTTGTGACTATTTCCAACTGACTATTTATCTTTAAATTTTGTTCTTCAAGTTTGAGATTATGAACATTTTGATCATTCTTGTGCGCATTGAACGATGATGTTAAATTGTGTATGGCAGCCATGATGCATCCCAAAGAGATTCTTGATGTGTCATCGGATTCAGGAACGGAAGTAGACGCAGATGAATCAAGAGACACTATATTGACAGTTTTTGCTGCAGATCCTTTATTTGCAGCGTCGATGCATAGCTTGCATGCCAAACAAGTGCTCCCTTTATACGTGACCCTCACGAATTCTGTACACTTTTTATGATAAGAACGATTGCATATTTCACAGTTAACGGGATTTTTCACTTCACCCTTACAAATTCCGGAACAAGGTACACCTTTGCTAAGATCTGCCATGGTTGTTAATCATTAATCAGGGATATAATATAATCATGTATCAATTACTTAGAGTAATTTCATAAACTTCAGTAAAAAGAGGCAAAAGCATATAATATTCGCTTGTTATAATTCGAATTTTAGTTAACTCAATATCAGTAAAGCCAGTTTCGTATTTGGTATAGCAATTTGCTTTCCTGAACTATTAATATAATTCCAGATAACTTGCGACAGTGAGACAATATAGCCATAAATTACTACGTTCAAATCACAACACATCGAGTAGTAACAGCACGTTTAAAATCCACAAATTTACGTTACCAATATTTAGTTTCTTTGAAAAAAAAGAACGTAAAATTATGAAAGATTAGGAAAAGCACCGTGACACAGCATCTCCAATTAAACTAAAAAAATAACTATTGGAACAGTTTCGATGCATTTCACCACGCACGAGCTGATAACATTGTGTACCACTGGTGATATGACTCCTACAGTAATCCTTCCGGACATAAAAAATTTGGCACAATGTGCTAACATATCTTCAAATTTCTTTTTAATCCGCAACACACATGAGAACGAGTAATCACAGTAGTCGTTTTTGCACTCAGTTAAAAAATATTAGTTAAGTGCTTGACACGTTGAATAAAAACTTGTCAGTGTTATAAAAGATAAATTTCGAGATACAGAAGAGAGACAAATTCACACTAATATGACGACACTGTTAAAATAAAAAATAGTCACATCACAGAAAATAGTAACATTCGACAAACACTAAATGACAAACAATTTAGAATGTCAATCCTCGTTAAATTCACACGGTAAATTTGAACACAATTTGCCTTAAAAATTACGCGATGTATTTTTCAAACTTAGATTGATTTGATAGATATCAAAAGAGCCGTAAATGCAGTTAACGAAGAACACAATGTGCGGACTCGGAGCAGAAACAAATACAACCGCTCACGACGAGTGTTTAATGAATACTGAGTTTTTGAATTTTTTGGATTTTTGATTTTTTGAAAAACAGACTACCTGTAATTCTCCCATTTGTCATCGGATCAAAAACTTTCATGATGAAAAGTCGTAGAACTCATTGGGAGGCAAAAGGAACTCAAGAGAAAAATTTGATTTTTTGAAATTTTTTTATTTGTGGAAAAACAGACTGCCTGTAATTCTCCCATTTGATATAAGATCAAAAACTTTCATAATGAAAAGTTGTAGAATTCTTTGGGGGGCAAAAGGAACTCCAGATAAAAATTTGATTTTATGAAATTTTTTTATTTTTGGAAAAAACAGACTGCCTGTAATTCTCCCATTTGTCATCGGATTAAAAACTTTCATAATGAAAAGTTGTAGAACTCTTTGGGGGCAAAAGGAACTCCAGAGAAAAAACCAAGTTTTCGAATTTTTTGGATTTTTGGATTTTTGGAAAAACAGACTACCTGTAATTCTCCCATTTGTCATCAGATCAAAAACTTTCATGAGGCAAAGATGTAGAACTCTTTGGAGGGCAAAAGAAACTCCAATGAAAAAACCGAGTTTTTGAATTTGTTGGATTTTTGATTTTTGGAAAAACAGACTACCTGTAATTCTCCCATTTTTCATCGGATCAAAAACTTTCATGATGAAAAGTCGTAGAACTCATTGGGAGGCAAAAGGAACTCAAGAGAAAAATTTGATTTTTTGAAATTTTTTTATGTTTGAAAAAACAGACTGCCTGTAATTCTCCCATTTGTCATAAGATCAAAAACATTCATGATGAAAAGGTGTAGAACTCATTGGGGGGCAAAAGGAACTCCAGAGATAAAACCAAGTTTTCGAAATTTTTTTATTTTTGGATTTTTGGAAAAACAGACTACCCGTAATTCTCCCATTTGTCATCGGATGAAAAACTTTAATAATGAAAAGATGTAGAACTCTTTGGGGGCAAAAGGAACTCCAGAGAAAAACCGAGATTTTGAATTTTTTGGATTTTTTGATTTTTGGAAAAACAGACTACCTGTAATTCTCCCATTTTTCATCGGATCAAAAACTTTCATAATGAAAAGTTGTAGAACTCTTTGGGGGGCAAAAGGAACTCCAGAGAAAAATTTGATTTTTTGAAATTTTTTTATTTTTGGAAAAAACAGACTGCCTGTAATTCTCCCATTTGTCATAAGATCAAAAACATTCATAAGGCAGAGTTGTAGAACTCATTAGGGGGCAAAAGGAACTCCAGAGAGACAACCGAGTTTTTGAATTTTTGTGATTTTTTGATTTTGGGAAAAACAGACTACATGTAATTCTCCCATTTGTCATCGGATTAAAAACTTTAATAATGAAAAGTTGTAGAACTCTTTGGGGGCAAAAGGAACTCCAGAGAAAAAACCAAGTTTTTGAATTTTTTGGATTTTTTGATTTTTGGAAAAACAGACTACCTGTAATTCTCCCATTTGTCATCGGTTCAAAAACTTTCATAATGAAAAGTTGTAGAACTGTTTGGGAGGCAAAAGGAACTCAAGAGAAACATTTGATTTTTTGAAATTTCTTTTTGTTTGAAAAAACAGACTGCCTGTAAATTCTCCCATTTTTCATAAGATCAAAAACTTTCATAATGAAAAGTTGTAGAACTCTTTGGGGGGCAAAAGGAACTCCAGAGATAAAACCGAGTTTTTGAAATTTTTGTATTTTTGGATTTTTGGAAAAACAGACTACCTGTAATTCTCCCATTTGTCATCGGATTAAAAACTTTCATAATGAAAAGTTGTAGAACTCTTTGGGGGCAAAAGGAACTCCAGAGAAAAATTTGATTTTTTGAAATTTTGTTATTTTTGGGTTTTTGGAAAAACAGACTACCTGTAATTCTCCCATTTGTCATAAGATCAAAAACATTCATAATGAAAAGTTGTAGAACTCTTTGGGGGGCAAAAGGAACTCCAGAGATAAAACCGAGTTTTTGAAATTTTTGTATTTTTGGATTTTTGGAAAAGCAGACTACCTGTAATTCTCCCATTTGTCATCGGATCAAAAACTTTAATAATGAAAAGATGTAGAACTCTTTGGGGGCAAAAGGAACTCCAGAGAAAAACCGAGATTTTGAATATTTTGTATTTTTGGATTTTTCAAAAAACAGACTGCCTGTAATTCTCCCATTTGTCATCAGATCAAAAACTTTCATGAGGCAAAGATGTAGAATTCTTTGGAGGGCAAAAGAAACTCCAATGAAAAAACCGAGTTTTTGAATTTGTTGGATTTTTGATTTTTGGAAAAACAGACTACCTGTAATTCTCCCATTTTTCATCGGATCAAAACCTTTCATAGTGAAAAGTTGTAGAACTCATTGGGGGGGCAAAAGGAACTCCAGAGATAAAACCAAGTTTTCGAAATTTTTTTATTTTTGATTTTTGGAAAAACAGACTACCTGTAACTCTCCCATTTTGTCATAAGATCAAAAACATTCATGATGAAAAAATGTAGAACTCTTTGGGGGCAAAAGGAACTCCAGAGAAAAATTTGATTTTTTTGAATTTTTTTATTTTTTGAAAAAACAGACTGCCTGTAATTCTCCCATTTGTCATAAGATCAAAAACTTTCATAATGAAAAGTTGTAGAACTCTTTGGGGGGCAAAAGGAACTCCAGAGATAAAACCGAGTTTTTGAAATTTTTGGATTTTTGGAAAAACAGACTACCTGTAATTCTCCCATTTGTCATCGGATCAAAAACTTTCATAATGAAAAGTTGTAGAACTCTTTGGGGGGCAAAAGGAACTCCAGAGAAAAAACCGAGATTTTGAATTTTTTTGATTTTTTGATTTTTGGAAAAACAGACTACCTGTAATTCTCCCATTTGTCATAAGATCAAAAACTTTCATAATGAAAAGTTGTAGAATTCTTTGGGGGGCAAAAGGAACTCCAGATAAAAATTTGATTTTATGAAATTTTTTTATTTTTGGAAAAAACAGACTGCCTGTAATTCTCCCATTTGTCATAAGATCAAAAACATTCATAATGAAAAGTTGTAGAACTCTTTGGGGGCAAAAGGAACTCCAGAGAAAAAACCGAGTTTTTGAATTTTTTTGATTTTTTGATTTTTGGAAAAGCAGACTACCTGTAATTCTCCCATTTGTCATCATATCAAAAACTTTCATGAGGCAAAGTTGTAGAACTCTTTGGAGGGCAAAAGAAACTCCAATGAAAAAACCGAGTTTTTGAATTTTTTGGATTTTTGATTTTTTGAAAAACAGACTACCTGTAATTCTCCCATTTGTCATCGGATCAAAAACTTTCATGATGAAAAGTCGTAGAACTCATTGGGAGGCAAAAGGAACTCAAGAGAAACATTTGATTTTTTGAAATTTTTTTTTGTTTGAAAAAACAGACTGCCTGTAAATTCTCCCATTTTTCATAAGATCAAATACTTTCATAATGAAAAGTTGTAGAACTCTTTGGGGGGCAAAAGGAACTCCAGAGATAAAACCAAGTTTTTGAAATTTTTGTATTTTTGGATTTTTGGAAAAACAGACTACCTGTAATTCTCCCATTTGTCATCGGATTAAAAACTTTCATAATGAAAAGTTGTAGAACTCTTTGGGGGCAAAAGGAACTCCAGAGAAAAATTTGATTTTTTGAAATTTTGTTATTTTTGGATTTTTGGAAAAACAGACTACCTGTAAATTCTCCCATTTTTCATAAGATCAAAAACTTTCATAATGAAAAGTTGTAGAACTCTTTGAGGGGCAAAAGCAACTCCAGAGAAAAAACCGAGTTTTTGAATTTTTATTATTTTTGGATTTTTGGAAAAACAGACTACCCGTAATTCTCCCAGTTGTCATCGGTTGAAAAACTTTAATAATGAAAAGATGTAGAACTCTTTGGGGGCAAAAGGAATTCCAGAGAAAAAACCGAGATTTTGAATTTTTTGGATTTTTTGATTTTTTGAAAAACAGACTACCTGTAATTCTCCCATTTTTCATCGGATCAAAAACTTTCATAATGAAAAGTTGTAGAACTCTTTGGGGGGCAAAAGGAACTCCAGAGATAAAACCGAGTTTTTGAAATTTTTGTATTTTTGGATTTTTGGAAAAACAGACTACCTGTAATTCTCCCATTTGTCATCGGATTAAAAACTTTCATAATGAAAAGTTGTAGAACTCTTTGGGGGTAAAAGGAACTCCAGAGAAAAATTTGATTTTTTGAAATTTTGTTATTTTTGGGTTTTTGGAAAAACAGACTACCTGTAATTCTCCCATTTGTCATCGGATCAAAAACTTTCATAATGAAAAGTTGTAGAACTCTTTGGGGGGCAAAAGGAACTCCAGAGAAAAAACCGAGATTTTGAATTTTTTTGATTTTTTGATTTTTGGAAAAACAGACTACCTGTAATTCTCCCATTTGTCATCGGATCAAAAACTTTCATAATGAAAAGTTGTAGAACTCTTTGGGGGGCAAAAGGAACTCCAGAGATAAAACCGAGTTTTTGAATTTTTTTGATTTTTTGATTTTTGGAAAAACAGACTACCTGTAATTCTCCCATTTGTCATCGGATCAAAAACTTTCATGATGAAAAGTCGTAGAACTCATTGGGAGGCAAAAGGAACTCAAGAGAAAAATTTGATTTTTTGAAATTTTTTTATTTGTGGAAAAACAGACTGCCTGTAATTCTCCCATTTGTCATAAGATCAAAAACTTTCATAATGAAAAGTTGTAGAATTCTTTGGGGGGCAAAAGGAACTCCAGATAAAAATTTGATTTTTTGAAATTTTTTTATTTTTGGAAAAAACAGACTGCCTGTAATTCTCCCATTTGTCATCGGATTAAAAACTTTCATAATGAAAAGTTGTAGAACTCTTTGGGGGCAAAAGGAACTCCAGAGAAAAACCGAGATTTTGAATTTTTTGGATTTTTTGATTTTTGGAAAAACAGACTACCTGTAATTCTCCCATTTTTCATCGGATCAAAAACTTTCATAATGAAAAGTTGTAGAACTCTTTGGGGGGCAAAAGGAACTCCAGAGAAAAAACCGAGATTTTGAATTTTTTGGATTTTTTGATTTTTCGAAAAACAGACTACCTGTAATTCTCCCATTTGTCATAAGATCAAAAACTTTCATAATGAAAAGTTGTAGAATTCTTTGGGGGGCAAAAGGAACTCCAGATAAAAATTTGATTTTTTGAAATTTTTTTATTTTTGGAAAAAACAGACTGCCTGTAATTCTCCCATTTGTCATAAGATCAAAAACATTCATGATGAAAAGGTGTAGAACTCATTGGGGGGCAAAAGGAACTCCAGAGATAAAACCAAGTTTTCGAAATTTTTTTATTTTTGGATTTTTGGAAAAACAGACTACCTGTAATTCTCCCATTTGTCATCGGATGAAAAACTTTAATAATGAAAAGATGTAGAACTCTTTGGGGGCAAAAGGAACTCCAGAGAAAAACCGAGATTTTGAATTTTTTGGATTTTTTGATTTTTGGAAAAACAGACTACCTGTAATTCTCCCATTTTTCATCGGATCAAAAACTTTCATAATGAAAAGTTGTAGAACTCTTTGGGGGCAAAAGGAACTCCAGAGAAAAAACCGAGTTTTTGAATTTTTTTGATTTTTTGATTTTTGGAAAAGCAGACTACCTGTAATTCTCCCATTTGTCATCATATCAAAAACTTTCATGAGGCAAAGTTGTAGAACTCTTTGGAGGGCAAAAGAAACTCCAATGAAAAAACCGAGTTTTTGAATTTTTTGGATTTTTGATTTTTTGAAAAACAGACTACCTGTAATTCTCCCATTTGTCATCGGATCAAAAACTTTCATGATGAAAAGTCGTAGAACTCATTGGGAGGCAAAAGGAACTCAAGAGAAACATTTGATTTTTTGAAATTTTGTTATTTTTGGGTTTTTGGAAAAACAGACTACCTGTAATTCTCCCATTTGTCATAAGATCAAAAACATTCATAATGAAAAGTTGTAGAACTCTTTTGGGGGGGGCAAAAGGAACTCCAGAGATAAAACCGAGTTTTTGAAATTTTTGTATTTTTGGATTTTTGGAAAAGCAGACTACCTGTAATTCTCCCATTTGTCATCGGATTAAAAACTTTCATAATGAAAAGATGTACAACTCTTTGGGGGCAAAAGGAACTCCAGAGAAAAATTTGATTTTTTGAAATTTTGTTATTTTTGGGTTTTTGGAAAAACAGACTACCTGTAATTCTCCCATTTGTCATAAGATCAAAAACATTCATAATGAAAAGTTGTAGAACTCTTTGGGGGGCAAAAGGAACTCCAGAGATAAAACCGAGTTTTTGAAATTTTTGTATTTTTGGATTTTTGGAAAAGCAGACTACCTGTAATTCTCCCATTTGTCATCGGATCAAAAACTTTAATAATGAAAAGATGTAGAACTCTTTGGGGGCAAAAGGAACTCCAGAGAAAAACCGAGATTTTGAATTTTTTGGATTTTTTGATTTTTCAAAAAACAGACTGCCTGTAATTCTCCCATTTGTCATGAGAACAAAAACATTCATGATGAAAAGGTGTAGAACTCATTGGGGGGCAAAAGGAACTCCAGAGATAAAACCAAGTTTTCGAAATTTTTTTATTTTTGGATTTTTGGAAAAACAGACTACCCGTAATTCTCCCATTTTTCATCGGATCAAAAACTTTCATAATGAAAAGTTGTAGAACTCTTTGGGGGGCAAAAGGAACTCCAGAGAAAAAACCGAGTTTTTGAATTTTTTTGATTTTTTGATTTTTGGAAAAACAGACTACCTGTAATTCTCCCATTTGTCATCGGATCAAAAACTTTCATAATGAAAAGTTGTAGAACTCTTTGGGGGGCAAAAGGAACTCCAGATAAAAATTTGATTTTTTGAAATTTTTTTATTTTTGAAAAAACAGACTGCCTGTAATTCTCCCATTTGTCATCGTGTCAAAAACTTTCATAATGAAAAGTTGTAGAACTCTTTGGGGGGCAAAAGGAACTCCAGAGAAAAACCGGAGTTTTTGAAATTTTTGGATTTTTTTATTTTTGGAAAAAACAGACTGCCTGTAATTCTCCCATTTGTCATAAGATCAAAAACATTCATAATGAAAAGTTATAGAACTCTTTGGGGGCAAAAGGAACTCCAGAGAAAAAACCGAGTTTTTGAATTTTTTTGATTTTTTGATTTTTGGAAAAACAGACTACCTGTAATTCTCCCATTTGTCATCGGATTAAAAACTTTCATAATGAAAAGTTGTAGAACTCTTTGGGGGCAAAAGGAACTCCAGATAAAAATTTGATTTTATGAAATTTTTTTATTTTTGGAAAAAACAGACTGCCTGTAATTCTCCCATTTGTCATAAGATCAAAAACATTCATAATGAAAAGTTGTAGAACTCTTTGGGGGCAAAAGGAACTCCAGAGAAAAAACCGAGTTTTTGAATTTTTTTGATTTTTTGATTTTTGGAAAAACAGACTACCTGTAATTCTCCCATTTGTCATCGGATCAAAAACTTTCATAATGAAAAGTTGTAGAACTCTTTGGGGGGCAAAAGGAACTCCAGAGAAAAACCGAGTTTTTGAATTTTTTTGGATTTTTGATTTTTTGAAAAACAGACTACCTGTAATTCTCCCATTTGTCATCGGATTAAAAACTTTCATAATGAAAAGTGAACTCTTTGGGGGCAAAAGGAACTCCAGAGAAAAATTTGATTTTTTGAAATTTTTTTTTGTTTGAAAAAACAGACTGCCTGTAAATTCTCCCATTTTTCATAAGATCAAATACTTTCATAATGAAAAGTTGTAGAACTCTTTGGGGGGCAAAAGGAACTCCAGAGATAAAACCAAGTTTTTGAAATTTTTGTATTTTTGTATTTTTGGAAAAACAGACTACCTGTAATTCTCCCATTTGTCATCGCATTAAAAACTTTCATAATGAAAAGTTGTAGAACTCTTTGGGGGCAAAAGGAACTCCAGAGAAAAATTTGATTTTTTGAAATTTTGTTATTTTTGGGTTTTTGGAAAAACAGACTACCTGTAATTCTCCCATTTGTCATAAGATCCAAAACATTCATAATGAAAAGTTGTAGAACTCTTTTGGGGGGGCAAAAGGAACTCTAGAGATAAAACCAAGTTTTCCAAATTTTTATTATTTTTGGATTTTTGGAAAAACAGACTACCCGTAATTCTCCCATTTGTCATCGGATGAAAAACTTTCATAATGAAAAGTTGTAGAACTCTTTGGGGGTAAAAGGAACTCCATAGAAAAAACCGAGATTTTGAAATTTTTGGATTTTTTGATTTTTGGAAAAACAGACTACCTGTAATTCTCCCATTTGTCATCGGATCAAAAACTTTCATAATGAAAAGTTGTAGAACTCTTTGGGGTGCAAAAGGAACTCCAGAGATAAAACCGAGTTTTTGAAATTTTTGGATTTTTGGATTTTTGGAAAAACAGACTACCCGTAATTCTCCCATTTGTCATCGGATGAAAAACTTTCATAATGAAAAGTTGTAGAACTCTTTGGGGGTAAAAGGAACTCCATAGAAAAATTTGATTTTTTGAAATTTTGTTATTTTTGGGTTTTTGGAAAAACAGACTACCTGTAATTCTCCCATTTGTCATCGGATCAAAAACTTTCATAATGAAAAGTTGTAGAACTCTTTGGGGGGCAAAAGGAACTCCAGAGAAAAAACCGAGATTTTGAATTTTTTTGATTTTTTGATTTTTGGAAAAACAGACTACCTGTAATTCTCCCATTTGTCATCGGATCAAAAACTTTCATAATGAAAAGTTGTAGAACTCTTTGGGGGGCAAAAGGAACTCCAGAGATAAAACCGAGTTTTTAAATTTTTTTGATTTTTTGATTTTTGGAAAAACAGACTACCTGTAATTCTCCCATTTGTCATCGGATGAAAAACTTTAATAATGAAAAGATGTAGAACTCTTTGGGGGCAAAAGGAACTCCAGAGAAAAACCGAGATTTTGAATTTTTTGAAATTTTTTTATTTTTGGAAAAAACAGACTGCCTGTAATTCTCCCATTTTTCATCGGATCAAAAACTTTCATAATGAAAAGTTGTAGAACTCTTTGGGGGGCAAAAGGAACTCCAGAGATAAAACCGAGTTTTTGAAATTTTTGTATTTTTGTATTTTTGGAAAAACAGACTACCTGTAATTCTCCCATTTGTCATCGGATCAAAAACTTTCATAATGAAAAGTTGTAGAACTCTTTGGGGGGCAAAAGGAACTCCAGAGATAAAACCGAGTTTTTGAATTTTCTGGATTTTTGATTTTTGGAAAAACAGACTACCTGTAATTCTCCCATTTGTCATCGGATCAAAAACTTTCATGATGAAAAGTCGTAGAACTCATTGGGAGGCAAAAGGAACTCAAGAGAAAAATTTGATTTTTTGAAATTTTTTTATTTGTGGAAAAACAGACTGCCTGTAATTCTCCCATTTGTCATCGGATTAAAAACTTTCATAATGAAAAGTTGTAGAACTCTTTGGGGGCAAAAGGAACTCCAGAGAAAAAACCGAGATTTTGAATTTTTTGGATTTTTTGATTTTTGGAAAAACAGACTACCTGTAATTCTCCCATTTGTCATCGGATCAAAAACTTTCATGATGAAAAGTTGTAGAATTCTTTGGGGGGCAAAAGGAACTCCAGATGAAAATTTGATTTTTTGAAATTTTTTTATTTTTGGAAAAAACAGACTGCCTGTAATTCTCCCATTTGTCATCGGATTAAAAACTTTCATAATGAAAAGTTGTAGAACTCTTTGGGGGCAAAAGGAACTCCAGAGAAAAAACCAAGTTTTTGAATTTTTTTGATTTTTTGATTTTTGGAAAAGCAGACTGCCTGTAATTCTCCCATTTTTAACGGGATGAAAAACTTTCTTATTGAAAAGTTGTAGAACCCTTTGGGGGCAAAAGCAACTCCAGAGAAAAAACCGAGTTTTTTGAGATTTTTGGTTTTTTTGATTTTTGGAAAAACAGACTACCTGTAATTCTCCCATTTGTCATCAGATCAAAAACTTTCATAATGAAAAGTTGTAGAACTCTTTGGGGGCAAAAGGAACTCCAGAGAAAAAACCGAGTTTTTGAATTTTTTTGATTTTTTGATTTTTGGAAAAACAGACTACCTGTAATTCTCCCATTTGTCATCGGATCAAAAACTTTCATAATGAAAAGTTGTAGAACTCTTTGGGGGGCAAAAGGAACTCCAGAGATAAAACCGAGTTTTTGAATTTTTTTGATTTTTTGATTTTTGGAAAAACAGACTACCCGTAATTCTCCCATTTGTCATCGGATCAAAAACTTTCATAATGAAAAGTTGTAGAACTCTTTGGGAGGCAAAAGGAACTCCAGAGAAAAATGTGATTTTTTGAAATTTTTTTTTTGTTTGAAAAAACAGACTGCCTGTAAATTCTCCCATTTTTCATAAGATCAAATACTTTCATAATGAAAAGTTGTAGAACTCTTTTGGGGGGGCAAAAGGAACTCCAGAGATAAAACCAAGTTTTCCAAATTTTTATTATTTTTGGATTTTTGGAAAAACAGACTACCCGTAATTCTCCCATTTGTCATCGGATGAAAAACTTTCATAATGAAAAGTTGTAGAACTCTTTGGGGGTAAAAGGAACTCCATAGAAAAATTTGATTTTTTGAAATTTTGTTATTTTTGGGTTTTTGGAAAAACAGACTACCTGTAATTCTCCCATTTGTCATCGGATCAAAAACTTTCATAATGAAAAGTTGTAGAACTCTTTGGGGGGCAAAAGGAACTCCAGAGATAAAACCGAGTTTTTGAATTTGTTGGATTTTTGATTTTTGGAAAAACAGACTACCTGTAATTCTCCCATTTGTCATCGGATCAAAAACTTTCATAATGAAAAGTTGTAGAACTCTTTGAGGGGCAAAAGCAACTCCAGAGAAAAAACCGAGTTTTTAAATTTTTTTGATTTTTTGATTTTTGGAAAAACAGACTACCTGTAATTCTCCCATTTGTCATCGGATCAAAAACTTTCATAATGAAAAGTTGTAGAACTCTTTGGGGGGCAAAAGGAACTCCAGAGATAAAACCGAGTTTTTGAAATTTTTGTATTTTTGGATTTTTGGAAAAACAGACTACCTGTAATTCTCCCATTTGTCATCGGATTAAAAACTTTCATAATGAAAAGTTGTAGAACTCTTTGGGGGCAAAAGGAACTCCAGAGAAAAATTTGATTTTTTGAAATTTTGTTATTTTTGGATTTTTGGAAAAACAGACTACCTGTAATTCTCCCATTTGTCATCGGATCAAAAACTTTCATAATGAAAAGTTGTAGAACTCTTTGGGGGGCAAAAGGAACTCCAATGAAAAAACCGAGTTTTTGAATTTTTTGGATTTTTGATTTTTTGAAAAACAGACTACCTGTAATTCTCCCATTTGTCATCGGATCAAAAACTTTCATAATGAAAAGTTGTAGAACTCTTTGGGGGGCAAAAGGAACTCCAGAGATAAAATCGAGTTTTTAAATTTTTTTGATTTTTTGATTTTTGGAAAAACAGACTACCTGTAATTCTCCCATTTGTCATCGGATGAAAAACTTTAATAATGAAAAGATGTAGAACTCTTTGGGGGCAAAAGGAACTCCAGAGAAAAACCGAGATTTTGAATTTTTTGGATTTTTTGATTTTTGGAAAAACAGACTACCTGTAATTCTCCCATTTTTCATCGGATTAAAAACTTTCATAATGAAAAGTTGTAGAACTCTTTGGGGGGCAAAAGGAACTCCAGAAAAAAATTTGATTTTTTGAAATTTTTTTATTTTTGGAAAAAACAGACTGCCTGTAATTCTCCCATTTGTCATCGGATCAAAAACTTTCATAATGAAAAGTTGTAGAACTCTTTGGGGGGCAAAAGGAACTCCAGAGATAAAACCGAGTTTTTGAAATTTTTGTATTTTTGTATTTTTGGAAAAACAGACTACCTGTAATTCTCCCATTTGTCATCGGATCAAAAACTTTCATAATGAAAAGTTGTAGAACTCTTTGGGGGGCAAAAGGAACTCCAGAGATAAAACCGAGTTTTTGAATTTTCTGGATTTTTGATTTTTGGAAAAACAGACTACCTGTAATTCTCCCATTTGTCATCGGATCAAAAACTTTCATGATGAAAAGTCGTAGAACTCATTGGGAGGCAAAAGGAACTCAAGAGAAAAATTTGATTTTTTGAAATTTTTTTATTTGTGGAAAAACAGACTGCCTGTAATTCTCCCATTTGTCATAAGATCAAAAACTTTCATAATGAAAAGTTGTAGAACTCTTTGGGGGCAAAAGGAACTCCAGAGAAAAAACCAAGTTTTCGAATTTTTTGGATTTTTGGATTTTTGGAAAAACAGACTACCTGTAATTCTCCCATTTGTCATCAGATCAAAAACTTTCATAATGAAAAGTTGTAGAATTCTTTGGGGGGCAAAAGGAACTCCAGATAAAGATTTGATTTTTTGAAATTTTTTTATTTTTGGAAAAAACAGACTGCCTGTAATTCTCCCATTTGTCATCGGATTAAAAACTTTCATAATGAAAAGTTGTAGAACTCATTGGGGGGCAAAAGGAACTCCAGAGATAAAACCAAGTTTTCGAAATTTTTTTATTTTTGGATTTTTGGAAAAACAGACTACCCGTAATTCTCCCATTTGTCATCGGATGAAAAACTTTAATAATGAAAAGATGTAGAACTCTTTGGGGGCAAAAGGAACTCCAGAGAAAAACCGAGATTTTGAATTTTTTGGATTTTTTGATTTTTGGAAAAACAGACTACCTGTAATTCTCCCATTTTTCATCGGATCAAAAACTTTCATAATGAAAAGTTGTAGAACTCTTTGGGGGGCAAAAGGAACTCCAGAGAAAAATTTGATTTTTTGAAATTTTTTTATTTTTGGAAAAAACAGACTGCCTGTAATTCTCCCATTTGTCATAAGATCAAAAACTTTCATAATGAAAAGTTGTAGAATTCTTTGGGGGGCAAAAGGAACTCCAGATAAAAATTTGATTTTATGAAATTTTTTTATTTTTGGAAAAAACAGACTGCCTGTAATTCTCCCATTTGTCATAAGATCAAAAACATTCATAATGAAAAGTTGTAGAACTCTATGGGGGCAAAAGGAACTCCAGAGAAAAAACCGAGTTTTTGAATTTTTTTGATTTTTTGATTTTTGGAAAAGCAGACTACCTGTAATTCTCCCATTTGTCATCATATCAAAAACTTTCATGAGGCAAAGTTGTAGAACTCTTTGGAGGGCAAAAGAAACTCCAATGAAAAAACCGAGTTTTTGAATTTTTTGGATTTTTGATTTTTTGAAAAACAGACTACCTGTAATTCTCCCATTTGTCATAAGATCAAAAACATTCATAATGAAAAGTTGTAGAACTCTTTGGGGGGCAAAAGGAACTCCAGAGATAAAACCAAGTTTTTGAAATTTTTGTATTTTTGTATTTTTGGAAAAACAGACTACCTGTAATTCTCCCATTTGTCATCGCATTAAAAACTTTCATAATGAAAAGTTGTAGAACTCTTTGGGGGCAAAAGGAACTCCAGAGAAAAATTTGATTTTTTGAAATTTTGTTATTTTTGGGTTTTTGGAAAAACAGACTACCTGTAATTCTCCCATTTGTCATAAGATCAAAAACATTCATAATGAAAAGTTGTAGAACTCTTTTGGGGGGGCAAAAGGAACTCCAGAGATAAAACCAAGTTTTCCAAATTTTTATTATTTTTTGATTTTTGGAAAAACAGACTACCCGTAATTCTCCCATTTGTCATCGGATGAAAAACTTGAATAATGAAAAGATGTAGAACTCTTTGGGGGCAAAAGGAACTCCAGAGATAAAACCGAGTTTTTGAAATTTTTGTATTTTTAGATTTTTGGAAAAGCAGACTACCTGTAATTCTCCCATTTGACATCGGATCAAAAACTTTCATAATGAAAAGTTGTAGAACTCTTTGGGGGGCAAAAGGAACTCCAGAGATAAAACCGAGTTTTTGAAATTTTTGTATTTTTGTATTTTTGGAAAAACAGACTACCTGTAATTCTCCCATTTGTCATCGGATCAAAAACTTTCATAATGAAAAGTTGTAGAACTCTTTGGGGGGCAAAAGGAACTCCAGAGAAAAATTTGATTTTTTGAAATTTTGTTATTTTTGGATTTTTGGAAAAACAGACTACCTGTAATTCTCCCATTTGTCATCGGATCAAAAACTTAAATAATGAAAAGATGTAGAACTCTTTGGGGGCAAAAGGAACTCCAGAGAAAAACCGAGATTTTGAATTTTTTTGATTTTTTGATTTTTGGAAAAACAGACTACCTGTAATTCTCCCATTTGTCATCGGATCAAAAACTTTCATAATGAAAAGTTGTAGAACTCTTTGGGGGGCAAAAGGAACTCCAGAGATAAAACCGAGTTTTTAAATTTTTTTGATTTTTTGATTTTTGGAAAAACAGACTACCTGTAATTCTCCCATTTGTCATCGGATGAAAAACTTTAATAATGAAAAGATGTAGAACTCTTTGGGGGCAAAAGGAACTCCAGAGAAAAAACCGAGATTTTGAAATTTTTGGATTTTTTGATTTTTGGAAAAACAGACTACCTGTAATTCTCCCATTTGTCATCGGATCAAAAACTTTCATAATGAAAAGTTGTAGAATTCTTTGGGGGGCAAAAGGAACTCCAGATAAAAATTTGATTTTATGAAATTTTTTTATTTTTGGAAAAAACAGACTGCCTGTAATTCTCCCATTTGTCATAAGATCAAAAACATTCATAATGAAAAGTTGTAGAACTCTTTGGGGGGCAAAAGGAACTCCAGATAAAAATTTGATTTTATGAAATTTTTTTTATTTTTGGAAAAAACAGACTGCCTGTAATTCTCCCATTTGTCATAAGATCAAAAACATTCATAATGAAAAGTTGTAGAACTCTTTGGGGGCAAAAGGAACTCCAGAGAAAAAACCGAGTTTTTGAATTTTTTTGATTTTTTGATTTTTGGAAAAGCAGACTGCCTGTAATTCTCCCATTTGCCATAAGATCAAAAACATTCATAATGAAAAGTTGTAGAACTCTTTGGGGGGCAAAAGGAACTCCAGAGAAAAACCCGAGTTTTTGAATTTTTTGGATTTTTTGATTTTTGGAAAACAGACTACCTGTAATTCTCCCATTTGTCATCGGATCAAAAACTTTCATGATGAAAAGTCGTAGAACTCATTGGGAGGCAAAAGGAACTCAAGAGAAAAATTTGATTTTTTGAAATTTTTTTATGTTTGAAAAAACAGACTGCCTGTAATTCTCCCATTTGTCATAAGATCAAAAACATTCATAATGAAAAGTTGTAGAACTCTTTGGGGGGCAAAAGGAACTCCAGAGATAAAACCGAGTTTTTGAAATTTTTGTATTTTTGGATTTTTGGAAAAACAGACTACCCGTAATTCTCCCATTTGTCATCGGATGAAAAACTTTAATAATGAAAAGATGTAGAACTCTTTGGGGGCAAAAGGAACTCCAGAGAAAAAACCGAGATTTTGAATTTTTTGGATTTTTTGATTTTTGGAAAAACAGACTACCTGTAATTCTCCCATTTGTCATCGGATCAAAAACTTTCATAATGAAAAGTTGTAGAACTCTTTGGGGGGCAAAAGGAACTCCAAGATAAAACCGAGTTTTTGAAATTTTTGTATTTTTGGATTTTTGGAAAAACAGACTACCTGTAATTCTCCTATTTGTCATCGGATTAAAAACTTTCATAATGAAAAGTTGTAGAACTCTTTGGGGGCAAAAGGAACTCCAGAGAGAAATTTGATTTTTTGAAATTTTGTTATTTTTGGATTTTTGGAAAAACAGACTACCTGTAAATTCTCCCATTTTTCATAAGATCAAAAACTTTCATAATGAAAAGTTGTAGAACTCTTTGAGGGGCAAAAGCAACTCCAGAGAAAAAACCGAGTTTTTGAATTTTTTTGATTTTTTGATTTTTGGAAAAACAGACTACCTGCAATTCTCCCATTTGTCATAAGATCAAAAACATTCATAATGAAAAGTTGTAGAACTCTTTGGGGGGCAAAAGGAACTCCAGAGATAAAACCGAGTATTTGAAATTTTTGTATTTTTTGATTTTTGGAAAAACAGACTACCTGTAATTCTCCCATTTGTCATCGGATGAAAAACTTTAATAATGAAAAGATGTAGAACTCTTTGGGGGCAAAAGGAACTCCAGAGAAAAAACCGAGATTTTGAAATTTTTGGATTTTTTGATTTTTGGAAAAACAGACTACCTGTAATTCTCCCATTTGTCATCGGATCAAAAACTTTCATAATGAAAAGTTGTAGAACTCTTTGGGGGGCAAAAGGAACTCCAGAGATAAAACCGAGTTTTTGAAATTTTTGGATTTTTGGATTTTTGGAAAAACAGACTACCTGTAATTCTCCCATTTGTCATCGGATTAAAAACTTTCATAATGAAAAGTTGTAGAACTCTTTGGGGGCAAAAGGAACTCCAGAGAAAAATTTGATTTTTTGAAATTTTGTTATTTTTGGATTTTTGGAAAAACAGACTACCTGTAATTCTCCCATTTGTCATCGGATCAAAAACTTTCATAATGAAAAGTTGTAGAACTCTTTGGGGGGCAAAAGCAACTCCAGAGAAAAAACCGAGTTTTTGAATTTTTTTGATTTTTGGATTTTTGGAAAAACAGACTACCTGTAATTCTCCCATTTGTCATCGGATTAAAAACTTTCATAATGAAAAGTTGTAGAACTATTTGGGGGCAAAAGGAACTACAGAGAAAAAACCAAGTATTTGAATTTTTTGTATTTTTTGATTTTTCGAAAAACAGACTACCCGTAATTCTCCCATTTGTCATCGGATGAAAAACTTTAATAATGAAAAGATGTAGAACTCTTTGGGGGCAAAAGGAACTCCAGAGAAAAAACCGAGATTTTGAATTTTTTGGATTTTTTGATTTTTTGAAAAACAGACTACCTGTAATTCTCCCATTTTTCATCGGATCAAAAACTTTCATAATGAAAAGTTGTATTTGTCATAAGATCAAAAACATTCATAATGAAAAGGTGTAGAACTCATTGGGGGGCAAAAGGAACTCCAGAGTTAAAACCAAGTTTTCGAAATTTTTTTATTTTTG